>JANJGK010000046.1:5254245-5437024 GCA_039081455.1 Macrobrachium rosenbergii | reverse complement strand
TTGAGGTACTCTAGATAATAATGAAGATCCTTTACTTGTCAGTTTTAAATCACTGAATTTCATTCACTGGTGTCATCTAATTTGAGTATGTTAGGACTTTTATCATGCTCAGTTTCCTAGAGCAGTTTGTGTACTGAGCTTGTAAGCTGTGATTGTTTTACGATGTGACTTGTTTTTCTCTCACCTCTGAACTTTGTATTTGAAGTCTAAACTGCAGACAAGGATGCTTCCATCTCTAGCCAGTTGCTGGAGAACCTCTTTGATTGGTCTCTTGGAATTCCTTGGCCCCTTCAAGGTCTAAGAGCACTTTCAGTGTCCTTCCTGTGTACGGAAACTAATCCTGCATCTCCTGAGGCAGGTTTTCTATGTACCTTTGGTGAAAATAGAGGGACACTTTTTCATTCTTTTCATGCATTTCTGAGGCTGGGAAGACACCTGGATTGCAAATAAAACCGGCATGTGTGGCTCCGTGGAATTCCTCAGTTGTGAGGTAAAGTCTTGATCGAATTTTAATTGTTGAGGTGAAGCACTTTTCTGGAGGGCACCTTTGTATCCTGTCTATAATAAGCCTTTATGAAAGTCAGGATGGTCTGTGAATGCTACAAGTTAACATAATGACATATAAATAGTGCTTTTTGTTAGCATGCGTTAAAATGATGGTTGGTGACAAGAAAAAGTTTTTAGAATATAAAGCTAAATCTTTTTGTACTCACAAAAGATAAAATTATCTTTATAATAATAATAATAATAATAATAATAATAATAATAATAATAATAATAATAATAATAATAATAATAGGTTCTATTGAATATTATTGCTGCTTCAGCTGCATTTATTTTGTAGAAGACTTTTTCTATTTTCCTTATTGCGGACTTCTCTTCAGTGGAGGTGCGTGCTAACAGCTCGCCTATATTTGTCATTTCATGGGGGAAAAGTCAAAATCTGGATTCTGCTTCTTTATATATTCTATACAGTTAGTTCTATACAATTGTTGCCGCGACGTTTCGAGACTCTTCTGTCATTCTCCAGCGGGAGCTAGTAGAGGACTGGCAGATTGCATAGGTCCTTCTGAACTTATACACGGGCTTCAGCGGGGGGTCATGGGCGACGAATTCTGATTGGTTGCAGTCGGCGAACTTCAAGCCAAATTTCTGCGGCGAAGCTCGATCCTGACAGATCTTCGCAACCTGGGAATATCATTCATTCCAGCGTTCCCATTGGCCTGCCGTTGCGTGATGTCATGCCGGCTGACATCATCGGTAGTTTGGCTGCTATTGGGCTGAGGATGAATGATGTCATTCATCCTCAGCATACAATCATTAATAAATTTTAATATTGTATAAATAACGTTATCAATTAATCTATTTGATAAGTATTTTTTTCTTAATTCTCATAAAATGCGGATATTTATTACATTATTGAAAAAAGAGCCATCGAAATTACCTAAGTTTTGGATTCCGCACCGAAATTTGACACAATCATCTGGACGTAGTTGAGGAAGAGGGTGGAGGAAGGCGGGGAAGTTGAGAGAGAGGGTGGAGGAAGGCGGGGAAGTTGAGGAAGAGGGTGGAGGAAGGCGGGGAAGTTGAGGAAGAGGGTGGAGGAAGGCGGGGAAGTTGAGGAAGAGGGTGGAGGAAGGCGGGGAAGTTGAGGAAGAGGGTGGAGGAAAGCGGCGAAGTTGAGGAAGAGGATGGAGGAAGGCGGGAAAGTTGAGGAAGAGGGTGGAGGAAGTTGAGGAAGAGGGTGGAGGAAGGCGGGGAAGTTGAGGAAGAGGGTGGAGGAAGGCGGGGAAGTTGAGGAAGAGGGTGGAGGAAGGCGGGGAAGTTGAGGAAGAGGGTGGAGGAAGGCGGGGAAGTTGAGGAAGAGGGTGGAGGAAGGCGGGGAAGTTGAGGAAGAGGGTGGAGGAAGGCGGGGAAGTTGAGGAAGAGGGTGGAGGAAGGCGGGGAAGTTGAGGAAGAGGGTGGAGGAAAGCGGCGAAGTTGAGGAAGAGGGTGGAGGAAGGCGGGAAAGTTGAGGAAGAGGGTGGAGGAAGTTGAGGAAGAGGGTGGAGGAAGGCGGGGAAGTTGAGGAAGAGGGTGGAGGAAGGCGGGGAAGTTGAGGAAGAGGGTGGAGGAAGGCGGGGAAGTTGAGGAAGAGGGTGGAGGAAGGCGGGGAAGTTGAGGAAGAGGGTGGAGGAAGGCGGGGAAGTTGAGGAAGAGGGTGGAGGAAGGCGGGGAAGTTGAGGAAGAGGGTGGAGGAAGGCGGGGAAGTTGAGGAAGAGGGTGGAGGAAGGCGGGGAAGTTGAGGAAGAGGGTGGAGGAAAGCGGGGAAGTTGAGGAAGAGGGTGGAGGAAGGCGGGAAAGTTGAGGAAGAGGGTGGAGGAAGGCGAGGAAGTTGAGGAAGAGGGTGGAGGAAGGCGGGGAAGTTGAGGAAGTGGGTGGAGGAAGGCGGGGAAGTTGAGGAAGAGGGTGGAGGAAGGCGGGGAAGTTGAGGAAGAGGGTGGAGGAAGGCGGGAGAGTTGAGGAAGAGGGTGGAGGAAGGCGGGGAAGTTGAGGAAGAGGGTGGAGGAAGGCGGGGAAGTTGAGGAAGAGGGTGGAGGAAGGCGGGGAAGTTGAGGAAGAGGGTGGAGGAAAGCGGGGAAGTTGAGGAAGAGGGTGGAGGAAGGCGGGAAAGTTGAGGAAGAGGGTGGAGGAAGGCGGGGAAGTTGAGGAAGAGGGTGGAGGAAGGCGGGGAAGTTGAGGAAGAGGGTGGAGGAAGGCGGGGAAGTTGAGGAAGAGGGTGGAGGAAGGCGGGGAAGTTGAGGAAGAGGGTGGAGGAAGGCGGGAAGTTGAGGAAGAGGGTGGAGGAAGGCGGGGAAGTTGAGGAAGAGGGTGGAGGAAAGCGGGAAGTTGAGGAAGAGGGTGGAGGAAGGCTGGGAAGTTGAGGAAGAGGGTGGAGGAAGGCGGGAAGTTGAGGAAGAGGGTGGAGGAAGGCGGGGAAGTTGAGGAAGGGGGTGGAGGAAGGCGGGAAGTTGAGGAAGAGGGTGGAGGAAGGCGGGGAAGTTGAGGAAGAGGGTGGAGGAAGGCGGGGAAGTTGAGGAAGAGGGTGGAGGAAGGCTGGGAAGTTGAGGAAGAGGGTGGAGGAAGGCTGGGAAGTTGAGGAAGAGGGTGGAGGAAGGCGCGAAGTTGAGGAAGAGGGTGGAGGAAGGCGGGGAAGTTGAGGAAGAGGGTGGAGGAAGGCGGGAAAGTTGAGGAAGAGGGTGGAGGAAGGCGGGGAAGTTGAGGAAGTGGGTGGAGGAAGGCGGGGAAGTTGAGGAAGAGGGTGGAGGAAGGCGGGGAAGTTGAGGAAGAGGGTGGAGGAAGGCGGGGAAGTTGAGAAAGAGGGTGGAGGAAGGCGGGGAAGTTGAGGAAGAGGGTGGAGGAAGGCGGGGAAGTTGAGGAAGAGGGTGGAGGAAGGCGGGGAAGTTGAGGAAGAGGGTGGAGGAAGGCGGGGAAGTTGAGGAAGAGGGTGGAGGAAGGCGGGGAAGTTGAGGAAGAGGGTGGAGGAAGGCGGGGAAGTTGAGGAAGAGGGTGGAGGAAGGTGGGGAAGTTGAGGAAGAGGGTGGAGGAAGGCGGGAAAGTTGAGGAAGAGGGTGGAGGAAGGCGGGGAAGTTGAGGAAGAGGGTGGAGGAAGGCGGGGAAGTTGAGGAAGAGGGTGGAGGAAAGCGGGGAAGTTGAGGAAGAGGGTGGAGGAAAGTGGGGAAGTTGAGGAAGAGGGTGGAGGAAGGCGGGAAAGTTGAGGAAGAGGGTGGAGGAAGGTGGGGAAGTTGAGGAAGAGGGTGGAGGAAGGTGGGGAAGTTGAGGAAGAGGGTGGAGGAAGGTGGGGAAGTTGAGGAAGAGGGTGGAGGAAGGCGGGGAAGTTGAGGAAGAGGGTGGAGGAAGGCGGGGAAGTTGAGGAAGAGGGTGGAGGAAGGTGGGGAAGTTGAGGAAGAGGGTGGAGGAAGGCGGGAAGTTGAGGAAGAGGGTGGAGGAAGGCGGGAAGTTGAGGAAGAGGGTGGAGGAAGGCGGGGAAGTTGAGGAAGAGGGTGGAGGAAGGCGGGGAAGTTGAGGAAGAGGGTGGAGGAAGGCGGGAAGTTGAGGAAGAGGGTGGAGGAAGGTGGGAAGTTGAGGAAGAGGGTGGAGGAAGGCGGGGAAGTTGAGGAATAGGGTGGAGGAAGGCGGGGAAGTTGAGGAAGAGGGTGGAGGAAGGCGGGAAAGTTGAGGAAGAGGGTGGAGGAATCCTGGGAAGTTGAGGAAGAGGGTGGAGGAAGGCTGGGAAGTTGAGGAAGAGGGTGGAGGAAGGCGGGAAGTTGAGGAAGAGGGTGGAGGAAGGCGGGGAAGTTGAGGAAGAGGGTGGAGGAAGGCGGGAAAGTTGAGGAAGAGGGTGGAGGAAGGCTGGGAAGTTGAGGAAGAGGGTGGAGGAAGGCGGGAAGTTGAGGAAGAGGGTGGAGGAAGGCGGGGAAGTTGAGGAAGAGGGTGGAGGAAGGCGCGGAAGTTGAGGAAGAGGGTGGGGGAAGGCGGGGAAGTTGAGGAAGAGGGTGGAGGAAGGCGGGGAAGTTGAGGAAGAGGGTGGAGGAAGGCGGGGAAGTTGAGGAAGAGGGTGGAGGAAGGCGTGGAAGTTGAGGAAGAGGGTGGAGGAAGGCGGGGAAGTTGAGGAAGAGGGTGGAGGAAGGTGGGGAAGTTGAGGAAGAGGGTGGAGGAAGGCGGGAAAGTTGAGGAAGAGGGTGGAGGAAGGCGTGGAAGTTGAGGAAGAGGGTGGAGGAAGGCGGGGAAGTTGAGGAAGAGGGTGGAGGAAGGTGGGGAAGTTGAGGAAGAGGGTGGAGAAAAGCGGGGAAGTTGAGGAAGAGGGTGGAGGAAGGTGGGGAAGTTGAGGAAGAGGGTGGAGGAAGGCGGGGAAGTTGAGGAAGAGGGTGGAGGAAGGCGGGGAAGTTGAGAAAGAGGGTGGAGGAAGGCGTGGAAGTTGAGGAAGAGGGTGGAGTAAGGCGGGGAAGTTGAGGAAGAGGGTGGAGGAAGGCAGGGAAGTTGAGGAAGAGGGTGGAGGAAGGCGGGGAAGTTGAGGAAGAGGGTGGAGGAAGGCGGGGAAGTTGAGGAAGAGGTTGGAGGAAGGCGGGGAAGTTGAGGAAGAGGGTGGAGGAAGTTGAGGAAGAGGGTGGAGGAAGGCGGGGAAGTTGAGGAAGAGGGTGGAGGAAGGCAGGGAAGTTGAGGAAGAGGGTGGAGGAAAGCGGGGAAGTTGAGGAAGAGGGTGGAGGAAGGCGGGAAAGTTGAGGAAGAGGGTGGAGGAAGGCGAGAAAGTTGAGGAAGAGGGTGGAGGAAGGCGGGGACGTTGAGAAAGAGGGTGGAGGAAGGCGGGGAAGTTGAGGAAGAGGGTGGAGAAAGGTGGGGAAGTTGAGGAAGAGGGTGGAGGAAGGCGGGGAAGTTGAGAAAGAGGGTGGAGGAAGGCGGGGAAGTTGAGGAAGAGGGTGGAGGAAGGTGGGGAAGTTGAGGAAGAGGGTGGAGGAAGGTGGGGAAGTTGAGGAAGAGGGTGGAGGAAGGCAGGGAAGTTGAGGAAGAGGGTGGAGGAAGGCGGGGAAGTTGAGGAAGAGGGTGGTGGAAGGTGGGAAAGTTGAGGAAGAGGGTGGAGGAAGGCGGGGAAGTTGAGGAAGAGGGTGGAGGAAGGCGGGGAAGTTGAGAAAGGGGGTGGAGGAAGGCGGGGAAGTTGAGGAAGAGGGTGGAGGAAGGCGGGGAAGTTGAGGAAGAGGGTGGAGGAAGGCGGGGAAGTTGAGGAAGAGGGTGGAGGAAGGCGGGGAAGTTGAGGAAGAGAGTTGACGAAGGCGGGGAAGTTGAGGAAGAGGGTGGAGGAAGCCGGGGAAGTTGAGGAAGAGGGTGGAGGAAGGCGTAGAAGTTGAGGAAGAGGGTGGAGGAAGGCGGGGAAGTTGAGGAAGAGGGTGGAGGAAGGCGGGGAAGTTGAGGAAGAGGGTGGAGGAAAGCAGGGAAGTTGAGGAAGAGGGTGGAGGAAGGCGGGGAAGTTGAGGAAGAGGGTGGAGGAAGGTGAGGAAGTTGAGGAAGAGGGTGGAGGAAGGCGGGGAAGTTGAGGAAGAGAGTGGAGGAAGGCGGGGAAGTTGAGGAAGAGGGTGGAGGAAGGCGGGGAAGTTGAGGAAGAGGGTGGAGGAAGGCGGGGAAGTTGAGGAAGAGGTTGGAGGAAGGCGGGGAAGTTGAGGAAGAGGGTGGAGGAAGGCGGGGAAGTTGAGGAAGAGGGTGGAGGAAGGCGGGGAAGTTGAGGAAGAGGGTGGAGGAAGGCGGGGAAGTTGAGGAAGAGGGTGGAGGAAGGCGGGGAAGTTGAGGAAGAGGGTGGAGGAAGGCGCGGAAGTTGAGGAAGAGGGTGGAGGAAGGCGGAGAAGTTGAGGAAGAGGGTGGAGGAAGGCGGGGAAGTTGAGGAAGAGGGTGGAGGAAGGCGGGGAAGTTGAGGAAGAGGGTGGAGGAAGGTGGGGAAGTTGAGGAAGAGGGTGGAGGAAGGCGTGGAAGTTGAGGAAGAGGGTGGAGGAAGGCAGGGAAGTTGAGGAAGAGGGTGGAGGAAGGCGGGGAAGTTGAGGAAGAGGGTGGAGGAAAGCGGGGAAGTTGAGGAAGAGGGTGGAGGAAGGCAGGAAAGTTGAGGAAGAGGGTGGAGGAAGGCGAGGAAGTTGAGGAAGAGGGTGGAGGAAGGCGGGGAGGTTGAGGAAGAGGGTGGAGGAAGGCGGGGAAGTTGAGGAAGAGGGTGGAGGAAGGCGGGGAAGTTGAGGAAGAGGGTGGAGGAAGGCGCGGAAGTTGAGGAAGAGGGTGGAGGAAGGCGGGGAAGTTGAGGAAGAGGGTGGAGGAAGGCAGGGAAGTTGAAGAAGAGGGTGGAGGAAGGCGGGGAAGTTGGGGAAGAGGCTGTAGGAAGGCGGGGAAGTTGAGGAAGAGGGTGGAGGAAGGCGGGGAAGTTGAGGAAGAGGGTTGAGTAAGGCGGGGAAGTTGAGGAAGAGGGTGGAGGAAGGCAGGGAAGTTGAGGAAGAGGGTGGAGGAAGGCGGGGAAGTTGAGGAAGAGGGTGGAGGAAGGCGAGGAAGTTGAGGAAGAGGGTGGAGGAAGGCGGGGAAGTTGAGGAAGAGGGTGGAGGAAGGCGTGGAAGTTGAGGAAGAGGGTGGAGGAAGGCGGGGAAGTTGAGGAAGAGGGTGGAGGAAGGCGGGGAAGTTGAGGAAGAGGGTGGAGGAATGCGGGGAAGTTGAGGAAGAGGGTGGAGGAAGGCGGGAAAGTTGAGGAAGAGGGTGGAGGAAGTTGAGGAAGAGGGTGGAGGAAGGCAGGGAAGTTGAGGAAGAGGGTGGAGGAAGGCGGGGAAGTTGAGGAAGAGGGTGGAGGAAGGCGGGGAAGTTGAGGAAGAGGGTGGAGGAAGGCGGGGAAGTTGAGGAAGAGGGTGGAGGAAGGCGGGGAAGTTGAGGAAGAGGGTGGAGGAAGGCGGGGAAGTTGAGGAAGAGGGTGGAGGAAGGCGGGGAAGTTGAGGAAGAGGGTGAAGGAAGGCGCGGAAGTTGAGGAAGAGGGTGGAGGAAGGCGGGGAAGTTGAGGAAGAGGGTGGAGGAAGGCGGGGAAGTTGAGGAAGAGGGTGGAGGAAGGCGGGGAAGTTGAGGAAGAGGGTGGAGGAAGGCGGGAAGTTGAGGAAGAGGGTGGAAGAAGGCGCGGAAGTTGAGAAAGAGGGTGGAGGAAGGCGGGGAAGTTGAGGAAGAGGGTGGAGGAAGGCGGGGAAGTTGATGAAGAGGGTGGAGGAAGGCGGGAAGTTGAGGAAGAGGGTGGAGGAAGGCGGGGAAGTTGAGGAAGAGGGTGGAGGAAGGCGGGGAAGTTGAGGAAGAGGGTGGAGGAAGGCGGGGAAGTTGAGGAAGAGGGTGGAGGAAGGTGGGGAAGTTGAGGAAGAGGGTGGAGGAAGGCGGGGAAGTTGAGGTAGAGGGTGGAGGAAGGCGGGGAAGTTGAGGAAGAGGGTGGAGGAAGGCGGGGAAGTTGAGGAAGAGGGTGGAGGAAGGCGCGGAAGTTGAGGAAGAGGGTGGAGGAAGGCGGGGAAGTTGAGGAAGAGGGTGTAGGAAGGCGGGGAAGTTGTGGAAGAGGGTGGAGGAAGGCGGGGAAGTTGAGGAAGAGGGTGGAGGAAGGTGGGGAAGTTGAGGAAGAGGGTGGAGGAAGGTGGGGAAGTTGAGGAAGAGGGTGGAGGAAGGCGGGAAAGTTGAGGAAGAGGGTGGAGGAAAGCGGGAAAGTTGAGGAAGAGGGTGGAGGAAGTTGAGGAAGAGGGTTGAGGAAGGCGGGGAAGTTGAGAAAGAGGGTGGAGGAAGGCGGGGAAGTTGAGGAAGAGGGTGGAGTAAGGCGGGGAAGTTGAGGAAGAGGGTGGAGGAAGGCGGGGAAGTTGAGGAAGAGTGTGGAGGAAGGCGGGGAAGTTGAAGAAGAGGGTGGAGGAAGGCGGGGAAGTTGAGGAAGAGGGTGGAGGAAGGCGGGGAAGTTGAGGAAGAGGGTGGAGGAAGGCGTGGAAGTTGAGGAAGAGGGTGGAGGAAGGCGGGGAAGTTGAGGAAGAGGGTGGAGGAAGGCGGGGAAGTTGAGGAAGAGGGTGGAGGAAGGCGGGGAAGTTGAGGGAGAGGGTGGAGGAAGGCGCGGAAGTTAAGGAAGAGGGTGGAGGAAGGCTGGGAAGTTGAGGAAGAGGGTGGAGGAAGGTGGGTAAGTTGAGGAAGAGGGTGGAGGAAGGAGGGGAAGTTGAGGAAGAGGGTGGAGGAAGGCGGGAAGTTGAGGAAGAGGGTGGAGGAAGGCGGGGAAGTTGAGGAAGAGGGTGGAGGAAGGCGGGGAAGTTGAGGAAGAGGGTGGAGGAAGGCGGGGAAGTTGAGGAAGAGGATGGAGGAAGGCAGGGAAGTTGAGGAAGAGGGTGGAGGAAGGCGGGGAAGTTGAGGAAGAGGGTGGAGGAAGGCGGGGAAGTTGAGGAAGAGGGTGGAGGAAGGCGGGGAAGTTGAGGAAGAGGGTGGAGGAAGGCGGGGAAGTTGAGGAAGAGGGTGGAGGAAGGCGGGGATGTTGAGGAAGAGGGTGGAGGAAGGCGGGGAAGTTGAGGAAGAGGGTGGGGGAAGATGGGGAAGAGGGTGGAGGAAGGTGGGGAAGTTGAGGAAGAGGGTGGAGGAAGGCAGGGAAGTTGAGGAAGAGGGTGGAGGAAGGCAGGGAAGTTGAGGAAAAGGGTGGAGGAAGGCGGGAAAGTTGAGGAAGAGGGTGGAGGAAGGCGGGGAAGTTGAGGAAGAGGGTGGAGGAAGGCGGGGAAGTTGAGGAAGAGGGTGGAGGAAGGCGGCGAAGTTGAGGAAGAGGGTGGAGGAAGGCGGGGAAGTTGAGGAAGAGGGTGGAGGAAGGCGGAGAAGTTGAGGAAGAGGGTGGAGGAAGGTGGGGAAGTTGAGGAAGAGGGTGGAGGAAGGCAGGGAAGTTGAGGAAGAGGGTGGAGGAAGGCTGGGAAGTTGAGGAAGAGGGTGGAGGAAGGCGGGGAAGTTGAGGAAGAGGGTGGAGGAAGGTGGGGAAGTTGAGGAAGAGGGTGGAGGAAGGCGGGGAAGTTGAGGAAGAGGGTGGAGGAAGGCGGGGAAGTTGAGGAAGAGGGTGGAGGAAGGCGGGGAAGTTGAGGAAGAGGGTGGAGGAAGGCGGGGAAGTTGAGGAAGAGGGTGGAGGAAGGCGGGGAAGTTGAGGAAGAGGGTGGAGGAAGGCGGGGAAGTTGAGGAAGAGGGTGGAGGAAGGCGGGGAAGTTGAATAAGAGGGTGGAGGAAGGCGGGGAAGTTGAGGAAGAGGGTGGAGGAAGGCGGGAAAGTTGAGGAAGAGGGTGGAGGAAGGCGGGAAAGTTGAGGAAGAGGGTGGAGGAAGGTGGAGAAGTTGAGGAAGAGGGTGGAGGAAGGCGGGGAAGTTGAGGAAGAGGGTGGAGGAAGGCTGGGAAGTTGAGGAAGAGGGTGGAGGAAGGTGGGGAAGTTGAGGAAGAGGGTGGAGGAAGGCGGGGAAGTTGAGGAAGAGGGTGGAGGAAGGTGGGGAAGTTGAGGAAGAGGGTGGAGGAAGGCGGGGAAGTTGAGGAAGAGGGTAGAGGAAGGCGGGGAAGTTGAGGAAGAGGGTGGAGGAAGGCGGGGAAGTTGAGGAAGAGGGTGGAGGAAGGCGGGGAAGTTGAGGAAGAGGGTGGAGGAAGGTGGGGAAGTTGAGGAAGAGGGTGGAGGAAGGCGGGGAAGTTGAGGAAGAGGGTGGAGGAAGGCGGGGAAGTTGAGGAAGAGGGTGGAGGAAGGCGAGGAAGTTGAGGAAGAGGGTGGAGGAAGGCGGGGAAGTTGAGGAAGAGGGTGGAGGAAGGCGGGGAATTTGAGGAAGAGGGTGGAGGAAGGCGGGGAAGTTGAGGAAGAGGGTGGAGGAAGGCGGGGAAGTTGAGGAAGGTGGGGAAGTTGAGGAAGAGGGTGGAGGAAGGCAGGGAAGTTGAGGAAGAGGGTGGAGGAAGGCTGGGAAGTTGAGGAAGAGGGTGGAGGAAGGCGGGGAAGATGAGGAAGAGGGTGGAGGAAGGCGGGGAAGTTGAGGAAGAGGGTGGAGGAAGGCGGGGAAGTTGAGGAAGAGGGTGGAGGAAGGCGTTGAAGTTGAGGAAGAGGGTGGAGGAAGGTGGGGAAGTTGAGGAAGAGGGTTGAGGAAGGCGGGGAAGTTGAGGAAGAGGGTGGAGGAAGGTGGGGAAGTTGAGGAAGAGGGTGGAGGAAGGCGGGGAAGTTGAGGAAGAGGGTGGAGGAAGGCGGGGAAGTTGAGAAAGAGGGTGGAGGAAGGCGGGGAAGTTGAGGAAGAGGGTGGAGGAAGGCGGGGAAGTTGAGGAAGAGGGTGGAGGAAGGCGGGGAAGTTGAGGAAGAGGGTGGAGGAAGGCGGGGAAGTTGAGGAAGAGAGTGGACGAAGGCGGGGAAGTTGAGGAAGAGAGTGGAGGAAGCCGGGGAAGTTGAGGAAGAGGGTGGAGGAAGGCGTGGAAGTTGAGGAAGAGGGTGGAGGAAGGCGGGGAAGTTGAGGAAGAGGGTGGAGGAAGGCGGGGAAGTTGAGGAAGAGGGTGGAGGAAAGCAGGGAAGTTGAGGAAGAGGGTGGAGGAAGGCGGGGAAGTTGAGGAAGAGGGTGGAGGAAGGTGAGGAAGTTGAGGAAGAGGGTGGAGGAAGGCGGGGAAGTTGAGGAAGAGAGTGGAGGAAGGCGGGGAAGTTGAGGAAGAGGGTGGAGGAAGGCGGGGAAGTTGAGGAAGAGGGTGGAGGAAGGCGGGGAAGTTGAGGAAGAGGTTGGAGGAAGGCGGGGAAGTTGAGGAAGAGGGTGGAGGAAGGCGGGGAAGTTGAGGAAGAGGGTGGAGGAAGGCGGGGAAGTTGAGGAAGAGGGTGGAGGAAGGCGGGGAAGTTGAGGAAGAGGGTGGAGGAAGGCGGGGAAGTTGAGGAAGAGGGTGGAGGAAGGCGCGGAAGTTGAGGAAGAGGGTGGAGGAAGGCGGAGAAGTTGAGGAAGAGGGTGGAGGAAGGCGGGGAAGTTGAGGAAGAGGGTGGAGGAAGGCGGGGAAGTTGAGGAAGAGGGTGGAGGAAGGCGGGGAAGTTGAGGAAGAGGGTGGAGGAAGGCGTGGAAGTTGAGGAAGAGGGTGGAGGAAGGCGGGGAAGTTGAGGAAGAGGGTGGAGGAAGGCGGGGAAGTTGAGGAAGAGGGTGGAGGAAAGCGGGGAAGTTGAGGAAGAGGGTGGAGGAAGGCAGGAAAGTTGAGGAAGAGGGTGGAGGAAGGCGAGGAAGTTGAGGAAGAGGGTGGAGGAAGGCGGGGAGGTTGAGGAAGAGGGTGGAGGAAGGCGGGGAAGTTGAGGAAGAGGGTGGAGGAAGGCGGGGAAGTTGAGGAAGAGGGTGGAGGAAGGCGCGGAAGTTGAGGAAGAGGGTGGAGGAAGGCGGGGAAGTTGAGGAAGAGGGTGGAGGAAGGCGGGGAAGTTGAGGAAGAGGGTGGAGGAAGGCGGGGAAGTTGGGGAAGAGGCTGTAGGAAGGCGGGGAAGTTGAGGAAGAGGGTGGAGGAAGGCGGGGAAGTTGAGGAAGAGGGTGGAGTAAGGCGGGGAAGTTGAGGAAGAGGGTGGAGGAAGGCGGGGAAGTTGAGGAAGAGGGTGGAGGAAGGCGGGGAAGTTGAGGAAAAGGGTGGAGGAAGGCGAGGAAGTTGAGGAAGAGGGTGGAGGAAGGCGGGGAAGTTGAGGAAGAGGGTGGAGGAAGGCGTGGAAGTTGAGGAAGAGGGTGGAGGAAGGCAGGGAAGTTGAGGAAGAGGGTGGAGGAAGGCGGGGAAGTTGAGGAAGAGGGTGGAGGAATGCGGGGAAGTTGAGGAAGAGGGTAGAGGAAGGCGGGAAAGTTGAGGAAGAGGGTGGAGGAAGTTGAGGAAGAGGGTGGAGGAAGGCAGGGAAGTTGAGGAAGAGGGTGGAGGAAGGCGGGGAAGTTGAGGAAGAGGGTGGAGGAAGGCGGGGAAGTTGAGGAAGAGGGTGGAGGAAGGCGGGGAAGTTGAGGAAGAGGGTGGAGGAAGGCGGGGAAGTTGAGGAAGAGGGTGGAGGAAGGCGGGGAAGTTGAGGAAGAGGGTGGAGGAAGGCGGGGAAGTTGAGGAAGAGGGTGGAGGAAGGCGCGGAAGTTGAGGAAGAGGGTGGACGAAGGCGGGGAAGTTGAGGAAGAGGGTGGAGGAAGGCGGGGAAGTTGAGGAAGAGGGTGGAGGAAGGCGGGGAAGTTGAGGAAGAGGGTGGAGGAAGGCGGGAAGTTGAGGAAGAGGGTGGAAGAAGGCGCGGAAGTTGAGAAAGAGGGTGGAGGAAGGCGGGGAAGTTGAGGAAGAGGGTGGAGGAAGGCGGGGAAGTTGATGAAGAGGGTGGAGGAAGGCGGGAAGTTGAGGAAGAGGGTGGAGGAAGGCGGGGAAGTTGAGGAAGAGGGTGGAGGAAGGCGGGGAAGTTGAGGAAGAGGGTGGAGGAAGGCGGGGAAGTTGAGGAAGAGGGTGGAGGAAGGTGGGGAAGTTGAGGAAGAGGGTGGAGGAAGGCGGGGAAGTTGAGGTAGAGGGTGGAGGAAGGCGGGGAAGTTGAGGAAGAGGGTGGAGGAAGGCGGGGAAGTTGAGGAAGAGGGTGGAGGAAGGCGCGGAAGTTGAGGAAGAGGGTGGAGGAAGGCGGGGAAGTTGAGGAAGAGGGTGGAGGAAGGCGGGGAAGTTGTGGAAGAGGGTGGAGGAAGGCGGGGAAGTTGAGGAAGAGGGTGGAGGAAGGCGGGGAAGTTGAGGAAGAGGGTGGAGGAAGGTGGGGAAGTTGAGGAAGAGGGTGGAGGAAGGCGGGAAAGTTGAGGAAGAGGGTGGAGGAAAGCGGGAAAGTTGAGGAAGAGGGTGGAGGAAGTTGAGGAAGAGGGTTGAGGAAGGCGGGGAAGTTGAGAAAGAGGGTGGAGGAAGGCGGGGAAGTTGAGGAAGAGGGTGGAGTAAGGCGGGGAAGTTGAGGAAGAGGGTGGAGGAAGGCGGGGAAGTTGAGGAAGAGTGTGGAGGAAGGCGGGGAAGTTGAGGAAGAGGGTGGAGGAAGGCGGGGAAGTTGAGGAAGAGGGTGGAGGAAGGCGGGGAAGTTGAGGAAGAGGGTGGAGGAAGGCGTGGAAGTTGAGGAAGAGGGTGGAGGAAGGCGGGGAAGTTGAGGAAGAGGGTGGAGGAAGGCGGGGAAGTTGAGGAAGAGGGTGGAGGAAGGCGGGGAAGTTGAGGGAGAGGGTGGAGGAAGGCGCGGAAGTTAAGGAAGAGGGTGGAGGAAGGCTGGGAAGTTGAGGAAGAGGGTGGAGGAAGGTGGGTAAGTTGAGGAAGAGGGTGGAGGAAGGAGGGGAAGTTGAGGAAGAGGGTGGAGGAAGGCGGGAAGTTGAGGAAGAGGGTGGAGGAAGGCGGGGAAGTTGAGGAAGAGGGTGGAGGAAGGCGGGGAAGTTGAGGAAGAGGGTGGAGGAAGGCGGGGAAGTTGAGGAAGAGGATGGAGGAAGGCAGGGAAGTTGAGGAAGAGGGTGGAGGAAGGTGGGGAAGTTGAGGAAGAGGGTGGAGGAAGGCGGGGAAGTTGAGGAAGTGGGTGGAGGAAGGCAGGGAAGTTGAGGAAGAGGGTGGAGGAAGGCGGGGAAGTTGAGGAAGAGGGTGGAGGAAGGCGGGGATGTTGAGGAAGAGGGTGGAGGAAGGCGGGGAAGTTGAGGAAGAGGGTGGGGGAAGATGAGGAAGAGGGTGGAGGAAGGTGGGGAAGTTGAGGAAGAGGGTGGAGGAAGGCAGGGAAGTTGAGGAAGAGGGTGGAGGAAGGCAGGGAAGTTGAGGAAGAGGGTGGAGGAAGGCGGGAAAGTTGAGGAAGAGGGTGGAGGAAGGCGGGGAAGTTGAGGAAGAGGGTGGAGGAAGGCGGGGAAGTTGAGGAAGAGGGTGGAGGAAGGCGGGGAAGTTGAGGAAGAGGGTGGAGGAAGGCGGGGAAGTTGAGGAAGAGGGTGGAGGAAGGCGGAGAAGTTGAGGAAGAGGGTGGAGGAAGGTGGGGAAGTTGAGGAAGAGGGTGGAGGAAGGCAGGGAAGTTGAGGAAGAGGGTGGAGGAAGGCTGGGAAGTTGAGGAAGAGGGTGGAGGAAGGCGGGGAAGTTGAGGAAGAGGGTGGAGGAAGGCGGGGAAGTTGAGGAAGAGGGTGGAGGAAGGCGGGGAAGTTGAGGATGAGGGTGGAGGAAGGCGGGGAAGTTGAGGAAGAGGGTGGAGGAAGGCGGGGAAGTTGAGGAAGAGGGTGGAGGAAGGCGGGGAAGTTGAGGAAGAGGTTGGAGGAAGGCGGGGAAGTTGAGGAAGAGGGTGGAGGAAGGCGGGGAAGTTGAATAAGAGGGTGGAGGAAGGCGGGGAAGTTGAGGAAGAGGGTGGAGGAAGGCGGGAAAGTTGAGGAAGAGGGTGGAGGAAGGCGGGAAAGTTGAGGAAGAGGGTGGAGGAAGGTGGAGAAGTTGAGGAAGAGGGTGGAGGAAGGCGGGGAAGTTGAGGAAGAGGGTGGAGGAAGGCTGGGAAGTTGAGGAAGAGGGTGGAGGAAGGTGGGGAAGTTGAGGAAGAGGGTGGAGGAAGGCGGGGAAGTTGAGGAAGAGGGTGGAGGAAGGTGGGGAAGTTGAGGAAGAGGGTGGAGGAAGGCGGGGAAGTTGAGGAAGAGGGTAGAGGAAGGCGGGGAAGTTGAGGAAGAGGGTGGAGGAAGGCGGGGAAGTTGAGGAAGAGGGTGGAGGAAGGCGGGGAAGTTGAGGAAGAGGGTGGAGGAAGGTGGGGAAGTTGAGGAAGAGGGTGGAGGAAGGCGGGGAAGTTGAGGAAGAGGGTGGAGGAAGGCGGGGAAGTTGAGGAAGAGGGTGGAGGAAGGCGAGGAAGTTGAGGAAGAGGGTGGAGGAAGGCGGGGAAGTTGAGGAAGAGGGTGGAGGAAGGCGGGGAATTTGAGGAAGAGGGTGGAGGAAGGCGGGGAAGTTGAGGAAGAGGGTGGAGGAAGGCGGGGAAGTTGAGGAAGGTGGGGAAGTTGAGGAAGAGGGTGGAGGAAGGCAGGGAAGTTGAGGAAGAGGGTGGAGGAAGGCGGGGAAGTTGAGGAAGAGGGTGGAGGAAGGCGGGGAAGATGAGGAAGAGGGTGGAGGAAGGCGGGGAAGTTGAGGAAGAGGGTGGAGGAAGGCGGGGAAGTTGAGGAAGAGGGTGGAGGAAGGCGGGGAAGTTGAGGAAGAGGGTGGAGGAAGGCGGGGAAGTTGAGGAAGAGGGTTGAGGAAGGCGGGGAAGTTGAGGAAGAGGGTGGAGGAAGGTGGGGAAGTTGAGGAAGAGGGTGGAGGAAGGCGGGGAAGTTGAGGAAGAGGGTGGAGGAAGGCGGGGAATTTGAGGAAGAGGGTGGAGGAAGGCGGGGAAGTTGAGGAAGAGGGTGGAGGAAGGCGGGGAAGTTGAGGAAGAGGGTGGAGGAAGGCGGGGAAGTTGAGGAAGAGGGTGGAGGAAGGCGGGGAAGTTGAGGAAGAGGGTGGAGGAAGGCAGGAAGCTGGAATGGAAATACATCAACTTTGGATTATATATATATATATATATATATATATATATATATATATATATATATATATATATATATATATATATATATATATATATATATATATATATATATATATATATATATAGCAGGTTATGTTCACTACTAAAAAGTTCAGGGAAAACTACGAGACGGCAGACGCCGACTTATCCCCTCCTGTTAGGATGTGCATTGCGTTAACATTTGGGGAAGGGACGGGGGAGCTCCATTGAGGAATAGTGCCGCCAGAGAAGCTCTAGCGGTGCATTATAGGCATACTAAAATTTGTAGCGTTCCCTTGGCCCCAGCTGCAACCAATATTATAGTTTTAACTGCACCTTCGTTCATATTCTCTTCCCATCTTATTTCCCATGACCATCCTTAAATGGCACCAACTTTTGCTAAGTATAAATATATAGTTTATTTATTGTGAATCCTTAAAGAAATTTTTAATATATTCTTTTTCATATATGCTGGGATGGGCAGCAAATTAAAAGGAGTCTTTGCTACATATCTTTTGACACGGATTAGGCTCTGCCTATTATTACAAGAGATGGTTAATAATCACTTTTTTTGCCACACATATATATATCACTGTTATTAGGGTGACCAACAGTTTTTGGGGCAATTTTTGTTCAGACGCAGGGTAAAGTAATCTTGCATCCGTAGAGGCCCTGTTGTGGTGAAGGGGATTGCGCACACAGGACTGTTTCCTCCGTGACTCCGCACCCGAAGGTCGATGCTCACAATGGCTTACATTTCATTTACAATCACAATGGCTTACATTTCATTGACAATCACAATGGCTTACATTTCACTTACAATCACAATGGCTTACATTTCACTTACAATCACAATGGCTTACATTTCATTGACAGTCACAATGGCTTACATTTCACTTACAATCACAATGGCTTACATTTCATTTACTATCACAATGGCTTACATTTCGTTTATAATAGAAGAGCCTCTATCAGGAGCTCTTGAGAGAGTCTTTATTACGAATGGTGAACATAGCTACTAGATATTATCATCTCATGATGATTGGCATTCCCTCATGATTCAAATGCCCCGATTTGCAAGTTTGCCTCCGTTGAATAAACATTGGGATCGATCGCGCGTTTCTTTTTTTCCTTAGGCCGGGCTTAGCCTGTTTCCAGGCGCTGATGCACCTACAGTACAGTCAAATGAACGAAACAAAACAAATCGGGTGCTAATTTGTCTGCACGCCACCCACTCCCAGGTGCTATAGGCCTATACAGTAGTACTAAACACCGTTTGGTGAATGTAAAGTAGACGGCCGCACGAAGATGTCGTTTATTAATATATTAATATAAAAATGGGTGTATATACTTTGATCCCCGAAGGGCTAGTGCTAAACACGGCGTCCCAAGGAGCTTCCGGTGTTTAGTACTAGCACCCCGCAGAAGGTGACACGTAGATAACATGCCAAAGTAGCACCACGAATCTCACTATTTTTTCATAGGCATAAATAAGGCTTTGGAAATCATCATCTCAATAAAAGTAAAAAAAAAAAAAATATGAATAAGGTATCAGACGTGAAGCTTGATGAGATTTCACCGGAGATGTACTGAAAGGTAAAGGGAAATGAGTGATCATTTTTATGTGTTACTAGAAACGATGTATATAGAGCCTTCTACATAAATACATACTATATGTACAAGACACGCATAATAGCCTTTAATAATCAATATGTGTTGAACGAATGCTGGTGATACTAGTTTACACGTGTAGCCTACAAGATACTAGCAAATAGGTATTAGTTGCATAGCTACTGAGTCTTGTATACTCATATAAATAGAATAATTCTAAAACCCTTTCCCCTTTAGAATTGGGTGGTGCCAGTGTTACCTTTGAGTTGACAGCAAGTTTGAAGGCCCCACAACCAGCCTCAGGAATGCCCAATCAACTTTTAGGTGTTGAAGGCATCTGGCGTCTCCACCCTTCCAAAAATTGCACTCGTTCAACGTTACTCAGTTTATCTAATCGCTTCCGAAATATTAGCGGAGGAACGGAAACCTACTACTAAACCTATAATAGCAAAAGCGAGTGTGTGTATGTATATATATATATATATATATATATATATATATATATATATATATATATATATATATATATATATATATATATATATAAGGAGTAGGTAGGCCAACATTTGAGTAAATAATCATTTTTTTATTGCGACTAGTTTCGAGACTGCAACACACCTGATCACGAGGCATCTAAAATCAATTTTGGGTTGTGGTCGTTGTCCAGATTTTGCTGGTTGAAGAGTTGTGCACCGTAGAAGGCTGAAAGGAATGAATATCTGATTGTTATTGAATGCTAGAAAGTCTAGTTTTTCTCTACTAAATTTATCGTAGCTTATTAAGCTTTCTAAATGTGATCAGTGTCATGAACGATGCATGCATCGGTCTAGTGATGTGGAGCTGACCACAGCTGAGACGGCATATAGTACCATCAGAGAAAAGCCACATTCTGCAACAATGAAGAGTCAGTGGAATTTTTTTTTCTTTTCAATTCCCTGTCTATCTTGTGTAACTATCTTTTTATTTGCGTGTTATTCCTCTCTGGAGAGTTGCTTTTATAGATTAAACGGTACCGTTCAATTTTAATTCTCCATAGTTAGTACTGAAGTGTTTCAATTGATTTTATTTCTGTTTTAGCGAGTGATTTTTTTAATTGCATTTATTTATCTATTTTAGATGTCTGATGATGCGGTATGTTGCAGCCTTGAAACTATATAGTTGCAGTATAGGATGTTTATTCAAGTACTGGTCCACCTATTCCTGATTCGACTCCACTTTCCACGGAAGTCTTCTGTTGCGCGCGCGCACACACACACACACACACACACACACACACACACACACACACACACACATATATATATATATATATATATATATATATATATATATATATATATATATGTATATATATGTATGTATGTATATAGTATTCCTTTAGACTTCGCAGTTTTTACCCTTTTAAAGTTTATTTTCTAGCTACTAAACTTTATTCTCATCAAACTACTCTTGACTTTGCATTCCTCAATTTCCCAGCTAGTTTTGGAAAATATAAAAAAGTATCCGAAACGATACCAGAAGTTTAAAAAATGTACCCATTCCCTCAAAAAAATATCCCAAATGTATTCAGTATTTTAATTCATCAAAATCATGACATTTCTGCTACTAATAGTATATTTTTTAACTTATATATATATCTTGAAACCTATTCATCAAGAACGTGATTTTGAAATACACAGCGGTCTTAATAAATATTACTGATTATAATAATAATAAACAAAAACGTGATAGTTCAAGTGAGAGTATTTAACCATTTCTAATACATAATCATAAATGGAACCGACATCACAAAAAATGCAACTCAAAATGGCAAAATGCAAATATATTTGCATTACGCAGTAATTTAAATTGTTACCCGATTGCCAGAGTCTCTGTGGTTACGATCAAACGAAAAATAGTGAAAAAGTAGTTTGACATATAGTGAAATAATAATCTACTTGAAAGCAGCTTTAGCCGAAAAAAAAGTATGCCTTAGTTTTACCAGACCACTGAGCTGATTAACAGCTCTCCTAGAGAGGGCTGGCCCGAAGGATTAGATTTATTTTTACGTGGCTAAGAACCAATTGGTTACCTAGCAACGGGACCTACAGCTTATTGTGGACTCCGAACCACATTATAGCGAGAAATGAATTTCTATCACCAGAAACAAATTCCTCTTGTTCTTCACTGGCCGGTCGGAGATTCGAACTCGCGACCAACAGAGTGGTAGCTGAGAACGGAACCCACTTACCCAGCGAGGAACTTACAGCAGAGAGAGAGAGAGGACTTACAAATCCAACATGAATTGGGAGCGTTTAGGGAACATAGGCATTTTATTTTCTTGACTGAACAACACCAAAATTCAGTGGAGTTATGGCTTATTTTATCTAAAAAATGAGTGTTCCCAATGCATCAGTATTCTGATCATATTCAGAATCTGTAATAATTAAAGCCGCGGGAAATTTAGCAAAGAGAGGAACTAGGCTTTCGACAGTACTTGCTTTTGCTGCTACGGGGTCACAAGCATTCAATAAAGGTCAAATATTCATTCCTTTCAGCCTTCTACAGTGCACAACCCTTAAAATGCATAATAAGTAAAATAAGACAAAGAAAGTAATCATCCACATGTTTGTAACTTGACCTTTTTCTAGCCAGTTCAGTAGCGACAATAATTCTCAATAAACTTTATTACATTTACTGACTAATGTCACCACAAAACTTCCATAATGAATAACCCATAAACAATAACGTATATGCATCAAGCGATTACCCATCTCGTGCGTGAATCATGCACGTACCAAACAAGGCTTAAACCTTCGCTGGTCGCCGGTCGAAGGAATTTATAAGCCAACATTACCGCTTTGCTTGAGAAAATAATGTCTATATAATTATGATCCTCTGTTCCGATTTTACATTCGGTAAGCAAACTTGGGTATTATTCATATCAAGAAAATGCAGCATTTTAAACAATTATGAGTAGTGGGTTAAAATCATCCTAGCCAGTACGATAATAAAGCATTTGAAGGTTAAATGAAATATGAAAAAGAAAAAGCATTGAAAATGTATCCAATTTCAGGAAAATCGCGGTAATAGTATCCAGTTTTTGCCAATTTCTACCATTCCGTATAATTTTGGTCAGCGTCGTAAAAACGTATCATTTGGATACTTTTTGTCAGAAAGTATCCAAATCATACTTTCGTATCCATTTAGGAAACACTCTTGGCTTTTCCTACATTCATAACATGCGTGAATTTCATTTTATTTTAAAGGAGAAAGATAAGATTGCGGAGAAAATGTCTTCGTAACTACCCTTAAAGATCGATTAGAACAACCACTCGCTTGTTGAGCATAGAATCACCATGAAGTCTGCACTAGTGTCTAGTAGGCGTGACAGCTGGGGTTGGGGGGGGGGGGGAATAGTGAATACGCCCGGTAGTTGGGACAATTCTGGCGGGGCCCCCTATCCCCTTCCTTCCTACGGGGGGGAAGGACACGACGCTGTTTAACTGTTATCAGAGCACCTTCAAACCCGTCAAAAAAGCCGGAAGAACGCGCGTCTCTAAATGAATTGGCTGAATGTGTTTAGCGAATTATTATATTTGTGATTGATCGAGTGCGTCGTGACTGCTGCTGATGGGAAACCTCCATGGTGAGTGTCGTTATATTTTGGGAAGCTTTATCAATGACGCCGTAGGTACTTCATTGTGTTTTGATTTACATTGGCCTAAGTGTTAAGTGTCAATGCAGCGGCTGAAGCGTCTGTAGGCTTGCGGCTCCCATTTTGCACTCATTGCCATTATATCAGATGAGAAGGTTTTCATTATCACGGCGCTGACAACACACCTACACCGAGTCATAACTGTCGCCTCCAACACTTCGTGACTCAAGGATAGTTTCATGGTTGCACCAGAGTCTCCATAGCGAAATAGATTGCACTAGACTTACGTAGACTATAACGGTGGCCGGTGATACCGGCCGGAATATTTATTGCCTCCAATGTTGCAATGTGAGTATAAAATATTTACCGCCGTGTGTGTATTTTTTGACATTCATCCTCAAGGGTCATTAGTCAAGACTTTTGATACGTGGGGGGGTAAGGGCAAGGTAGGGGGACCGCCCATTGCCCACGGGCTTCCCTCCCCCTCGTGAGTGCCTGTGATTGGTTCACTCGGAAAGGCGGCGTCAGTCAGGCGTCTGACGTCACATAAGGGGAAGTCAACCGTCTACATTATTACCAGCCAACAATCGACTCCCATAAGTGATTTATATTATTTTACTTTAATATTAACAGATTTTCTTGAGAGTTATGGCTAATGCTGTGGGGATCTCGAATGATTAGGACTAGAACATCAAAATGTAAATGTACTTCCAGTGTTAATATGGAGCCTTATACATTAGTCTCTGTCAGTTAATTTTTCCCCCAGATATGTTAAGTGTTTGTTGATATTCATTTGGTTCTGCAAATTGGTATTGGCACGTTAACACTTGTGTGACACTTGCGAATGGTTTTGTCAAGTTAGATTGAATCACTCGTAAATGAATCCTAGTTTCAAGTGGTTAATGGAACAATAATGTAACAGTCATTAAGTTTTTATTCCTGGCAAATACTTGTTCCTTGTTGACGGCTTATCCAGGTCCCACACCACTTCGAAAGCGCTCGCACGACCTCCATCATCAAATTTATAGTTTATTCATTAGATGTATTTGTTCACACTACAGTACATACTCCACATACACTTTCATACTCCATATCATAGCATTGATTAAGCAAAAAAGTTTCAAGTTTCTTCTAGAAAGACTCAACGTCCTCAATCTGCTTCAGCTCAAGAGGAGGCTTCTTATATAATATATAATCTAGGAGCTGCGTATTCAAAGGCTCTGAAGCCACAGATAGGAAAAGCGCCGCTGTACCAACTTGAAACCATCTGTAACTAGTCTTGTATCAGGTCGATTTATTGGTCGTATAATCTGTAATCGGTCCCTCAAATATCGAGAGCAGGTCTTAACATCTTGATAGTCAAAGCACACAGACACACACATATATACTGTATATATATATATATATATATATATATATATATATATATATATATATATATATATATATATATATATATATATATAACTTGAATAATGTTCTGGCCTTCACCGGAAGCCAGTGCAAATTAAGACGGGTAATCCTGTCCCGCGAAACAACACCTTTCATTAGTCTAACAGCTCTGTTCATGATTTTCTGCAGTTTCTTGAGCTGTACATTGGGCAACTTTTAGTACACCAAGTTACAATGATCCAGACGGTTTATGACAATTGATGACAAGATTCTTAACAGAGCTCTCATCAAGATATTTCCTCATAAACGCTATGTTCTTGAGACTGAATCCTGCAACTTTTACGAAATTGTTGATTTGTGAATTGTCAAATTACATTCCAAGTACACCCCGAGATTACGAATTAAGAACAAAAATATACACAATTGTCTTTTAAACGCGCTTTACTGTTCACGTGTGAAGATTTTCAATGGATTTGATTGTATGAATGTATTAAATTGGTCAGCATTATCTTAAAACAGCAAGAAATAAGCTCAGGAGCTCTTGAGAGAGTCTTTAATTACGAATGGTGAACATACTAGACATTATCATCTCATGATGATTGGCATTCCCTCATGATTCAAATGCACCGACTTGCAAGTTTGCCTTCGTTGAATAAACATTGTGATCGATCGCGCGTTTCTTTTTTTTCCTTAGGCCGGGCTTAGTCTGTTTGAACATCAGGTGCTGTATAAGTATGAAGAATGTTTCTTCGTTTGTTACTTCCCTGTGACGGGACATTCTGTCTCGTTCCTCCCTTATATTAAAACTCATTTTTTTGCACGGGGTTCGCGCTTTCCCCAGTAGCGTCGGCTTGCTTTCATTTCTGTGCGAAATGTAGACATACAATTCTGCAGTTACTTTAATATCCTTAAGCTATAGTGTAGACATATTTCATATTTTTTAAATAGACATATATTTCATATTTTTCTAAAAGTAAAGTAGTAGAGGTTGATGTTAATGCTTAAATTAAATAATTATTGGCCTACCAGTAAGCGTTAATTAAAAACGTTCAGAGTTGTACTTGCTATAACCTTAGATATCCATCGTGTTTCTCAATATGTTTCAGCTCAGGGTGATGAGTATACAAAGTACGAATACAAAGATAATATGAATTGTCTCCGAAATGTGGATTGTGTGGGTTCGGTTTGTTTGTAATCAGGATTAATTTGAAACTTGTTTGGATTTTTTTTTCGTAGAACGCTTTGCCAAAAGTGGGATGCGTCACTCGGAACCAGTGATTAGATTTCGTTGATATGAAGAGGTCATTTTTAAGGTGGGGGAGGGGAGGGGAGGCTTGAGTGCTTACTCGTTTCAAATATTCCTGGCGTAAGAGCGAAATCCCATACACTTAACAAAGGTTTGGGTAACCATTTAATCATTATACTTCGAGACCAGAGTAGTTTGAAAGCTAGATAACCTACAGTTAATCGTTGCGGAACACGATTTGGGAAAATAGAAAAGGAAGGGGGGAGGGGGGGAATGCGGGGTTTGGGATTGGTTGCTCAGTCTTGGATACGGTTGTGTCCATATGTAAGCCTCACACAATCATGTAATATGTTTTACATATATATATGAGACTACTTTTAAACTTATCTATAATTTCCTATTTGATTTTATTACGGCATCGATACCCTGGTCTTTTTATGCCAGTTTTAGTAGCCACAAATGAATTAATGTGTGGGTAGAACACACTGGTATGCGAGGCAGTATACAGGCCGGCCCAGGTAAAAGCATTATATATGTACAGTGGTACTGAGGTTCCGACATCTTTGACTTGTGTGGTCTGGTTGGTAGCACCCTTACCTTTCAGTTGAAAGACATGGGTTTGATCCCGATGTTTCAGAAATTTATTTCTGTTCCACATGTGATTGTGTTGATTACTTCTATTATAAGTACACGTTTCGTTGTTTTGTTCTTATAGGCTATGCGGCATTTTGACGAAAATCCTTGACAAGAGAGGGGATATATAGGGCGTATCTGTAACGGTAGAGTATTTTTGCCTGCACTCTCTCTGTAGTAGCCTGTACATAATGTGATTTCTACTAGGCTACTGTGTATCAGTCCTTCGTTCGTGGCTTTGAAATATATAAAACTCAAGCTTTCAGGACCTATTGTACACCTACGGTAGTCTCATTTTTTCATTTTTTCACCTGGTGTGTGATAAACGAATAAAGTGTTGAAGGTATTATAATATATGCACACGTCATATAGGCTATTTGTTTTGTATGTATCGGTGTTTGTATATATATATAAATATATATATATATATATATATATATATATATATATATATATATATATATATATATATATATATATATATATATATATATATATATATATATATATATATATATATATACTGTATATATATCATACATAGGTAAAATATACATATATAATTATATACATAATATATGTACATACAAATCTATATATATATATATATATATATATATATATATATATATATTCTTAAATAGATATTTATACACTATAGTTATGTATGCATGCATACGTAGCAAAATGTGCATAATTATGGTTTTACATATGAATTATATGTATATCCATGTATATATATTGATTGATCTATATATATATATATATATATATATATATATATATATATATATATATATATATATATATATATATAAAACATAATAGAAGGCAGTTTGAGGGTGTTTGGATCAGTGTAATATGTCCTCATAGCATTTTAAAATTATATATTACCAGGTAATCCGAGTAAATACCTAATCTGACTCAAAATTTTCAAGTACATGAAGTATCTCCTAATATTGCTTCCAAAATGAGAGAAGGAAATGTAAGGAGGGGGGTCGCCGAAGTAAAATACCTGAAATGGTTACGGATGTAGCTTACTCATGCAAGTTTTTTTATTGACTTTAATTATACTTTAAAGCGGATTGTAACAGATTACCCGAAATAGAAAAAAAAATTACAATTAACAATATCTTATATCCTTTTCAACACTCGAAAACGATAAAAATGACATTGCAAAACCTAACAGGCAGGTAATGTAACATTGTGAGTAGGCCTCCTTTCTTCATTCACCCTGCCAGTTTTAGGGGATATCCTACCTTCTGAGGTCCGTGTGATATATTGCTATTTGTTTTCCGTATATTTCCGTTCCCAACGTAATATTTATCAAGTTTTATGCTTGATACCGGGACTGAAAATCTCGTAATAATGTATTCTGATTCTTGACTGGAGAGCTACAGTAGGTAGCCTACTTCGAGGAAGTTCACAGCAGGCCCCCGTAGAATTAGTGGCAATAGTTGTCGTTTTATTGCTCGTGCTGAGATAGTGAACCTGTAAGTATATAATGAATGCCTCATATTAACATAACTTGCAGCTGGCCGTGGGATACACTTTCATGTAAGGAGGAAATGTTTCCTCAAGCGTACGAAATCTTAAGCATAATTGAAAACTACAACTGTAGCAATAATTTTTTGTTCAAAATTCTTTGGGAACATTGGTGACTTTTGCAGATATATAAACATCTGCCAATCATTGTAGAAGTCATTCAATTTAGATTGTTATATATATTTATAGGCCTATATATATATGTATGTATAAGGTTGGTAAAATGTTAATTTTATATAAGTAACTTACCCAGTAATTACTTGGCTAAGAGTTTCTACTCGAACGGCAGCTTAAATTTTGAAATTCGCCGTAGCGAGTCTTCTGTTTTGTGTAGGTGACGAGACCCCGCCCACTTTTGGGTCAAGATAGAGGAACAGCTAAGCCAATAGATGAATTTTGTTTCTGCTCCTTGTATCGGCCATACACCAAAGCTTGGTTTTGACATTTGTTGTTTTCTTTCCAGTGAAGTATTCTTTGTATGGTGGCTTTCTGTGTTGCCTTTTTCCAGATTTCTACTTTACTGGTTTTGCCTTTTAGCTAGTTAGTATGTCAGACACTAGCTTTTTTTTAGTTTCTTTGCTGCAATACCCGGTCAACGAAAATAACTTATGACCCGCATACCCTGTGCACAAATGGCAGAGGGCAAGTTTGTACCATTAATTTGACATGCGATGAATGCAGGGATTGGGACAAACTTAATGGAAGACCTTGGCTTCTCATTCAAATTCGAGAGATCGCAAGAGGAAGGCGGCTGCTATAGCCAGCAAGAAATTAGCTAGTCAGGTGACTCCTAAATCTATAGCTGGTTCACATAAGGTAGATTCTTGGGCCTACGAGAAGTTTGTTTGGCGGCCTCTGATTGGCTGGTACCGGGAGGTAAGGCGGCTCGCTCACTGCCTCATTTCTAGGTCTGTAAGTCAGAAAACTAGCAAAATTTTTATATTTCTTCATTTATCTGACGTTTTGCACAAGACAGAAAAGTTTTGGTCATACCACAGGATTTGGTATTAATTGGACAACTAAATCACGATTTTCTGAAATTAATTAAGATAAAACACACAGGAATTACGATGAGTAAAAATGAAGAGAAGTGTTTAATTCTTTATACCGATTTTTTCTTATCAGATTTTGCATCATTCATGCGATCAAGATAAAATGAAACATGTTTTTTCATACAATAAATTCACCCTGAATACGCTGGTGCTTTCAGATTTTAGATGCGTGTGAAATGTGAAGAGAAAATGAAGAATATGTCTTATTATGTAGCGTCTGTTCTTTACTCAGTTTAGCAGTACTGTAGTGCCGAGAGACGCTGATCTGCAAACAGCGAGAGCTTCGAGGCGCCGTTGACGGTTGCCAATTAGTGATATGAGAAGTTTGCAGTTTCGACAATATTTACGGCATTATGCCATTACATTATCTGTAAATAAATGCATAGAATTCCCATTATGACTTGAACTTTTTCACTCCAATATCATATATTTCCGTATGTCTGGACATATCTGATAAGAAAAATTAATAATCTGATAGATGCATCTGGATGCGTTGGCTCCAATTTAGTCCAGGTGAGAAATTTGCATACTGTAGGCTACATGATAAATAAGGAAGCCATTGCCAAGTGTAGACGTTACTCGTCCAACAAGTTCTACCAGGCATAGTGGAATTTTTTAGGACCTGGCGCAGAAGAAATGGGGGTTCATCTCAAGACATCTATCCCTCAAATAGCGGATATTCTTCTGTACTTGAGGTCTCCCTAGGAACGTCTTCTGTCGCCATAAAAGGTTACAGAGCGATGCTCAGCTCTGTTTTCCGTCAAAGAGGCCTTGACATTTTTCCCAATCAGGATATTTCATACCTGATTAAGTTGTTCAATACCACCAGATCTAGAAAGGAGGAGAATTTCTCTTGGGATCTAGATGTGGTACTTAAATGGTTATCAGGTGAGTGCTTCAAACGTATGCATTCTTCCTCACTGAGGGATTCAACTAAGAAAACTATTTTTCCCGTAGTGCTGCAGGCCACTGCTAAGAGAATAAGTGAGCTTCAAGAGATTGACAGGAGGATCGGCTTTTCGAACAGAGACAGTTTGTTCTTTCTTATTAAGTTTTTTTTAGTGAAGAACGAGAACCCTTCACACCCTTGGCCTCGTTCTTTCACCATTAAGAGGCTATCTGATATTTTAAGGACTGAAGAGGGGGGAAAGAGTGCTATGCCTTGTGAGAGCCCTCAGGTACTACCTGCACTGAACTGAGAAAATTGGAGGGCAGTTTTCTAATTTGTGGTGCTCGGTTAAAAATCCCTGTAGACCTTTAACTAAGAATGCCATTTCCTTCTCCTTGAGGGATCTTATTATAGAATCTCACTCCCAAGTGGAGGAAAACGACTTGAAAGTCATGAAAGTTAAAACTCATGATGTAAGGGCAGTCGCTACATAAGTAGCTTTCAAGCACAATCTTTTCTTATCCTCCATTCTTCAGGCAATGTACTGGCGAAGCAAGTCGGTTTTTGCAGTGCACTGTGGAATTTGTTTATGAAAACTGCAGTACCCTAGGACCGATATCTGTAGCTGGTGTAGCGATGGGTGAGGGACTGTAATGAGTATCCCGTATGTATTTAGCTCTTCGCCTTGTTTGTGGTGTCGCGTTCTGGGGAAGCCTGAACGGTACAAGAGTGGAGTGCCCACCAATTTCTTAGTGATGGGTAGTGGTCATGTTTGATTTTTATGGTGTAGGTGATTTTGTTGCTTTTTTTGTTGTTTTTGGTACTGCACCCTGGGCAGGGCAATTGTCTGAGCTTTGTTGGCCTTCAGTATTGACCTTCATCACAAAGTTCTTACTGTAGCCTATATTCTGTCAGCCTTTGGAGTACTCCTTCGCTGCAGAATGTCCCACTTCCATAGAGACGACTCTGGCTATACCGCCACATCTCAACATTACTGCCAGAGGCAGTAATTATCTGCGCAGCTCTCTCATCAGGTAAGGAAACAACAAACATTGTCGAATGTTAGCCAATTTAGTTCATTAATTTTTTATATGTAGAATGTTATTTTACTGTCCACGATTCGCCACTGCCTATCAGTGTGGAATCAGCTAAGTGATTACTGGGTAAGTTAATTATATAAAAATGACATTTTTATGATAAAGTTTCATATATACTTACTCAGTGATTACGGATGAAACCCGCCCTCCTCCCATGCGTGAACATTTTTGCATAAACAAATTGATCTATTGGTTTAGTTGTTCCTCTATCTTACCCCGAAAGTGGACGGGGTCTTGTCACCTACACAAGACATAAGAATCGCTACCGCGAATTTCAAAATGTAAGCTGCTGTTAGAGTAGAAACTCTAATTAAGTAATTACTGGGTAAGTATATATAAACTATTTTGTCAAAAAATGTCATATTTATGGGTATTTCATAAATGTTGACGTGCACGATATGGTCTGCTGTATGCATGAATTACAAGCTGCCAGGCACTTAACAGTTTAAGAAAATCCTAATGTTTGGTTGGAATTTTGATACAAGTTACTATCATAAAAATCCATGAATTATTAAATATATAAACATTTTAATGTAAGTTTTAAAAAATTGTATTTTTTGGCACAAGTAGAATTCGTTTATTTTACATACATCTAGGGTGTTTTCATGTTTAGCCCACCCAAAATTCGTAATTTGAAGGAATTGCTTGTGTGTTAATCGACACACACACACACACACACACTAGTTATACATAGTAGGCTGCTTAAGCGCAAGGCCAGTACAGCATAGGTCTAACATTTTAGACGCTTGTGCTACAACGTATCATATTTCGAGTTAAATTGTTAAATATGGGCATTTTGATTCCCAGCTCATATTCATAGTCTTGAGAATTTTGTCCTGATATAACAGATAACATGAGAACAGTTACTTATCAGCTGGTATCAACTATTTTGATCATTGCGAAAGCCTCGGTTGTTAACATCTGTGAACCTTCGAGTTTTAGTTTGTGCACCTATGAAAAGCACCACAGCAACTATTGAATTGATGTTATAAGTACCGAAGGCCAGCCCAAGTAATGCAACATTGCTCTCAAGTACAAGTCACACTCGGTCATTTTTATCACTTGCAAGTTTTTAGTAGAATTTCGTCTTTAGAAAATTTTGATAATTATTTTTCTAATAATTAGTGGTTTGTTCCATTTTGCATTAAGGTATATGGAAAATACATTCTGCATGTGGGATGTGTACGGAATCCATCGCAAGACAACCTCGGCGATCGTGTTGTTTACAGACTTTGAACATACAAACAGATTTTTTTCATAGACACAACTCTTATAGCATTACTAATACGCTAAATATACAGCATTACTAATATACACTAGATATATAGCGTTACTAGTACACTAAATATATGTATTTGAGTGAGAATTTTGTGTTATTAAATAACACTCGAAACACGAAGTAATTATAGGCAACATAACGATGCAGTTCGAGCATGTAAAAGTAAATCTGTCACCATTGAGTTGCCAACCACATCAAAGTGCATTTCTGGCAGATAGAAAAAAGACAGAATACAGTATTGCAGGTGGGGTGATACTTACGACAATAGGAACTGAAGAAAGTCCAGTGGTTCTTTTTCAATGAATGTCATGCAGTAGAGTTACCTTAAGTGGGCCATTTCCTTGAAAGTTTGCTATAGTTCACTTCTGAGAGTAGTAACTGGATAGTGAATGTCTGCTTATTCGTAATAATTTCCACAGCCTTCGTGTCACTCTGTACACCTTCATTTACAGCAGGTCATCGTCATTTAGCTTTAATGACCTATTTCTTTTGTGTCTGGTCTCATGCTTCCACGATTCTATATTCAGCAATTATTTTATATATGATAAGCTTGCTCACAGTCAAGAAGATAAGGTGTTGTCAATGGTACATAGCTAGCCTGGAATGTCCTGTGTGGAGGCGCGTGAGAGTAAGAGGCAGTGTTCAAAACTTACTAATTTATTCAAACAACAAACAGACAGGTCAGTAGCTCTTGCGAGCAGAAATGGAGTGTCTAACATGAGGCGAACAAAACAGAGGTCAATCAAATGTTTATGTTGGAGGATGGAAAGATGTACAAATCGGTATACAAGACACGAATTAAGTTATGATACACACAGCTGGAAAGCTGACATTGTAATGCTTGTACCAAGTATGATACATTTAACATAACGTTAAAATGAATGGTAATATGTACAAAGCATGTGTGACATCTGCTGTTTCTTATATGCATGTGCTTGGCACACATGTCAGGAGATGCTCTTTGTGAGGAGATCAGCCAGCCAGGTAAGATGGATGGTTTGTGGGACCCTACAGGACTCCCCCCCCCCTGGAGAGGCCTGCAGTTGTAGGTCGGTGTCTGGGAGGCATGCTGACTTTAGGCAGTCGATGGAGACCCAGGTAGTTTTGCTGTCAAACGTCATCTGGTAGGCCTTGTATCTTCCCTGGATGACATGGTATGGTCCCGAGTAGGCTGGGGAGACGGGGGTTGTGTGTGTGTCTACCTGTATAAATGCATATTTTGCAGTTCATTAGGGACGTACACTTTTCTGACTGTGGTAAGTCATCTTAGCCAGGATTATTCGTTCGAGTGTCGGATGGGGATGTAGGGCTCATAGGATGTAGAGACGTCTGCTGGCAATGTTTAGGATTGGCCATGCTGGAGATGTGTTGAATGCAGTGTGTGTGGTGACGTTGTCAGGCCCAGTAAGACCCAATGTAACTCTTCTCCAACTCCCGCCTTGACAACTGGCGGCAAGTGATGCTTTCAATGATCAGTGTAGCCTTTCGATGATGCCATTAGCTTTTGGGTTGTAGGCTGTCATGTGTATCATGTCCCCAAACTGTCTGCGAGGGCGTTCCATAAGGCAGACATGAAGTTAGCCCCCATCGCTTGTGATGACCTGTGGGACTCCGTGTCTGCTGACCCATCCGATGAGAGACTTCACACAACTCTCCGCTGTCTGTTGCCGTATCTGTATTGCTTCTGGTCACCTGGTATTTCTGTTGATGATGGTGAACAGGTATCTGTACCCCTCGGAGGGGGTTAGAGGTCCCATGTTGACGTGGGTGTAGGCAAGTCGGCGGTGTGTTGTGTGGAACTCTCCTATTCCACTCTGTTATTTTTGATGTCTGACGTGGAAGGCATTCTCTCTTCCAGTTTTTTATATCCTTTTTCATTCCCCACCAGATATACCGCTCTGCTAAAATTTGGGCATTTGCCCGGCCTGAAGGGTTGGACAGGTTGTGGATGAGATTGAAAGCCTTTTTTGTGGGGCATTATGACAAGTAAGGCCGAGGACGTCCAGTACTCATATTGCAGGCGATGGTCATCGCTTCATTGTTGATTGACAGGTTGCTCCACATAAGGGTGGGGTTGTCTGGCTGCAGTTGCTGTAAGTCCACGTTGTCATTTTATGCATCTGCTATTTTGGGAAGGCTATCCTGAGCTGGATGGTGTTAACACAATTTCTTGAAAGTGCATCCACCATGGTGTTTGCTGAGTCCTTCAAATACGCAATGGTGCAGGAATGTTCAACTATTGGTGATAGGTGACGCTGCTGTTTTGCTGACCATGCATCTGCTGTCTTGTGAAGGCTTGATGGTCCGTTTGTATGATGAACTGGCGTCCTTCAAGCATGTGGTAGAAGTGACGGATGGCTTTGTGTACTATTAGGAGCTCCCTGTCAAATGTGGAGTAATTTTGTTCCGCTGACATCAACTTCTTGCTGAAGAACGCCGACGACAATCGTCTGTGTCCTGTTCTAGTACTGCACCCATTGCCATGTTACTCAAGTCAGTCGTCAAAGTGAGGGACCTATGGGGTAGATTAAAGATTAATGTGGCTGCAGAGGTTATTTTTGCTTGTTTTGCTGAAAGAAACGCATTATCATGAGCTTCCGACCTACTTAAATTTTTGGGTTTTCCTTGTAAACATTGTACAGTAAATCCCCTGTATTTGCGGACTCACCTATTCGCGGATTTTTCTGTGGAACATATATACACATTATTCGCGTAACATTTGCCCATTCATGGTATTTTTCACTGAGAAATATTCACTAATTACTGTATTTTCATATTTTCATACTAAATACGCTTTTTTGATAAAACTATTAAAATATTCAGGTACCCAGGTAGTGCTTGAATTACGATAATTTGATTTTGCAATGGGAATTAATACCGACACGACAATATAAAATATTTTTAAATTTCGTGCCAGTGCAGGCAGCAGAGTACAGTCAGGCAGTGAGAGAGACCAACTTACAATAGACCAACTTCTAACCTCCGTCTGTTTATCCCATCTTCTAGTTAAAAAAAGTAAGAGAATGATAAAAGTATCGTTAGTAATGTTAAACTCTTGCATAAATGCCTACAGCCATAAACAACCAAACGAGAAACTGTTGTTTTGCTTATAACCGAATCTGATAACAACAGCTGTTTTGCTTGTATTTCAACCATCGTATGGTAGTAAACAATTAGTCATGTTAACAAATAACATTTAGTAGAATAGAACATATATTTTTACATTATACCCTTATTCACTATGGATATAAGATCAGCAAGGAAATATGCTGCTAAATTTAAGCTGAGAAAACAATGTGTAAGCTGCTAATGACTATAAATTATCGTGCATTGGCAATGTAAGGACTGGGGTATGAGTGACATACTGGCTGGGTGTTAACTGGTTTATTGGTTGTTCCTTACTGAGATAAATGTACAGAATCTTCGATGTTATTAACGCGTGCGAGTGGTAATGTAGCGTCTATACACAGACAGGTAAAACAGAGATAAAAGGTTCAGGCATCTGTGTTTGTCGGCAGACAAACAGATGGCGATATCAAGAGACATGATTAACATACAGTGATGAAACATATATCAATGGAAAGGCCAGGAAATTCTACATATGGCCAATTGCATGAGATTCAAGACAGATTAATGAATACAATGCAGTAGCATAATATATGTGAAATGGCGAGACGTTTGGCGTCTTCACAAACAGAAACATACACACAGCTTGATACAGAAGATTTGTTGGAACATTGTGAGTACATGATTAGAATGCTTGCATGGCAATGCAAGTAGTGGTGATTGTACATACATCAAGACAACAGTGGGCAGGGAGAAACAGACGGAAATATTGTATGGTTGAAATAGCGTTCCTGTAGAGAAAGAAAACGAGACGCTGGCTTTGTCCTGTCCACTTCGATGATGACGATTGACGAACACACGAACACACATGTTTGGAAGAGGCAGCGTCGGGGCTCTTACAGCAACATGGATGAAACTCGACCGTAAATAAAATTGGAAAGTATTTTAATCAAAACTACCGTGCATGAAAGAACACACATTACTGCTGTTTTCACGCCAATAAAAGATAAATACGTAAAGCTCGTATTATGAAATAAAGTGAAAATAGTGAACAGAATCTTAATTTTTTTTGCATAAAACAAACGTGCCCCTGAATGGCCAATGTCATCTATTAATGAAAAAATAGCCAAATTAACTTAACAACAAGGCGTATTTAAGTTATATTTCGACTTAAAAACACTTCGTGTAGCGAAAAATAACCTTGCCCCATATAAATAAAGAATATAGAGATTTGTTTACGCTAACTGGAAGTAAGAAAAGCACTCTGAACTCGGTGAATACGGCGAAATAAACTTACATAATCGATTTATAATACAAAATTTATAATACAAAAGCAATATAAGAATATATACAATATTGGATACAGTGAAGTAAAGCATAACATTTTAAAGATCCAATGAAAAGATGCATATTAGTTATGTTGATGTTTGCATAATACGTTATTTGTTTAATACCATATTATGTGAATATAGAGTACAGTATGATGTAGGCTATGCTACTGTATATGTAGAGTAAAACCCCCCGTATTCGCGTTCTCATGATTCGCGGACTCATGCATTCATGGGTTTCACTGTGGAACATATCTAGCCATTATTCGCGGAAGATTCGCCCATTCGCGGTATTTTTCACTGAGAAATATTCACTAATTACTTCATTTTCATATAATTTTCATGAATAAATGTACTTTTTGTGATAAAACCATTAAAATACTCAGGTATATGCCTTTTTACAGGGTTTTTTTGTGTTCAAACTATCAAAATGGGCAGTTCTAAGTGTTTTTAAAGGGGTTTTAAGTATTCACGGATTTTAGCTATTTGCAGGGGGATGTGGGACACATCCCCTGCGAATACGGGGGTTCACTGTATACGATATACCATAGTGTAGGCTAAGCTAATTCTTTTTGTTATTCAGTTTCTCTTTGTATTGAATGTCATAAGTCAATCTTCATGAACCTCCTGAATTAGCTGATATTAATAATTACTATACCGTATAAGTATAGAGTATACTTTATAGTGTAGGCTAGGCTACCATATGTCTGCACGGTACTGAATACCCTAGTGTAGGCTAGGCTAGATTCGAGATACGTTTTTTCCAACGAACGATGGTTTTTTTTTTTTTTTTTTTTTTTGGAACCTAACCCCACCATAAGGTAGGATATTACCTGTATAAGCATTTTCAGTTTTTTTTTTTCGACTATCAAAATAGCCAGGTCTAAGTGTTTTTAGAAGGGTTTTAAGTAATCGCGTATTTTAGCTGTTGGCCCGTGGGGGAGGGGTACACATCCCCCATGAATACGGGTGGGTTTACTGTAGATTGACGCATGGTTTTAGCAATATTTGGAATAAATCTATGATAATTAGTCCTGAAAATTCTTGTACTGCTTTAATTGTTGTTGGTTTTTGGAAGTTTGTAATTGCTTATACTTTCTTTTGGAGGGGTTTAATGTCGTCTGGGCTTATTTGATGCCCCTGGAGTTCCATCATTTCTTTGCCCATTCGTACTTGTCTTCCCTTACTGTTGAGTCCATTTTCTTTAAGTATTTGCAGCACCCTTTTGATGTCCTTAAGAGTTGCTAGAGGGTGGGGATAAATATGAGGATGTTGTTGATGTAGACCACACAGAAGGGAAGGCACCCAGCAGCTTGCCCGTAAGTCTTTGGAAGGTTGCCTCTGCGTTCCGAAGGCCGAAACAACTGTAATGGAATGTGTCTGTGCCAATGGGGGTGATGATCGTGGTCTTTTCTATATCTTCCTTCACTACTGGAACTTTTAAGTATCCCTTCACCAGGTCTGTTTTGGTGAAGATCTTTGCTCCGTTTATTTGTTTGGCTGTATCTGCAATGTTGGGCAACGGGTATCTATTTGGCTTTGTTTTGATGTTTAGCCACTGGTAGTCTCCACATGGGCGCCATGTTCCGTCGGGTTTTGGTACCATATGGAAGGGGGATGCCCAAGGGTTGGAGACTTTTTAGCATATTGTTGCATTCTCCATTTCTCTGAACACTCGCTTGGCATAGGCAAGTTTCTTTTGGGTTAACCATCTGAAGTGTGCATGAACTGGGGAACCTGTTTCTGTATGGTGCTAGATGTTGTGCTTTGCTGGTTTGGTTAAGTCATGCTGCAGGTCGTCTTAGAAGACCTCTTGGTAGTCCTGTAGAAGTCTGCGTATCTTTGGCAGTGGGGTAGCTGCTGTTACTATGGGGCCTGTATGTCTTCTATGCTGTTGCATTGACGATGTGGTGGTGGGTTGTTTGCACAGCTGTTGAGGGGGTGATACAGGAGTCCTTGTTCAGGATCAGTTGTTTTGATGCTATTTCTGCTAGCAGATTGTGTGCTTTAGGAAGTGTGATGAAGGTCCAACTGTAGTCCTTCCCATTGAATGACACGTTCAATTCCGCTTCCCATGCATCTCGAGTGGTGCTTCACTGGCCGTGGATACATGGAGGTTGGTGGGTGAGGTGGGGTGGGGTTGAGTTGTTTGTGTGGGCTGGCTGGCACAAATGATTTGCATGCCTGACGAGGAATTCCGTGTTCGGCCTTTCGTCCCTGATGAAGAAATACGTAGAGCCCTTGCATTCATATCTGGAAGACAGACAGCAGAAAGTAGGCGCGGCTTCTCTTACAAGGCAATTGGTCTGCTCACTGTTGACAGTTAGTTGTATGGGTCACTGATGTGACCTTCCTGCATGGTTTTGAGAATGGGCAGCCTTTTTCACACTTTTGGCTTTTATTCCAAATTTCCAAAGGAAGCAGCACATTCCCTCTGGTAGTTCAGTTTTCTTCTGTCTTGTCTTTCTGTTGTTCATCTGCTTGGGAAAGTGCCGTTTGCAGATGGGGCGGCTAGTCTGTCTGGGTCGCTGTCGAATTCTGTGTCTGTTGCTTGCTGTGACCGTTGTGCTGCTGCTGCTGCTATGGGTGGGTGTGTGGGCTCCACTGCTTTGTGGGCCATGTGTACTTTGTCAACCAAAGTCAGAATTCTTGTATTGGCATGGTTGAGACGTTGAGAATGGTGGGTAGTATTACCAGCCCGTTTAACTTCTTGTAGATGTGTGACGGCCTATGACTGCCCCCACGTTGTCCAGGAATTTCTTGGCTCTTTTTGGCAGGTGACATCCTGAAGGACGACTTTAGCTGGTCCTTCAGGGCTTCGTAGGTGATGGGTCTGGAGTTCTGCGAGCCATCCTGCTACCTGGTAGCAGAATGGTAGAAATTCGAGAATGGCATCTGCTGTACATGCTGAGGAGGTGATTTTCTTCCACTGGAAGATTGTTTCCACCCTAAAAGTTAAGTATACTTTAGTTTTACCAGACCACTGAGCTGATTAACAGCTCTCCTAGGGCTGGCCCGAAGGATTAGACTTATTTTACCTGGCTAGGAACCAATTGGTTACTTAGCAACGGGACCTACAGCTTATTGTGGAATCCGAACCACATTATAGCGAGAAATGAATTTCTAGAACCAAGCTTCTGGGTTGGGGGGCGTGAAGGTCGGCAGGCATATGGAGGTGGTGGTGACGGTGTCGTAGGAGAGGCTGTCATCATTGTGGCTGGTTGTGCTGGTCATCTCCATGGGCACCAATGTGCGGGGGCATGCGCATATAAAGCCTCATTTACACTAGGCTTCAGAGTGCACTGCATATGTAAAACTTGTCACCAATTCCTCCCAAATTCTAGTTAGCCCCGCCCACTTGACCAATCTTCAGGACGCACAGAGCACCACCCAACCTATCAAGTTTGGCATGATGGCTGCATCATGACTCATTCTGCCCGTAAGGAAGGTACTGACTGGCATGCTGGCTGGTTATTTTCTAGCTTATTACTGCCTGATGTACAGAATCTTCACAGAGGTTATCAGCTGGTGAGAGCCGCAATGTAGTTACTGCTCTCTAACAAATTGAAACCGGGATTAAGTTCAGGCATCTGTGTTTGTTCACAGACAGAAACATACAATTTGAAACAGAAGATTAAGTTGAACATCACGAGTACATGATTGGAGTGCTTGCATAGCAGTGCATATAGTGGTGGTCATAAATGAAATGTGACAATAATGGTTAAAGAGAAGTACGTATAAAAGTCGCATGGGAGAAGTTGTATTTCTTCAACCGTGTGCTCTTCTCGTCAGATGACTCTCAAAAGAGAAAGTTCATCTTGGTTGTTGGTCTCCTGGTGGGCCACACATGTGTTCTTAACAAATACTCCCCCCGCCCCCCCCCCCAACAAAGGCCCAACAGCTGAAAATTGTCTTGCTGACAACGTCAAGGCTGAGTCGTTTGTACTTCCTCCCACCTTGGTATTGGCAGTGAGTAATGGGTGCAACGGGTCGTCCTTGTTGCCTTCGTTGCTGGTACGTCTGCTTGGCTTTTGTGTGACAGAACCTTCCTCACGATGTCCAAGGATGACTTGGGTTGGCTGCCTGCGGCGGGTGGTGTGATGAACCACTGCAGCTGCCTGTAAAGGTGCGGTGGTAGCTCATCTCCTCCGGGAGCCCCACCTTGTTGAGGAATTTCTTGGCTCTCAGGGCGGGCAGCAGGCTGAAGGATGACGTCGGCTGATCCTTCGGTGGCCAGCTCGAGGATGCCGTCCAGTAGGAACTCGAGGATGGCAGCAGGCTGAAGGATGACGTCGGCTGATCCTTCACTAGTCAGCTCGAGGATGTTGTCCAGCAGGAAGTAGAGGACAGCAGCAGGCTGAAGGATAACTCGAGGACGGCGTCCGGGCAGGTCGTTTCCGCCCTGAAGAACCATGCCTCTGGGTCATAGGACATGAACGGTGGTAGGCATGTGGAGGCAGCGGCGAGGGCTTCATTCGCAGGGTGGGTCATCTCCGTGGGTCAGACATCTCTCGTCGGCCTTTTCGTGTCACTCCAGGGTCACCAATGTAAGGAAGGTACTGACTTACATGCTGGCTGGTTGTTGTCTAGTTTATTACTGCCTGATGTACAGAATCTTCACAGAGGTTATTGGCTGGTGAGAGCTGCAATGTAGTTACTACTCTGACAAATCGAAACAGGGATTAAGTTTAGGCATCTGTGTTTGTTCTCAAACAGAAACATAAATACAATTTGATAAAGAAGATTCAGTTGAACATTACGAGTACATAATCGGAGTGCCTGCATAGCAGTGCATATAGTGGTGATCATAAATGAAATGTGACAATAATGGTTACAGAGAAATATGTATAAAAGTCGTGTGGGAGAAGTTGTGTTTCTTCAGACGTGTGCTCTTCTCGTCAGATGACTCACGGAAGGGAAGGTTCATCTTGGTTGTTGGTCTCCTGGTGGGCCACACACACACATGGAAAGAACAAGCCGACGACTGCTCACTTTTCAGCTGTTATCATGTAGTACTGTATTTTACTGTATCGCCCTTGAATGGAAACGAGAAGAAATTCGTTTTCTGGTAGTCTGATCAGCATTATCCATGTATATGGAATGTTAAAAGCATATAAAAATAGAGATGTATGTGACACCGCAATGAAGAAACTAAGGGAAGAGATGATTCAGATTAACAACAAAATAACAGCAGACAATATAAAAAAATCCCTATGCTACATGGGCAGTACAAGTGTGAACAAAAAACCAAACAGGAATAAAAAAATCAGGAGCTGGAACAGATGATTTATATGTTCCTAAGCTCTGGTGCTATGGTTTACTTCATTTCTTACAAGACGACAATATTCCAGAGTCAACTTCATCACTGGAAATGATGGAGGTAAGTATATTTTAGAGTTGTCGTTTAGTGTAATGATTCATCAGTATAATTATGGAGTATTGCTATTTTGTGTATTTGTCATTATTTAATATTTTAATGAGAGCATGATATATTGAGATAAAAATTGTTTATAACAAATATTTTAATGTTAAAAATTGAATACATTCAGTTGTATGATATTTATTTCCTTTTAATGAAAATTTATCACGTAGTTTTCCAATCCTACCATTCGTCGTTGCAATGGTACTTCACCTTCATTATTGAAATATTCACAGAACTGTTCACATAGCCTATGTGTCTACTTTCTGTTGACAGGTTCCTGGTTCTTGTTGGTTATAGAGGGACCATTGTTGGTTCTCCACACCATGATTCTTGTCTGGTGGTGAAAGATTCCTCGTTTTCATTTTCTATAATTGCCTCTGGTTGATTGTAGTCATTTGGAGTTTCACGGCGTAATAAATTGTGGAGTGCTGTACGTGCCAGAACTATTTTTTCTGTTTTTGTAGGTGAAAGACAAATGGTAGTTTTCAAAACTCTGAATCTACTTGACATTATACCAAATACATTCTGAACGATGTGTCGAGCTCTTGATAATCCCTATGTGAAAATATTCTTTGTTGGTCTGTTTGATTTCTATGTGGAAATGGTTTCATTAATTATGGTTTAAGGGGAAATGCATTATCGCCGACAAAACCAAAGGCAGTTTCTTGTTTGAATTCGGCAATGTACGTGGTTCTGCGATTTTGGCATCATTTGCTTCCAAAAGATTGCCAAGTGTTGAATTCCCCCAAACACCTCCATCTGAAATTCTCCCATTTGCTCCAACGTCTACGTAAATAAACTCAGAGTTAGCATTAACTACCCCCATTAATACTATACTGTGTGTACCTTTGTAGTTAAAATAGTATGATCAACTGTTTGGTGGTGGTTGAATCTCCACATGCTTACCGCCAATAGCACCTAGGCAATTAGGGAAGTTCCATCTTCTGTGAAGGGATTCAGTAGCGCATTCCCACTGTCGTGCGCTTGCTGGCATATGTTGAAAATGTATCTAATCAATTTACCTATACATTCCTAAATTAAATTTTAATAAAATTAGTTAGATCTTGTAGTACTGTATGTAGGCCTATATGTTTCAACTTTCAGCCATTGGACCAAACTTTTCAAGAGATCTGAAGCAGAAAAGCTGCTGCAACAGAGGCACCCCTTGCGCTACTCCCATGACATCATCATATCATCATCGTCCAAACTCTCAGGTTCAGCTCTACTTCACTCTTGCACAAGTACACCTACACCAGTAGCATGCACTTGCTTCAATTTAAACTCTCCATCTCCCATCGCACACAGGAACCAGAAAAGAAAGACGGAAGATGCAAAAGATGGAAAAAACAAATTTTTAAACATCTGACTTACCTGGTAGTTATATATATACCTTAAGTCCCTGACGCGCGGCAGAATTTCAAAACTCGCGGCAATCGCCGATGGGTAGTCAGGTGTACCACCAGTGCGCCCTCTACCCAGGTACCTTGAACCATTCCAACTGTTCTTCAGATCTTCCCTGCCGCCATACCGGTTGCATCGTTAGGAACTTCACTCGTTTGGCCCGTGTTTTTTCACAGAGTTTTTTTTGGTGAAGTACACTTTGGCTTTGGCTTTCGCTTGTTTTTTGGATTTGTTTTGGATTTTCTGGACTCTTTTAGATATTGTTGGTTTTGACCTTTGCTCGTTTTGATCTTTCTTACGATTTTTCTCTTTCCAAGATGTCTGACTCTGCTTCGAGTGTGAGAATGTGTGTGAGGGGGTGTAAAACCCGGCTTGCTAAAGCCGCGTTGGATCCCCACTCAATTTGTGTAAATTGCAGAGGTAAGAATTGTGAGTTAAAGGACAGATGTGATGAATGTTTGGGTTTATCAGAGAAAGAGTGGGTGGTTTACTATCGCTATGTTTCGAAGCTTGAAAGGGATAGGATCAGAAGAGCCGGGAGTAGTAAATCTCACTCTTCTAGAGATAGTCAGGGAGTTGAAGATTCTCCTCTTATTAACAATCCTATTATTCCTTCCCCAGTAGTGGTAGTCCCAGAACCCCCCACTGATACTGATAAGGAGCCAACCTTGAAGGACATGATGATGGCCATTCAAACCCTTGGACAAAGGGTAGAATCCCTTGCAAGAGACAGAGAGGATTTATGGTCGAATGTGAGAGATCTGAAACATTCAAGTATTAATGAGAAAAATAAAAGTGCAAGTGTTGTGGAGGGTGCGATTGCTCGGTCCTGTCGTGCTCCTAGTCCTAGACCTCTTCCTAGCTCACCAACCCCTGTGAGAAGGAATGTCGACAGACGAAGGGAGGCGAGAGGCTTTAGCTACCGAGCAATCGTCCCCTCGAGCGTACCTGTTGACGCTTCCCAGGACGCTCGCCTTCGCCATAGAAAAGGCGAGGTTAAAGTGTTTTCGTCCTCGTCGGAAGACGCAGTTACTAGACGGGCCTGGTGTCATACGTCCGTGTCGAGACCCCTCAAAAGGAAACTTTCTTCTGTGGAGCGGCGTCGGGAGTTGACGCTTCCTACTCCGGGATGTAGTCATTGGAGCAGTCCAGAGCGTTCCCCTCTTAGCTCGGACGATTGCTCTCCGGTGAAAAGCAGACGTATGTTGTCGCACGGGTGGCTGTATGCTTCCGCTGAAGACGAAATGAGATCGGAAGCGTCCCCGGAACGTCATTTCCAACGTCTCAACGAAGAAAAAGAATTAGTAGCTGATATTGCGGCTCCCCCTGTCGATCCTCAACAGCAGGTAGCTCCGCAAATCAGTCTAATTCAGGACATGCAACGGAAACTCTCTTCCCTGATGCAAGTCTTGCAGCCTGCAGAAAAGACGGATGCAGACTTTTGTCCACCAATGGCTGTACGTCGCCCTGAGGAAACTTTTGACCGATGTCACACAGGCGGCCAGTTCTCAAGTGACTTCAGGGTGCGGCAGGACAGCGAACGTGGGAAGAATGTTTCGCCTATTCAAGAGGTCTCAATCATTGTACGTCAGCCTGAGGAAGCTTTTGACAGATGTCGCACAGGCGGCCAGTTCTCAAGCGACCTTAAGGTTTGGCGGGACAACGATCGTCAGAAGTCTGGACGCCAGGACGCCCGAGTTGCTCAAGAGGATGGACGCCAGGCGTCAAGAGATTGGACGCCAGGATGCCAGGCGTCAAGAATCTGGACGCCAAGACGCCAGGCGTCAAGAAGTTGGACGCCAGGAAGTCAAGCGTCATGAGGCTGGATGCCATACATTATTACTGCAAGAAGATGGACGCCAAGACGCCAGACGTCAAGAGACTGGACACCAGGACGCCGAGCGTCAAGATGATATTTTGAAAGACGTCGCTACTTTGGTCTTCAGTCAGTCAGAAGAAGAGATTGATGATATCCCTCAGTCTCCTGTGGATCATATTGAAGAGATTTCAGAAGAAGACGATAGTAAAGGCCATCAACTTTCATCAGACTTGAAAAGGCTTATGAAACTTTTTCCGGAAGTTTTCCCTGAAAGCTTTATCCCGACTGCTCCTCGTTCCCCACCTTCAGAATTTACTCTTGGGAAGGCGTCTAAGGGGTCAGCTTTTATGAAGATGGTTTTGTCCCGCTCGTCCAAGAGAGCGCTTAAAATGATGAATGAATGGATGCTTTCAAAGAAGGAACAAGGAAAGACGGCCTTTGCTTTTCCTCCAGCCAAACTAGCTTCAAGATCTAGCGTTTGGTATCAAACTGGAGAATCGTTCGGCCTTGGAATACCTGCCTCTTCCCAGGGAGACTTCTCGAATCTTGTTGACTCTTCTCGTCGAGTGGCCATGAGGAGAACGAAGTTTTGTTGGTCAGCATCAGAGTTGGACCACCTCCTCAAAGGAATTTTTAGGGCCTTTGAGGTCTTTAATTTTCTGGACTGGACCCTGGGAGTGTTAGGAAGAAAGATGGAATTATTCAACACGACCGACACCGAAGAACTCGTACATCTGATGTCGTGTATGGATAAAGGAATCAGAGACGGTGCCAGCAAATTAGCGGCGCTTTTCTCAGCAGGAATCCTGAAGAAAAGGGCCCATCTTTGCTCTTTCCTAGCTAATGAGGTCACGTCCAGTCAAAAATCGGAACTAATTTACGCCCCTTTTTCCTCTCACCTCTTCCCTCAAGACTTGGTAAAAGAGGTCTCTACATCCTTGGCTCAGAAAACCACACAAGATCTGATATCGAAAACAGCAAGGAAAGTCCTACCAACGACTTTCATCACTAAAAAGAGTAAGGCTGAGGCTCCCGTGTTTCAGGGATCTCAGCCCTTTCGTGGTCGGCCCTCAGGTAGACGTTCCTCGAGGGCGTGTAGAAGAACTACAACAAGAAGTGGCTCTAGACAGGGAAGAAGCAGGACCTGACTATCTTCCCCTTCAGGCAGCGTTAGGTGCCAGGCTGTTCAACTTCTGGCAGGTGTGGAAGAAAAGAGGAGCGGGTCTTTGGTCCATTCAACTACTCAAGGATGGATACAAAATCGCTTTCCTAAGAAAGCCCCCGTTGGCAGACAAACCAATAGATCTGTCGCCCAGATACAGAGACGAATCCAAGGCACAGGCAATTCAACAGCAAGTATCCTTATTATTGCCGAAGAATGCAATAGAGAAAATACGAAATCTGGATTCACCAGGATTTTACAACCGCCTTTTCCTGGTTCCCAAGAGCTCGGGGGGGTGGAGACCTGTACTGGACGTGAGTGCCCTCAACGTCTTTGTACAAAAGTCAAAGTTCACCATGGAGACAACAAAATCAGTGTTAGCAGCAGTCAGACAACACGACTGGATGGTTTCCTTGGATCTTCAGGATGCATATCGCCACATTCCTATCCACCCGGGTTCCAAGAAATACCTGAGATTCGTCTTCAAGGAAGAGGTATTCCAGTTTTGGGCTCTTTGCTTCGGCCTAAGCACTGCGCCCCAAATATTCACGAGACTGATGTCAAATGTAGCGGGAATGCTGCACACGAAAGGCATCAGGGCCTCTCTGTATCTGGACGACTGGCTCCTCAGAGCTCCTTCCTTCAATCGCTGTCTGGAGGATCTTCAAATGACAATCTGTTTATCAGAGGAACTAGGACTTCTGGTAAACAGACAGAAGTCGCATCTAACCCCATCCCAAGAGATCCTGTATCTTGGGATTCAGTCTCGGGATTTTCGGGCTTTTCCGTTACCATCAAGGATGGAACAGGCCTTGGTAAAACTAAAGGACTTTCTGGGGAAACAGACGTGCTCAGCGAGGGAATGGATGAGCCTGCTAGGGACCCTTTCCTCACTGGAACAGTTTGTTTCCTTAGAAAGACTAAACCTTCGCCCACTCCAATTCCACCTCAATCGGTATTGGAGCAGAGAAAAGGGGTTAGAGATAGAGTGTATCCCCATTTCAGAGGCGATGAAACAATGCATTCAGTGGTGGAACGACCCAGTCAAGCTTCAGGAGGGCCTTTCATTAAAACAGAGGAACCCAGACCTAGTGTTCTCCGACGCGTCGGACTCGGGGTGGGGAGCAACATTGGGAAAGTTGGAAGTTTCGGGATCCTGGACCAGAGAGCAAGAGAAGCTCCACATAAATCAAAAGGAGCTGACTGCAATATTTTTAGCCCTCAAAGAGTTACAGCACTCAGTGCAAGACAAAGTCGTGCAGGTCAACTCCGACAACAAGCAAGGCGGAACCCACTCCAGGTCATTGTACGAAACGTCGAGGCAACTCCTTCTCTGGGCCAAAGAGAAGAATATGACTTTATTGACACGTTTCATTCAAGGGGAAAGGAATGTGAGAGCAGACAGTCTGAGCAGGAAAGGTCAAGTCCTGGCAACAGAATGGACTCTTCATCAAGACGTCTGCAGAGATTTGTGGCGGATTTGGGGACGTCCATGCATAGACCTCTTCGCCACGGCTCAAACGAAGAGGATGGAGACGTACTGCTCTCCCGTACCAGATCCCGAGGCAACGTACCTAGATGCGTTCCTTTTAAATTGGTCCAACCTAGACGTTTACGCTTTTCCCCCGTTCAAGATCATAAACAAAGTCATTCAGAAGTTCGTGTCCCACGAGAGCACCAGGATGACTCTAGTGGTCCCCTTTTGGCCGACAAGAGAATGGTTCACAGAGGTGCGGGAATGGATGGTGGACACACCGAGAAGTCTGCCTCTAAGACCAGATCTACTCAAACAACCCCACTTGGAAAGGTATCACCAAAACCTCCAAGGTCTACAGCTGACTGCCTTCAGACTATCGAAAAACTCGCAAGAGCTAGAGGCTTTTCGAAGGAGGCAGCTAGAGCGATCGCAAGAGCAAGGAGGTCATCTACCATCAAGGTGTACCAATCCAAGTGGGATATTTTTAGAGGTTGGTGTAAGGACAACTCCATTTCCTCTTCCAGTACCTCTGTGACCCAGATAGCGGATTTTCTTCTTTACCTTAAGAGGAGACGTAACTTTTCAGCCTCGACTATTAAGGGATACAGGAGCATGTTGGCAGCTGTCTTCAGACACAGAAACTTGGATTTGTCTGCCAATAAGGATCTCCAAGATCTTCTCAGATCATTTGAGACTACTAAGGAGAAAAGTCAGAACTCACCAGCGTGGAACCTAGACGTGGTCCTAAAGTTTCTCATGTCCGATAGGTTCGAACCTTTGCAAGAGATTTCATTTAAAGATCTCACAATGAAGACTCTATTTTTGGTTTGCTTGGCGACAGCTAAAAGAGTTAGTGAAGTACATGCCTTCAATAAAACCGTTGGTTTTAGGTAGGGCAAAGGTATCTGCTCTCTACAACTGGGGTTTTTAGCTAAGAATGAACGTCCTTCACAACCCTGGCCCAAGGCTTTCGAGATTACGAATCTGACAGAGATCGCAGGTGAGGAGTTAGAGAGAGTCCTGTGTCCGATAAGAGCTCTGAGAGCGTACCTGCAAAGGACGAAGAGTTTACGAGGCAAGCCACAGGCTCTTTGGTGTTCAGTTAAGAAGCCCTCTCTACCAATGTCAAAGAATGCGTTATCCTTTTTCATAAGACAGTTGATAAGGGAAGCGCATTCAGAATGTAGTGAGGCGGACCTTAAGCTTCTAAAGGTTAAAACCCATGAGGTCAGGGTGGTTGCAACCTCTGTAGCCTTCAGACAGAATAGGTCCCTACAAAGTATCATGGGCTCTACCTTCTGGAGAAGCAAGTCAGTGTTTGCCTCACACTACTTGAAGCAAGTACAAACGCTTTATGACGACTGCTATACACTGGGACCTTTTATAGCAGCTAACTCAGTAGTGGGAGAAGGGACTACCCCTGCAATCCCATAAAACAATACCCTTGATTCTTGCCTTGGAATAGTTGTAATGTTATGGTTGTTTGTGGAGATTGGACGCAGTCTTCCGCAATCATTGATTTTAGTCAGGTAATCAGTTTGTTCCTTGGTGGCGCCCGGAACAAGGGTATTATAGGTTGTCTGTCACATAGAGGTTGGTACACCGGTTGGCAGCTCCTAGAGGTCTTCAGCCCCCTGAATGGATCGCTGGACCTCTTAAGGAAAGCAGACATAATGAGGGGGAGTTCATTGAAGTCAGCTTCCTTAAACCAGGTAAGAACCTTAAGTTGGTTTATTAACCCTTAAGCAAAATTCCAACGATGTTGGCTGTCTCTGACCCTCCACCAAAGGTGTCAATCAGCTATATATATAACTACCTGGTAAGTCAGATGTTTAAAAATGATATTTTCATAATAAAATAAATTTTTGAACATACTTACCTGGTAGTTATATATGATTAAATTCCCACCCTCCTCCCCTCTAGAGACTAGGGGCATGGAAGATCTGAGGAACAGTTGGAATGGTTCAAGGTACCTGGGTAGAGGGCGCATTGGTGGTTTTCCTGACTACCCATCGGCGATTGCCACGAGTTTTGAAATTCTGCCGCGCGTCAGGGACTTAAGCTATATATATAACTACCAGGTAAGTATGTTCAAAAATTTATTTTATTATGAAAATATCATTTTGATGATGCTATCACCCGCTTAAGTGTGCCAAGAGAAGAAGATGATCAGTTCAAGGCATATGGTAGGAGTGAGGTCTTGATTTAAGATCAATAAACCAAGAAAATCCTTTACAAGCTAAAATAGCAAAAAACTTAATTGGCGAAGTGATATTTATGGCTTCTGCAAATACTTTAGGTGTAGACTGTAAAGTGGTTAATGCAAGTTTCTGTGGAAAGGATTTGTCTATGTGAAAAAAGGATGATTGGTAATTATGATTATGTGATAGTTATAAAATTCAATAGAGTACTGTATTTGTTTTTTTTTTTTTTGTATTTTCTATGCTACTTTTGTAATTTTATATATAATAAGCTAAATAGAATTATCTTAGTTCAACAGTGTTTAAGTTTGAGTATTCATAGAAATTTGTTATATTTAATGTTTTGTAATAATTTTGTGATTAATTATTAAACAAAGGGACTGGTCATAAATCACTTTTTTATTTACACTTTTTAGTATAATTATTAAACGAAGGGACTGGTCATAAAGCACATTTTTATTTACACTTTTTAGTATATTTATTTAACAAAGATCAACCAAATAGTTATATCAATTGCGTGTCTGTGATATCATTATTTTCCTAGGAAATCACACTAAACCATTAAGCACTTAAATAATTATCATGAAATCGCTTTCAAGGCAGGTTTGGGGAGTTATTGAACTCAAACTAGAGACTGAAATGCTTGTTTCGAACTGCAGCCGAGCGTAAGATAATCCTGAAATTAGGAATAAAAGTGTAGCTTCCAGTCTGGCTCCTGCTGGAATGCGGGCATGAAGATGAGCGTCCTCTTTCATGATTAAAGACTTCCCTTCTCCAGAAGCAATTCAAATGTTGGCAGAGATATTCTCAGGTATTTTTTTAAAATAACCTGTTCTGAAAGCTCGTTGGAGATACTTCCATAACTTCCTTTGTTCCTTCGTGTAGAAGCCAAATGTCTGTGCACTTTCTCCTTTTCTTATCACAATTGCGCATTTGATCATACATTTGTGCTACAACAGCAGCAGCACAGGCAAATTCTTCCTTGTCACTACTCATCGTGGCTGTCAGAAAGATACTGCTGCTGGACTGCCGGTCACACCACACGCGTAGTGTAGAGGCAAAACGCGCTATGCAGCACAATGTGTCACCAAGGTGGGCGGGCACATGCTGGCAGAAGTGACTTATGAAGCGTGCTGTGAAGCCTAGTGTAAATGGGCCATAAGAGACAGTGTTCAAAATGTACTTATTTGTTCAACAACAAACAGAGAAGTCAATAGCTCATGTGAGCGGAAATGTAGTGCCTGACACGAAGCGAACAAAACAGAGGTCAGAGTACAATCAAATGTGTTTGTTGGAGGATGGAAAGATGTACAAATCAAAGTACAAGACATGGAGGAAGTTTTGATACATATAGCGGAAAAGCTGACATTGTAATGCTTGTACTAAGAATGATACATTTAACATATTAATATGAATAATATAATATTATGTGCAAAGGGTGCGTGACAACCGCTGTTTCTTGTATGCATGTGCTTGGCGCGTATGTCAGGAGATGGTTATTGCGAGGAGATCAGCTTGCCAGGTAAGGTGGATGGTTTGAAGGTACATGTGGGACCCTACAGGCCTATGTTAGGCAAGGATGAGATAGGATAGGACCAAGCTGCGTTTAATTAGAACACGCAGTTGAGTGGTAGTAGGCATTGGTTTTATGTGTATAGGCAACATTGGGCCTGGCCAGTTCCTGGACTAGTGACCAAATGATCTATCACAAGCTCCCGTTACCATCTGTGCAGTCGAGGGTATAGGGCTAGCAAGCTCATCCAAAATATGAATGGCAGTGAACTGAATGAGTTACAAAGAGATCTATGGAGTCAAAAGAGTGAAAATGAAGGTATGGGAGCTTATTCTCATTGTATGCAGTCAATGGGGGAACAAACAAGGGTGGGTTGAGTGCAGGAATGCTTGCCGCTATATGAACTGTAAGGAAAAAAAATTGTAAAATGAAGACCTCATCTGGATCTCCCCCTTTCCCCACCTCGCACACAAGATGGTGTGATGACTGTAAAAGAGGAGTTAACTAGTGACGTAACGTCCATGCCAAGAAGTGATCACTGTACTTTGCTACAGACTTCAAGCATTTGGTGTAAGCAGAAATGAAGTGAGAGAAGCCTGAGAGCAGTGGTGCTTTTGGTGTAAGCACAAATGAAATGAAGGAAACCTGAGAGCCACGGGAGTTAAATATTTGACTGTTCATTATTGCCTGATGTATGCTTGGTTAACGGTATGCAAAGTGAATATGCCTTCATATTTTTCTGAAATGTGTGGCATATATAGCATGTTACTCTTATTGCTTGTTCATTACAAGAGGAAATTAGGTTTCGCTATAACAAGTGAGCCAATGGACTTAATTAAATAACGTCTACTAAGGGATTCAGAGCTGATGAAACTTTGTTTTTTCGGCAACATCTTTTTAACAAAGCATTGGATGAAGGTGAAAGTTGGCAAGTGTATATTTTATAACCTTATCTAACTTTTGCAAGTGTTATTTAGTATCTAAGTTCGATAGTTTTGATATTTATAGAGTAAAATGAAGGCGCTGATGCCGAAACCAAGAAAATCGCAAACAAGGATCCTAGAACCATTCGTGATGTAAACAATGACGTCACGAGGCTTCGCCCATCCAACAGGTAGGCAGTAAGTCAATAATGCCCAGCAGGATATGGAATTGTCCCCGTGGTTGCAAGACTGCATTTGTGCTATGACGAGAAGACCCTTGGCAAGATTTACTATAGCTTGAATAGGTAATTATTTCTACAGGGAGTAATACTGTAGTTACCTGGCAACACTCATCTCTTGCTGCAGCAAGTAGAAGGCTGTAGTGTTGAAACCTGAGGTAAAACATAACGGATTGTCTTGTTGTATGCCCGCTCTGAATAGATGACAAAGGACCTATAGACTTGTTCATCATGTTGATGAGTGTTACATACATTGAATTATTTGTTAAGTAGAAACAATACGAATATCAAGAAAATGGAAGAATTCCAAGCTAACAACTTAGTCCCAACAACTGCTATGGAAGTTGCAATGACACCTCCACAAAATAATATAATAATAAAATTAATGAGAATGATAATGCAATCAAGGGGACGAAGACAAATCCTGCTTGTCATCATTGATATTGCTGAAGCCTAGGATGGGTACTGATATCAGTTAGTAAATATGTCACCGGGAAGTGAGCAGAGCCACAGTGGAGAGAGATTTTCCCCACATGTAAACTTCTCTTCACTGTGGGTGAAGCCTCTTGACGTCATAGGGTAATGTCACTATTGTGTTCAAAACCCTCGCCTGTGATTTTGATGGCTCTGGCGTAGGAAAACCACCTTTACTCTGGTGTGTACCAGAACTATTGAACTTAGGTACTAAATAATACTTGCAAAAATTAGGTAGGGCTATAAAACATACACTTGCCAACTTTCACCTTTATCCGATGCTTTGATAAAAAGTTCTTGCTGAAAAACTGTTTCTTCAGCTGTGAACCCCTAAGTAGCGTGTTAATATTGTAAAGACCACGTGTGTGGCCCACCAGGAGACTAACAACCAAGATGAACTTTCCCTTCCGTGAGTCATCTGACGAGAAGAGCACACGGTTGAAGAAACACAACTTCTCCCATATGACTTTTATACGTATTTCTCTGTAACCATTACTGTCACATTTCATTTATGATCACCCCTATATGTATTGCTATGCAAGCGCTCCGATTATGTACTCCTAATGTTCAACTAAATCCTCTGTATCAAATTGTATGCATGTTTCTGTCTGTGAACAAACACAGACGCCTAAACTTAATCCCTGTTTCGATTTGTCAGAGAGTAGTAACTACTTTGCGGCTCTCACCAGCCGATAACCTCTGTGCAGATTCTGTACATCAGGCAATAATAAACTAAAAAACAACAAGCCTGCATGTCAGTCAGGACCTTCTTTGCAATATTTGCCGTTTGAAATTGCATCATATATCTGATATTTTCTTGGATTTTTTGTTTTTTGTTTTTAAGGAATTAAGCCGACAAAGTTTTTCCAATAAACTTTTATTGTTGGCATTTGGGATATGTAACTAATACATCAGTTAACATATATTTTACTCTTTAATTTACAATACTTGTAACAATTTTGATGATTGTTAATGTTTTGTCTAAAATTTTCCATTTGTTTTCAGGTTCCCCTTCATGAGACTGAAGGCTCCCTTTCTTTTCACCTGAGAGACTTGGTGAGTAGCAGATTAAAACAGTGTTATGGTACATCATTCCTTCTAAACCAGGGAGTAGTTCGAACCCCTTTGGTTATGAATCAGTAAATATTTGTGAACATAAAAGTGATTGTACAAACTTACATATATAGTACATGTATCTGCTATACTGTATATATATATATATATATATATATATATATATATATATATATATATATATATAATATATTTTTTTTATATTTATATATATATATTTATGTGTATATATATATATATATATATATATATATATATATATATATATATATATAGATTTATAAGTATACATATATACATACATAAGTATCTACAGTATATATGTATACATGTGTGTATGTTTATATATATATATATATATATATATATAATATATATATATTATATATATATAATATATATATATATATATATATATATATATATATATATATATATATATATATATATATATATATATATATATATCCCTCTCAAAAACACTGTTCAGTTTTTACTAAATACATTTGTAATTGTATATGTATACATATACATACATAAGTATCTACAGTATATATGTATACATATGTATGTATGTTTATATATATATATATATATATATATATATATATATATATATATATATATATGTATATATGTATATCCCTCTCGAAAACACTGTTCAGTTTTTACTAAATACATTTGTAATTGTAATAGCCACAATGGCATCTTAATGTCTCGAGGTTTGAACCTATATAAATACTGTACAGTAAACCCCCCGTATTTGTGTTCTCATGATTCGCAGACTCGTCTATTCGCAGATTTCTCTATGGAACATATACACATTATTCGCGGAAAATTCGCCCATTTGCGGTATTTTGCACTGAGAATATTGACTAATTACTGTATTTTCATATGTTCGTGACTAAATGCACTTTTTGTGATGTAACTTGGGTATAAGCATTTTTAGTTATTTTTTGTTTTTGTTTTTGAAGTATCAAAATAGGCGGTACTAAGCATTTTTAGAGGGGTTTTAATTATTGGCGGATTTTAGCAATACCGAGGGGGTTGTGGTATGCATCCCCCGCGAATATGGGGTGTTTACTGTATATAGATAGATAGATAGAAATCCTCGGCATTATTTGCAGATGCTTTCTTCTTATCAAGACTTTGAATCAGTCTATATTACTACTTTTTCTCTTCTGGCAAGCTTCTTAGGATTAAGGAAAATTCATTTGAGATTTCTCTTCATTTACTTTTTCTTTTTACTAGTCAACAGACCATTTTGTCACCACTCAAGGGTGCCTTCAACAGGACTAGATTACAGCTCAACATACAGTTTTTACTGCTGCATGTGGACGTTTGAATTTCATACATGACTTTGTTGGGGTGCTGAATTTCTATTGGTCAGCGGGTCTCTCTCTTGCTGGCCGTGTGGCCAACATCATTCTTCTTAGGACACGCTCCAGGAGCTTAGACAAGGGGATGATTCCCATCTCTGGCAGATAGTCTTGATTGCTACGTTGTGGATAGTCGTGTCCAGGGGTGTTTTGGATTATCATAGATGTCCTGAGGTTTCCTTGAAGGGAGGGTGAAGCCCGTGTTTGTAAATTTTTATTCAAAGCAGGCCATTGTCGATTTATTCTCACAGCTGCTTCTGTTTGCAATCTGTGGAACTGGGCTTCTTTATGCAAGAACTCTACTTTCTAAAAATTCTCTTGATGTCAGCTTCTTGTCTTTGTCATGTACGTAGTGATGAAATATTGCCCCTTTGTTTAAATTGCTTACATACAATGGTGGTGATGCAACCTATTTAGTAATTGCTGAGGGCTTGTCATGTCCCTTCTGTACATTTAAATTCGTATACGACGTTGGTTGACTCCCACACCTTTCTACAGGGGTCCGTGCTATTTCACATTACGAGTTTGCTTACTAGGTTCGGGCGGCAGTAGACAGGTAAGGAAATCCTTTAGTCAGGATTCGTAGGTGTCGTGCCACTGTCAGTTAATCTCTTCATGGCCTTGACCTCATCCTTGAACTGGCTGTGATATGTGGCTTTGTAATACAACATGATGTTTCTTGGTGAAGTAGGTGCCGTCATGGGTGTGCTGGCATATGCATCCAACTGTTTTGGTATGCAACCTTCTATTACAGTATATCGCTGTTGTATTTTTTATTAGTAAGGAGCATTGTGCGTTCTTTTACGTGTTGTTTTAGCCTTCCACTTTCTTACCTTGTTATTTTTCTGTGTGTGTCCACAGCGCCTCTCTTTCTTCTTAATGTCTGTTATTGAAGATAAATTATCCTAAAGTATTGATATCTCCCAGGAAGGCGTATAGAGACGAGTTCTGTAATTTCTTCACTTTGATAATGGAATTTAACTTGTAAAGATTAACAAGATCAGTACAAAATTAACATGTTACAGTGGTATAAACGAAATCACTCTTTGAGTTATTAATTTGACTCAGTCTATAGGGGAACACGAAAGCAAGGGGGGACGTACTCTCCCTGGTGGACACTGCTCGAATCTCCTTCTCTTCTGTCGCTCTCCAGTCTGTTGAACCCCTGGATTTCTTGTTGTCTGCAATCTCCACCTCCTCCTAGTCCTATTGGAAGGATTTATCTGCAAGGCCTCTCCTTCAAATAGTTGATTGGGAAGGACTGTAGTGGGTGTGATTCAAATCTCTCCTTAGAGGGCTTGATTGGAGATAATCTTTGGAGGGTGTGTGAAAGACCCCTCCCTAGCATGTTTGATTGGAGGGTATTGAAGTACATCACTTTGTCCAGCCCCCAGTTTCCTGGAATTCCATGAAAACGCCTCCTATTGAAGGTGGGGTTATAGAGCTGGCTGATGTTAGCTTTTTGGCTGTGCTGACTCATGACTTGGTTACGTTAATCTCGAGGCCACTGTTCCCAACTTTTACGATCAGTTTTATGGCTTTAGGCACAATATACTCGCTCACTGTTTTGAGTTCATGCACTCCAGTCAGCGTATTTTGAGCCCATGGTAATAACAACAGCTTTTAGGCGTTATCATTGTTTTCTCTGCCTCCCTTTTTATTCTTTACGTTTCTCTCTCTCTCTCTCTCTCTCTCTCTCTCTCTCTCTCTCTCTCTCTCTCTCTCTCTCTCTCTCTCTCTCTCTCTCTCTCTCTCTTACTTTTGCCATTTTCTTTATTTCTCTCTCTCTCTTTTCTCTCTAAATTCCCTAGCTACACTACAGGGGCTGCCTAACACATTTGAGCTCTGCGTGAGTTGCTTTCCAGGTAGAACAGTGCGTAATTGCACGCCTCACGTACGCAGCTACCACAGAGTGCTTGTAAGTATCGGCATTCTCCACAGTTATGATGGGGTCATCTTATAAAAACCCCATAATTTCTTGAAAAAATAAATAGCTTGAAATTAGCCTAGCCTACACTAGGGTATACAGTACAATCTATACATATACGGTAGCTAGCCCACTACTGAAAGAGTTAGGGAAATAATTTTTTTAGTTGCCAAAAGAAACAAATTTATTAATGGAATTATTATTATTGTTTTTGAACATAAATGTAAAATGGGTATACAGAGTTAAACTAACATCATGTTAAAAGTAAATTCAGTAAAATCCCTCAATAACAAAACAGCCGTTTCCAGCTGATTCGTTTGTTTACCAATGTCAACTACCTCTCTCTCTCTCTCTCTCTCTCTCTCTCTCTCTCTCTCTCTCTCTCTCTCTCTCTCTCTCTCTCTCTCTCTCTCTCTCTCTCTCTCTTTAATGAAATATAAATTACTCTATCATAAACATGAAATATGAATTACTGTATCATAAACATAAAACCCCAAGAAGTTCACAATGCCACTGTACATTGCTCCCTGTGCCCTTTGCGCAAAATTTTAAATATTTTCAATATTGTCATATCAGTATTGCTTCGTAACTTTGAAAACATTGGAACCTGATTTAATGTAAAATTAAACAAATATGTAATACCTATTGAAATCAGTGGCATTGTATGCAAATACTGCCTTCTTGTCTAGACTCTAAATCAGTCTGTACTTCTTTTTCTCTTCTGGCAAGCTTCTTAGGAATAAGGAAAGTTCATTCGGGATTCTTTCCATATACTTTTTTTTTTTTTTACTAGTCGATGGACTTTCGTCATTGGCTCCATCTGGACTGGACTACAAATCAGCATATGCAGGTTTTATTGGTGCATGCAGATGTTTGAATTTCATCCCTGACTTCATTGGGGTGCTGAATTGTTATTGGTTGGTGGGTCATACTACTTAGGACGCACCCCAAGGGCGCAGGCAAGGGCACAATTCCCGTCTCTAGCAGACAGTCTTGATTTGCTGCGTTATCGGTAGTCATGTCCAAGGGTGTTTTGTCACTTGTCTCCCTTTGGATTCTCACAGATTTCCTATGGTTTCCTTGAAGAAGGAAGGATGAATTCCATGTTTCTCTGTATATTCAAAGCTTCTGTTACTTGAAATCTGTGGAACTGTGCTTCTTTATGTATGATCTCTGTGCTTTCTAATAACTCTTTTAGTGTCAGCTTCCACTCATGGTTGTCTACATAGTGTTTAAATATTGCCCCATGGTTGCAATGAGCTTGCAATCGCTTACCTAGAGTGGTGGTGGTGCAACATACAGTATGTAATAATTGCTGAGGGCTTATGTCCCTTCTGTACATAAAAATTGTATACTTCGCTGGTCAACTCTAACACCTCTCTACGAGGGTCTGTGCTATTTCGCATTACGAGTGTGCTTACTTGGTTCGGGTGGCAGTAGACGGGTAATAAGGAAATCCTTTCGTCAGGATTTGTAGGTGTTGTACCACCATCAGTTCTCTTAATGGCCTTGACTTCATCCTTGAACTGGCTGTGATATGCAGCTTTGTAATACAGTATGTTGTTTCTTGGTGAGGTAGGCATCGTCATGGGTGTGCTGGCATACACATCCAATTGTTTTGTTATGCAACATTCTATTAGATCGCTGTTGTATCTATTATAAGTAAGGAACTGCCTAACACTTTCAAGCTGTGTGAGTCGCTTTCCTAGTGCGTAATTGCACGTCTTGTACGCAGCCACCACAGAGCGCTTGTAAGTTATCGGCACACACACACACACACACACACACACACAATATATATATATATATATATATATATATATATATATATATATATATATATATATATATTTATATACATATATATATATATAAATAGATATATATATATATATTTATATATATATATATATATATATATATATATATATATATATATATATATATATATATATATATATATATATATATACAGTAAACCCCACAAAAAGCAGGGGATGCATACCACACCCCCCACAAGTAGCCAAAACCTGTGAATACTTAGACCCTTCTGTAAGCACTTAGAACTGCTTATTTTGATAGTTCAAACACACAAAAGACTAAAAATGCTTATACAGGTATTATCCTACTCACGATGGGGTTAGGTTCCAAAAACCACATCGTTTGTTGGAAAAAACGTATCTCGAGTATAGCCTAGCCTGCACTATAAAGTATATTCTGTACATACACAGTATAGTAATTATTAATCTCAGCTAATTCAGGAGGTTCATGCAAAGTGACTTATGATAAGTCAATATAAAGAGAAATTGAATAACAAACAAGAATTAGCTTAGCCTACATTATGGTATATCGTATACATATACGCTAGCCTAGCCTACATTATACTGTACTCTATGTTCCCATATCGTATTTTATAAACATCAACATAACGAATATGCATCTTTTCCATGGATCTTTTAAAATGTTGTGTCTTAATTCACTATATCCAATAATATTGTATATATTCTTATATTGCTTTTGTATTATAAATTGTGATCATAGTGATCAATATTTGGTTTGGAAATAGATTACGTGGTAAGTTTATTTAGCCGTATGTAACTCAGTGCAGAGTGCATTTCTTGCTTCTAGTTAGCGTAAATGAATTTCTAGATACTTGTAAAGTCATTTGTAAAGTCATTCGTGAAGTCTCTGCTAAAAGTGTTAATTGTAAAGTCTCTGCTGGGCAAGTTTTCTGTGGTGACATCCCATTTTCTTTGCCTACAATTAGTCACGCCTGACGCATCAGGTCACGCAAAGTTCAATCATTAAAACTGTATATATATTGTTTACCTGCTGTCAAAATGTATCACATGTTTCTTCTTTCACAGGCATCAAGATTGTATCCAATTCCATTTCTGTATGTTCTTACATTGTAAAGTGTAGTGGTTCGCTGTATTTATTGTTATTTATTATCTACCTCAGGTCACTGAGGTTTCCATTGTATTCCGCGGCGTGATACCAGTCTGCTGCTATATAAACTGCCTGGATCATGAATAAAGTAGAAGCAACCTTATCCTGCTCGTTTCTTTTGTAAAGTCACCACATCGGAGCCAGGATAGTGTTTCGGCGGCGCCATGAATTAAGTCTCCGCTGAACTTGTTTTCTTTGGTGACTTCCCATTTTCTTCAAGCTCAATTAGTCACGCCTAAAACGTGCCAGGTCACGCATTTTAATCATTTTTACTTTATGGTATTTATACGAATGTCACACATTGTGTATCACATGTTTCTTCATTCACAGGCATCAAGACTGTATCCATATTGTAGTTCTGTATGTTTTGTATTGTAATTTATACTCGTTCACTGCATATTATTGTTTATTGTTTCGACCTCAGGTCACAGTCAATTCCATTGTCTCTCGCGGCCCGGCGTCAGTCGGCCGCAATATAAGCTGCCTGGATCTGTAATAAAGTAGCAGTAACTTTTACCTGCTCGTTTCTTTGACACCTTACAGTGGTGACCCCCGGAGTATCCCGGAGCCATTAGCGGACTCACACGGCGACTCAGTCTTGGCTCCAGGATTTCTCCAAAACGCTCTTAGCGTCCTAAACACGGCGCTGTAACCAGCGTTTGAGCGTGCTGACTCTCGTCGGCGTACCCCACCAGCGTCACTAGCGGAACCACACGGCGCACGAAAGTGCGTACTGACGCGAGTACCCCACTCCAGTAAGGGGTCAAAGGAGCGAGCATGGACGCGGATATCCCCTCCTTCATGCAGTTAAACGCGGACCCCGCGGACTCGGAGGTTTACCTACCTCCCATCACAGCCGCGCCCGCCCCCCCATCGAGGCCCTCCCGCAACTCCACACCAGCGCCCCGAACACACGACGGCCGGGCAACACAATCGCGGGCCGCCCTCACCGTAAAGCTGCCGCCGTTCACGCAGGGGAACCCATCGATGTGGCTGCGCAGGGTGGAGAGCCACTTCAGAATCGCGGACCTCACGGACGAAATCCTACAGGCCGACACAGTGCTCAACGCCCTTCCGGAGGACGTGTACAGAAAACTCATCTCGCGAGTACCCAAAACACACACCCTCACATACAGCACCACAAAAAAGTTCCTCCTCGAAGCTTGCTCCCTGCCCATCGCCGAACGGGCCGCCCGTGCTATCGACCTTGCCATAAATCCACGCCACGACCTCAATTCAAGAGACGCTTGGAGCATGGTCGTAGATCTCCTGTCACTACCAGACTTGGGTGGCACAAAGAAGCGGCAGGAGATAAGCTTCACACGGGAAATCTACCTTCGCCAACTCCTCCCGGAGGTACGCAACCAGATCGCTCACCCCTACACCATGCCTGTCGAGGACCTCATAGAGACGGCGCAACACCTCACAGACTCCGTCAAGGCTTCACAGCGGCTAAAACCGGCCACACAGCCGGTCAGCTCCGTCCAGCCTGAAGAGGACGTAGAGCAGCCCGTCAACGCCATCGCCAACAGACGTCCACCGAACCACAGCAGATGGAGGTCCCCGGGCTTCTGTCGCTACCACAAGTGGTTCGGAAAGGACGCCCGAAACTGCCTGCCGCCCTGCTCGTTCACCCGTTCAAAAAACGGGGGTGGCGGTGGCCAGCAGGACAGGCCGCCATGGCAGCCGAAGAACCCAGGGCCTCAAAAACAGTAGGTTTTTACGTCCGCGACACCGTCTCCGGCAGGATGATGCTGGTCGACACAGGAGCCTTTAAATCGGTCTTCCCAGCATCCAGAGAGGACCGCAACCAGACACCAGACCCGGCCGCTTTCCTGACGGCCGCCAACGGAACCCCCATCCTCTCCTACGGCACCAGGCTCCTGTCGATCTCCATCCTTGGCCAGAGTTACTCCTGGGACTTCATCGTCGCGGACGTAGGAACCCCACTCCTGGGGGCCGATTTTCTGGCGCACTTCGGCCTGCTAGTCGACGTGGGGCGCAAGCGCCTCCTCGATACCGACTCCTGCCGGTCTCTCCCGTTAACGGCGGGACCCAGACCCACCATCAGCGCCGTCGCCCCCCACCAGTATGCACACCTACTGTCGGAGTTCCCTGAGGTATTTAAGCCCGAGCTTCGCCAAGTCCCCGGGGCCCCAGCCAAGCACGGCATATACCACCATATAGTGACTAAAGGGCCCCCAACACATGCGAAGTTCCGCAGGCTTCCCCCTCAGCGCCTTCAGGAGGCGAAAAAAGCATTCGCGGAGATGGAACAGATGGGCATCTGCAGGAAAGCCTCCAGTCCATGGGCCTCCCCCCTCCACATGGTGCAGAAACCGGACGGCTCCTGGAGACCCTGCGGCGACTACAGGCGGCTCAACATTGCAACAGAGCCCGACCACTACCCTCTACCCAACATGCAAGACCTCACGGCCTCCTTTCACGGGGCCAAAATATTCACTAAATTGGACCTTCTTAAATCTTATTTCCAGGTACCTGTTGCGCCAGAGGACATACCAAAGACAGCCATCATCACGCCCTTCGGGTCCTATGTGTTCGCCTTCTCCACCTTCGGGCTGAGGAACGCCGGGGCCACCTTCCAGCGGCTCATGGACAGCATCCTGGGGGACCTAAAATTCTGCGTCTGCTACGTCGACGACATTCTCATATTTTCCAGGTCTCACAGCGAACACCAGAGGCACATCAAAGCAGTCCTCCAACACCTCCAAGAGAACGGCCTCGTCGTCCGTTTTGACAAGTGTACCTTCGGCGTCCAGAAAGCAGAATTCCTGGGTCACGAGGTGTCTCCGACAGGCGTCCGCCCTCTTACATCGAAAGTGGCAGCCGTAGCCAAGTTCCCGACACCCACCTCCATCAAGGCCGTCCAGGAGTTCCTTGGAATGGTAAACTTCTACAGGCGGTTCATCCCCGGGATCGCGCACACCACGGCCCCCCTGACGGAAGTCCTAAAAGGTCAACCGAAGTCCCTGTCTTGGGGACCCAGCCAGCAGCAGGCCTTTTCCCTGACGAAGGCCGCCCTCACCAAGGCAACCGCCTTGGCACACCAGGATCCCAGGGCTCCCCTCCAGCTGACGACAGACGCCAGTAACGTCGCCTGCGGTGCTGTTCTGGAGCAAATCATCAACGGCGCCCCCCAGCCCATCGCCTTCTTCAGCAAGAAGTTCAGTCCCGCAGAGACCCGCTACAGCACCTTCGACAGGGAACTCTGCGCGATGTACCACGCAGTTCGGCACTTCAAGTTCCTCCTGGAGGGGACGCCCTTCACAATCTTCACAGACCACCAGCCACTGGTTCACGCCTTCACGAAGCAGGGGGACGCATGGTCTTCCAGACAGCAGCGCCACCTCTCAGCCATAGCCGAATTTACCTGTTCCGTCAGGTACCTCCCCGGCAAGAAAAATCCCGTAGCAGACGCCCTCTCCAGAGTCGAGTTGAACGCAGTGCAGCTTGGTGTAGATTACCAGGACCTTGCCAGAGAACAGGCCGCTGACCCAGAAACCCCAGCATACCGCACCGCCATCACATCCCTCAAGTGGCGGGACGTGACCCTCGCCCCCGAAGGCCCCAGCCTGCTCTGTGACATCAGCACAGGCCAGCCCCGCCCTTTGGTTCCAGCCTCACGCCGCCGCCAGGTATTCGACATAATCCACGGCCTCTCACACCCCTCCGGCAGGACCACGGCCAAACTGCTTTCAAAAAAGTTCGTCTGGCACGGGGTGCAAAAGGACGCCATGGCCTGGGTAAAACAGTGCCTGCAGTGCCAGACCAGTAAAGTGGGTCGTCACACGCAGTCGGGGGTAGGCGAGTTCCCACAGCCAGGGCGCCGCTTCGGCCACATCCACATCGACGTCGTCGGGCCCCTTCCCCCATCAGGCGGATCCAGATACCTCCTGACGGTGGTAGACCGTTCGACGAGGTGGCCCGAAGCCACACCCATGCAAGAAGCCACCGCCAGCACGTGCGCTGAGGCCCTGCTCTCCAGTTGGGTTAGCCGCTTCGGCGTCCCGGACCACATCACAACCGACAGGGGCCCCGTTTTCCTCTCCGAGTTGTGGTCTGCCCTGGCTCAACTGCTGGGAACCACGCACCACACCACCACAGCGTACAACCCAGCGGCCAACGGCCTGGTCGAACGGTTCCACAGGTCCCTAAAGTCATCCCTCATGGCCCGCTGCACCGCCGAGGACTGGAAACATCAGCTGCCGTGGGTCCTCCTCGGGTTGAGGACCGCCCCCAGAGCCGACGGCACCCCATCCGCAGCTGAACAAACCTATGGGGAACCCCTCGTGGTGCCGGGAGAGCTCGTGACGGATGAACGCCACTCCCCATCACTGCAGAGGCTCCGCGACGTGGCCGGCAAGTTCGCCCCTTGCAGGCGCTCATACATCGACAAAGCAACCACCTTCATGCCGCCACAGCTGTCATCCGCCACCCACGTCTTCGTCAGAGTCGACGCCGTCCGTCCACCACTAACTAAGCCCTACAGGGGACCCTTCCGCGTGCTGGAACGGAACAGCAAGGCGTTCCAGCTGGCACTCCCAGGCAAGGACGACTGGGTTTCCATAGACCGACTAAAGCCCGCCTTCCTGTCGGAGAGTCCCGGCAGCGACGCAGCACCCCTTCCGCCCAACCGCACTCCAGCACGCCCTCACCCCCGCAGGCGCGGCCGCCCCAGGAAGGGACCGCCCAACCAGCAGCCTCACAGGCGGGAGGCCCCTCCGTTATCTTCAAGGAGCCGCGGCACCCTTCAGCGTCCCAGCAGATACCGGGATTAGTCAGACACGTCCCTCGTCTTGGGGGGGGAGTATTTGTAAAGTCACCACATCGGCGCCAGGATAGTGTTTCGGCGGCGCCATTAATTAAGTCTCCGCTGAACTTGTTTTCTTTGGTGACTTCCCATTTTCTTCAAGCTCAATTAGTCACGCCTAAAACGTGCCAGGTCACGCATTTTAATCATTTTTACTTTATGGTATTTATACGAATGTCACACATTGTGTATCACATGTTTCTTCATTCACAGGCATCAAGACTGTATCCATATTGTAGCTCTGTATGTTTTGTATTGTAATTTATACTCGTTCACTGCATATTATTGTTTATTGTTTCGACCTCAGGTCACAGTCAATTCCATTGTCTCTCGCGGCCCGGCGTCAGTCGGCCGCAATATAAGCTGCCTGGATCTGTAATAAAGTAGCAGTAACTTTTACCTGCTCGTTTCTTTGACACCTTACACTTTCGCACCTCTTAAAGTGACGACCCCGGAGCGGTTCCCAAAGCCATTATCGGACCCATACGGCGACTCAGTCTTGGCTTCAGGAACTTACTCACGCCCTTAGTGGACTAATCACGGCGCTGAACCAGCGTTTGGGCGTGCTGACTCTCGTCGGCAAAATCACCAGCGTCATTAGCGGACTCACATGGCACGCTTCCAAGTGTGTTTTGATGTGAGTACCCCACTCCAGTTATGAGGGCAAAAAGCGAGTATGGACGCGGACATCCCTTCCCTCGTTCAGTTAACCGCTAACCTCGTGGATTTGGATGTCTACCCCCCCCCCCATATCACCCGCGCCTGCCCCCGCACCGAGGCTCTCACGCTCCTCCACACCCCTGCCTGGCCCCACACTCTCCCCTGCCCGGGGCCCTGCCCGGCAGGACAATCACGGGTTGCCCTGACCTTAAAACTGCCACCGTTCACGCATGGGAACCCATCGTCATGGCTGTACAGGGTCGAGAGCCAGTTCCGCATGGCAGAACTCACCGACGGGGTGCTGCAGGCGGATACCGTACTTAAAGAAGCTCGTCCTGTGGGTGTCCGACACACGCCCCCTCACCTACCACCTCCTGAAGAAGTCCCTCCTCGAGGCATGCTCCTTGCCGGTCGCCGAGCGGGCCCCCGTGCCCTCGACCTCGCCGTCAGCCTGCAGCAGGAGCAGAGCATCAGGGAGTCATGGGGCATGATAAAGGACCTCCTCACCCTCCCAGACACCGACGGCACCGGAAAACAAAACGATATAAGCCTGTCGCAGGAGCTCCTCCCTCATCAGCTCCTCCCGGAGGTCCGGACACAAATCTCTGAGCCCTACGCCATCCCCCCTCGATGACCTGATCCACATGGGGCAGAACCTGACGGATTCCGTGAGGGCAACGAAGCGGGTACCAGCACCCGCACTACCAGTCAGCACCGTCCAGCAGGAGGAGGGCGCAGAGCAGGAAGTCAACGCTGTCGCCAGGAGGCGCCCAGCGCCTCACAACAGGTGGAATTCCCCGGGGCTGTGCCACTACCACAGGCGGTTCGGCAGGGACGCCCGGAACTGCCTGTCGCCCTGTTCATTCACCCGTTCAAAAAACGGGAGTGGCGGCGGCCAGCAGGACAGGCCGCCATGGCAGCAGAAGAACCCAGGGGCCCAGAATCAGTAGGCTTCTATGTCCGCGACACCGTCTCTGGCAGGATGATGCTGGTCGACACGGTGGCCGTTTGATCAATCTTCCCGGCATCCAGAGAGGACCTCAAGCGAGAATCGGACCCAGCTGCCTTCCTGACGGCTGCTAAAGGGTCTCCCATCCTCTCCTACGGCACCAGGCCCATTGATCTCCGTCCTTGGCCGGAGATATTCCTGGGACTTCATCATCGCGGACATGAGGACCCCGCTCCTGGGTGCGGATTTCCTTGCCCACTTTGGGCTGGCAGTCAACGTCAGTAGGAAGTGCCTCCTCGACACCGACTCCTGCCAGTCCCTCCCGTTGGCAACGGGACCCAAGGCGCCCACCATCTGTTCCACCGCTCCCACCAGTACGCACAGCTGCTGATGGAGTTCCCGGAAGTTTTCAGGCCCGAGCTCCGCCAAGTCCCTGGGGCCCCAGCCAAACATGGCATCTACCATCACATAAAGACAAAGGGGCCCCCTGCACACGTGAGGTTCCGGAGGCTTCCCCCGCAGCGCCTACAGGAGGCCAAGAACGCATTCGCTGAAATGGAGTAGATGGGAATCTGCAAGAAGGCCTCCAGCCTGTGGGCATCCCCCCTCCACATGGTGCAGAAACCAGACGGCTCCTGGAGACCCTGTGGCGACTACAGGCGGCTTAACCTCGCAACGGAACCTGACTATTACCCCTTGCCAAACATGCAGGACCTAACAGCTTCCTTCCACGGGGCCAAAATTTTTACTAAGTTGGATCTCTTGAAATCCTATTTTCAGGTACCAGTCGCGCCAGAGAACATACCAAAGACCGCCATCATCACGCCTTTCGGGTCCTATGTGTTCGCCTTCTCCACCTTCGGCCTGAGGAACGCTGGGGCAACTTTCCAGCGGCTTATGGATAGCATCCTGGGGGACCTGAAGTTTTGCGTCTGCTACGTAGATGATATCCTTATATTTTCCAGGTCCCACAGGGAGCACCAGAAACGCATCCGGGCAGTCCTGCAGCGCCTGCAGGAGAACGGCCTCGTCGTACGTTTCAACAAGTGCACCTTCGGTGTCCAGAAATCCGATTTCCTGGGCCACGAGATATCCCTGAATGGTGTCTGCCCGCTCGCATCCAAAGTCGCAGCTGTCACCAGGTTCCCCATCCCCACCTCCGTCAAGGCCGTCCAGGAGTTCCTCAGGATGTTGAACTACTACAGGAGATTCATCCCCGGGATCGCGCACACCACGGCCCCCCTGACGGAAACACTCAAAGGCCATCCAAAGCCCTTGTTGTGGGAACCCAGCTAGCAGCAGGCCTTCTCCCTGATGAAGGCTGCCCTCGCTGAGGCAACCGCCTTGGCCCACCAGGATCCCAACGCCCCCTCCAGCTGATGACGGACGCCAGCAACGTCGCCTGCGGTGCTGTCTTGGAGCAGGTCATCGACGGCGCTCCCCAGCCCATCGCCGCCTTCAGCAAGAAATTCAACCCCGCAGAGGCCCGTTACAGCACCTTCGACCGGGAACTCTGCGGAGTGTACCATGCAGTCCGGCATTTCAAGTTCCTCCTGAAGGGCATGCCCTTCACAATCTACACGGACCACCAGCCGCTGGTACATGCCTTCACAAAGCAAGGGGACGCATGGTCTTCCAGGCAGCAGCGGCATCTCTTGTCCATCACCGAGTTCTCCTGCTCCATCAAGTACCTCCCCGGCAGGAAGAACCCCGTGGCGGACGCCCTCTCCAGGGACGAGTTGAACGCGGTGCAGCTCAGGATCAACTACGAAGACCTTGCCAGGGAACAGGCCGCCGACCCAGAGATCCCAGCCTACCGCACCGCTATCACGTCCCTGAAGTGGTGGGACGTGCCCCTTGCCCCAGGGGCCCAAGTCTCCTCTGCGACGTCAGTACCGGCCAGCCCTGCCCCCTGGTGCCAGCCTCCCGCCGCCGCCAGGTATTCGACGTCATCCACGGCCTCTCACACCCCTCCAGCAGGACGACGGCCAAGCTACTGTCAGGGAAGTTCGTCTGGCATGGAATGTAGAAGGACGTGAGGTCCTGGGCAAAGCAGTGCCTGCAGTGCCAAACCAGCAAGGTGGGGCGTCACTCCCAGGTAGGCGAGTTCCCACAGCCAGAGGGTTGCTTCGTCCACATCCACATCCACATCGTCGGGCCCCTTCCCCCATCAGGCGGGTCCAGATACCTCCTGACGGCAGTAGACCGCTCAACGCGGTGGCCCAAAGCCACACCAATGCAAGAAGCCACCACCGGCACATGTGCCGAGGCCCTGCTCTCCAGGTGGATCAGCTGCTTCGAAGTCCCAGACCACATCACAACCAACAGGGGTCCCGCTTTCCTGTCCAAATTGTGGTCCTCCCTGGCTCGGCTGCTGGGGACAACTCATCACACCACCACGGCCTACAACCCAGCGGCCAATGGCTTGGACAAGAGGTTTCATAGGTCCCTGAAGGCGTCCCTTATGGCCTGCTGCACCGCCGAGGACTGGAAGTACCAGCTGCCGTGGGTCCTCCTTGGGTTGAGAACCGCCCCCAGGGCCAACAGCGCCCCGTCCATGGCTGAAAAAACCTACGGCGAGTCCCTCGTGGTCCTGGGTGAGCTTGTGACAGAGGATCGCCACAACCCATCAGTCCAGAGGCTTCGCGACATAGTCTGCAAGTTTGCCCCCTGCAAACGGACATAGACTGACAGATCGGCTGCCTTCATGCTGCCCGGGCTGGCCTCCACCACCCACGTCATCGTCAGGGATGACGCCGTCCGCCCGCCACTGACCAGGCCCTACAGGGGACCCTTCCTCGTGCTGGAGCGGAACACCAAGGCATTCCTGCTCGCACTTCACAGGAGGAATGACTGGGTGTCAATTGACCGGGTCAAGCCCGCCCTCCTGGAGGAGGACACAGATGTCACCGCACCGCACCCTCCGCCTGCTCAGCCTTCTCCACAGCCGGGCCCTCATAAGGGGCAGAGACACGGCCGCCCCCGAAAAAGTCAGCCCACACCTGCAGTCAGGCAAACCCACACAGTGGGCATTGCCCCGATGTCCTCACGCAGCCGGCCCCCCCTGCAGCGCCCCAGCAGATATGCCGACTAATCAGACGTTACCCACGTCTTGCGGGGGCGGGGGGGGGGGGGGGGGGGGGGGGGCGCGTGGAGTATTTGTAAAGTCATTCGTGAAGTCTCTGCTGAAAGTGTTAATTGTAAAGTCTCTGCTGGGCAAGTTTTCTGTGGTGACGTCCCATTTTCTTTGCCTACAATTAGTCACGCCTGACGCATCAGGTCACGCAAAGTTCAATCATTTAAACTATGTATATATTTTGTTTACCTGCTGTCAAAATGTATCACATGTTTCTTCTTTCACAGGCATCAAGATTGTATCCAATTCCATTTCTGTCTGTTCTTACATTGTAAAGTGTACTGGTTCGCTGTATTTATTGCTATTTATTATCAACCTCAGGTCACTGAGGTTTCCATTGTATTCCGCGGCGCGACGCCAGTCTACCGCTATATAAACTGCCTGGATCATGAATAAAGTAGCAGTAACCTTAACATGCTCGTTTCTTTCACACCTCTTAAACACTTTATTTATATGGGACATGGTTATTTTTCGTTATATGAAGTGTTTTTAAGTCGAAATATAACTTAAATACCACATTGCCCATAGATGTTCGGATTCACTTCAGTTTGCTGAAATGTGGTAGAGTGAAGAAATGTCTGCACCTCTCAGTGATCAAGCTATAGGCTGCACTCTTGCAGCAGAAATCGGAAAACCCCAACAAAAAAGGGTTACTTGGAATAAACTATGGTTGAAGAGGAGAAATGAATTGTCTCATTAGTGTTTATGTAATGAATTGAAACTTTTACCCTGGTGACTGGTTTAATTACCTGAGAATGGACGAGCAGACCGAAATGGAATTAATATGTATGGTCTCCCTTCTTATAAAAAAAAAAACACACTTGCTTGAGACAGCCAATATCACTGTACGAGAGATTGCTGGACACACTTCGCTTTCGTGCCATAAGTTGTTCCTTTGGGGCATATAATCCCAGAGACACGTAAAGCAATTATTCAAGTTATGCAACACGAGTTTACAAAGGTAAAAAGTAACTGTGCTGCATACGCAGCATCTTGCATAGTCTAGCGGCATATAATCTAGTATACAGTAGGTCTTATGATCCATTAAAGAAGAATAGGCCCTTAAACCTACGTTTAGTAGCCAAGTAAGAGTACATTTTTCAACTCTTTTGTACACAGTTTTTAATTTATACGAGGAAAATTGAAATATTATTGAAAATATCACACGCTTTTATTTTTTGTACGGAAAATAACAATGTAACTTAAACAACAGTGCTAATACACAAATATACTAATGCACAATACACAGCTATATATATATATATATATATATATATATATATATATATATATATATATATATATATATATATGTATTTATGTATATCTATGTATGTATGTTTGTTTGTTTTGCATTCTTCTGTGATTTTCCAACTAATTTATCATACGCCTCAATTTGCTTTTTGACGACGTTCATTAAACTCCACACAGAACTCATCTGCCGACGTAGCTGCCATGCTTCCCTTTCAGCCTCTAGTTGAAACTGAAGTAAATCTTGAGATGACGCCATAGACGTGGAGGTTTCAGGCCACCTGGACTGAAACAGAGGCCATGAACCTGGCAACGACAGGTTACTAGCTGGTCGGAGAGGCCGACGGACTCCGCCCACTTTTGGTGGGAGGAGAACCTGGTCTGGTAAACGTATCGTCTGCGGGGCCCTTTGAAGACCAGTTGTGTAACAGTAGTATTGACTGTGATCCTCATAATGCAGGTGGTTCATAGTTACCACATGAGGTTAATTAAACACTTCATGAATTTTGAAGGTCAAGCAAGTTGTATTTTAATTTGGAAAACTTGTACGTTACTTTTATATGAAAAAAATGTCTTTACAAACCTATGAACATTGTTAATAGTATTCAGTTGCAACACATTTCATCATAAATTATGGAAGAGGGAAGGGGGACATTGGAGGAATGGGAAAGGAGGAGGGGGAGGGGAGGGGGAAGGGGAAGGAGGAAGAAGGGGAAGGAGGAAGAAGGGGGAGAGGAGGGATGGGAGGGGAGGGACACACTCAGAAAGGCAGCCAAGGACATTAGTGTAATAGATTATCATTTAGCTTGAATTCGTTGCTCGGTGATACCTTGCAAAGCTTCCTTTCAAGCTTAGTGAAGTTTCATATCACTGATTGCTTTATATAAAGGCAAATCGTAATCCCAAACAGTGTCATTCACTTTCTGACTACACATGGACAGTTCCTATACTTTTTTGGTTTCTAATCAATAAATCCATTATATAGTAAGAAGTTCTAATCCCTTCTTGAAATGCCATGTAGTTTCATTTCACAATGACAGTTCATTATTCTTCCTTGGAGTGATATTTAGTTTTCTATCACAGAATCAATTATGCAGTGGTATTTCCTAATCCTTTGAAATTTCATATAATTTACATATAATACCGAGTGCATTTTACAATGGTAACTCCTCAGCCTTCTTAGGAGAGAATGTTGCTACATACTCAAAAACATCATCAGCAATGACTGTTCCATTCTTTCTGTAAAATAGCTTAGGAATTCTGTGTGCCTGTGTCACCTCGCTCTGTTTGGGGTTCAACCCCATGCCTTTTCGTAGCCCTGCTCTTTGACCATGAAAGAGCTAGATAACCGACTTTAGTGAAACAGTCCTGATGCCTCTGCAGGAATATCTCGCAACTTTTGCTTGCTACTACGCCACAGGTCTCGGAAGATTTTTCGGCATGTGGTAAATGTATTTCTGCCAATACATTTGGTTGAGGTGTATATCATTCACGTAGATGTTCTATTTATTTTCAGCACAGGAATCACTTTTTTGTTATTAAGTTTTAGAGTGTAACCTGGTTATGGTTTTAGTTTCTCTTGCATATACCAGTAAATACAGTACTAGGATATTTTTTGGGGAGGATGCTGACTTTATCAATTTTGAAATTGTAATTGCTGTGACACATTATGATCTGACATCGAAACCGTCACCGTAAGAGGCAAAGAACAAAAATGAATCGGCTAATAAAATTTTGTGTGAAATTCAAGGAGTCGGATGAGAAAAGACCACCGCTGGTGATGAGTCAACTTTAAAGTTTTTCCTCTAAATGTCTTTATGTAAAATTCTTGCTTTAAGGTTGCACATAACCAACAGCATAAATGCCTCTTTGTTGTCAACCCGACTGCTCAGAAGCTTCTACACAAGGTATTTGCAGTGTGTATAATTTTATCGAAACTCACTTGTCTTTCAACAAGGCGTTGGTCGGTTAATAGTACGTTAATTTCATTTTGCAATCAAAGTTGTACAAAATTGTGGTACAGTAACTGCCTGTAACGGGAGAGGTCTAATTAAATCGGTTTCCACTTTCAAATTTTAATATTAAGAATGACGATGTAGAGCAATCTGCGCGAAGAATGCTGTTCTGAAAAAGCTTGTCCGGTCAGCATTCCCGCTGACAGTATATTTCTCTCATTCATGGTGTTGTTGTTTAATGTTCATAATCTGGAACCGCAGTGGCCATGGTCATCGACGCCATCTCGTAAGAATGAGAGCAACAAGAATGAAAACGAAGATGACTCATGTAGCCTGTCCTAAATGTGGCCGTCTGACCCTCTTGTTTATCAAAGCCACTCTTAGTCCTAAACAGTAAGAAAGATGAAATGGTAGGTAATCTCAAACAATAGATCAATTCGATATTAATCTGTTCTTAGTGTAAAGTAGATTACGTTAGATGCCTGAGGATTTAGGTTTGTTTTTTTGTACTCTGTGCATGTGATATATATTGAGGACGTTCATTGCTGGTTTTCCAGTATATTTGTAACTTCAGTGATTGAAATGAATATCGTAAATACATCCATATATGTGTTAAGTAACTGAGTGAAGGGTGAGGATTGGAATGAAAGTAGAATGTACGAGGTTTCCTGTTAGTATTTAAATTTCCCTCATTCCTTAAAACTAGTGCAAAAAAATGCAGCTTAATTCTCACTCTTTTCAGTGAGAATTTTATAGCAGGTACCAATGTGTTTAGAGTTGTAAATAATATTTTTCATTGTTATTTGTTGGTCATGGACATAATACTAGTAGATAGTATCCTTGGCAGGTATTCTTAAAAAAAAAAAAGTTCGTAATAAACATGGCATAATAGAGGAGATAAAGGATTGTGAACTTCCTTACCGAATTTTTTTGCTCAATTTTTTTTTTTTTTTTTTTAGTGAACTCATATCCTTTAACTCAGAATTTTATAAATTTGGTCGTCGAAGTAGCGACCACAATGAAAGTATGTTTAATATAGCTATTCCTCAGCTAGCTCAAGCAAATCATTTGATTTCCAAGCTGGTCAATTTAAAGTTGTTTGGAGCAACACTCGAAAATCAGGAGATACAAAACTACGTCCCAACCCTTTAGAAAGGGACAATGCAGTATTTGACAAAATTAAGCAAAATATACAGGCAAACCGTAAGGGGTTCAGATCTACATTTACTACTACATTCCCATCTGTATCTTACTTCATTGGCTTCGACAGAACTCATAAACAGATTTTTCCTGTCGGATCTATTATTGGTAGGATGAAGTACATGAAACTAACTATCTTAGTGGTTGGTTGGAGACTTGATAGATTGCTCTGAGAGCAAAAGCTTGTGCCAGCCACCACAAGGCTTGCTTACTTGAAAAAAAAAAAGAGGTCACCGAACTGTCTCCTGTTGTTGGAAATAATTAATTGCTGTATTATATATATATATATATATATATATATATATATATATATATATATATATATATATATATATATATATATATATATACACTGTATATATATTGAAGTTGTTATGAGTTTAATTTTTACCACGTGACCCTTAGGAGAGATGCATTAAACATGAAAGTACTTTCTTGTGTATGTATATATACAAATACATATACTATATATATATTATATATATATATATATATATATATATATATATATATATATATATATATAATATATATATATATATTATATATATATATATATTTATATATATATATATATATATATATATATATATATATATATATATATATATATATATATATATATATATATATATATATATACTGTATATATATGGAAGTTGTTATGAGTTTAATTTTTACCACGTGACCCTTAAGAGAGATGCATTAAACATGAAAGTACTTTCTTGTGTATGTATATATACAAATACATATACTATATATATATTATATATATAATATATATATATATATATATATATATATATATATATATATATAATATATATATATATTGTGTGTGTAATCAAATCTGTGGTGATGTTGCACTGCATATTATAATTTTTGAATTTTAACTTTATGGGTTTTTCTCTTTTTTTTTCAGATGTATCTCCAAAGGTAAGGGATATTATACCATAGTGCTGCTGGAATGTTCTAAATGTTAAATGCAAAAGACCTGAGGCTTAAAAACTGTAAGAAACGTCATGATATTCGAATTCTTAATTACTGTTTAGATGAGCACGATTAGATTTTGTAACTGATGTAAAGATTAAGACTGAGTCACTGTTTATAGATTACGATCATATTTCGTAATTGATTTGTAAGTTAGAATTAGAAAGGTTGTGCTAGCTTCTCATAGGCCTTTATCGTTTTAATCAAATTTCAGATAATCTCCTTTAAGTAATATTTGAATTAAGCCCAGATAGTTCCTTAATGTTAAGGTATGACATGTGGTGATACATGTAACTGCTATAAATCATTATTGGCACGGAAAGTTAGTTAATCTTTTTGAAGGGATTCTCAGTGATTCGTTAGACTTTGGTCATTCCTCAATTCCAAAGGACTCGGTATTTTCCAAGCGTTTGTTGGTGAAAAAAATTTGCTTGTACTAGGTGATGCACTGTAAAACTCGAGTTTTTATCTTGTGATGCTTTACGAACACACGTGGGTCTAATATTTATATGCCATTTCATTGAAATTTATTGTTTTTTACAAAATATACCTTGCATATGATATATATGCTGCTTCGCCATTATTTATGCCCTTGATTTTATTTACATTTTGTATAGTTCTGTAGTTAGTCGTTTACGTTTCTGTGCCGTACACTGTACCCATGCTTGCAATTTCCTTTTATTCTTTATTACATATTCAAAACGGCTTTTAGTTTCCAATAGCACTTATGGTATGATATTTAGGGTATCCAGAATGATATTTCAAGTGTTTTAAGTATTAAATTGACCTTGCAGGTTAGTATGGAAATTCGCCAGTTTCCAAGATCTTTTAAATTTGTAATCGTTTTCTTGTAATTCATAAATCTTTGTAGGATTGCTGTGCAAAATACATTACCTTGTCTAACAGCATTTAATATTCCCAAAATTTTGAACAAGGTCCTGGAACGACATTGATAAAATGGTTTTTATTCATAAGTTTAGTAATTAAAACTTTCGAATGATTGTCTTTTGAATTGTTATCTTTATACCAAATGTAAGTGGTCGTTCTGGATAGCCTTATAATCTACGGTGTCATCGCTAAGGGCCCCAAAGGTATGGAAATTTCGATTGTTTTCCAATTCACTAATAACTTAACGTTTCTTCCAGATTTTAGTTGTCAAATATTATTATTTGGAACACATTTTCGAATTGAGTTTTGAGGTGCTTACTACATTTTCAGTCAGAAGTAGTTTATGAACACATTTTGCATTGCGATGTTGGCCCTTCCTTGGAGGGTGATGCAGTAGGGAAGGTGGTGACTTTATCTTGCCCAGGTGACTAAGAAAAGTGGGATTTATTCTCGGCTGTACTCATTTGCGAAGATATAGGTACCCATCCCCTAGCAAGACGGCAGGTCCAAACGCAGAGTTCTTTTCCTAAGGCTATCGGTGTCGTGCAAAAAAAAAAAAAACTTCTAGGGGTTCGTATTCCGTTATACATTAGATATGAGCAATATGTCATTCTAGGACTTGGTGGCTTGAGGTCCTGTAGTAATTGGCCAGTAGGTAGTCGCCTAATCATTCTCATTGCGTTGGCTCTATTTTGTATTGTTGAGGGAGTGTAGGCTGACTATGGTGGAGGTAAGGTCGAATGTGGCTGTGGCTTGCTTAGCACCGTTATCTGTGGTGGGTGTTACATTAGAATGCTTCGCGACCCATTTTTTTCAGAGAGTGAACTTTTTTTGTGACATTCCCTTTATCTTTTCAACTACAGCTTCTTCATAGCTTACTCGAATTTTTTTTTCTGTGACTTCATGACACCCGCTTTTGTTGTCCCGACATTTTCTAAAACTTTTTTATTTTTTTGTAGATTAATTACGTTCGAAATTTGGCATTGCGCCTACTGATATTAACCACCACAGACCCCATTTTGGTAGCTACGGACAATTCTCAATATCTAACTGATGTTCCCCCTTTCCGTCCGTTAAAACGAGGTATATGTATATGTATATGTATGGATATTTTACATATATTTAGCATGTAATATATATATATATATATATATATATATATATATATATATATATATATATATATATATATATATATATATATATATATATATATATATATATATATATATATATATATATATATATATATATATATATATATGCATATATGTATATTATATATATATATATATATATATATGTATATATATATATATTATATGTACACATACATATATACATATATATATATATATATATATATATATATATATATATATATATATACACATATATACACATATATATAGTAACTTTCATCAGATAAGTATGTAATAATAATGACACCAGTGGCCTATTAACCAATTGGTTTCTTCAGACTTTGGATATTTCTAAAGTGATTCTGGTGTCCGTAGCAGCAGGATTCGAACCAACATCCCGAGTATCAGAACGAGGTGACGTTGCCGACTTGACCACGAGCAGTCGGCAAAAGTGACCTTGTTCTGACACTGGATGTAGATTCGAATCCTGATAAAGACATCAGAATTACTTCATAGTCTTGCGTATGGATTTAAGACTTTGTGGTGACAAGCATATCCAAAAAGTGTGAAGATTTCGGGAAGGCTTTGTGCTTGTTACAAATACATAGGCAATATGTAATAAATATTACATGCGTAGCCTAACAAAATATAGGCATTCATATATATATATATATATATATATATATATATATATATATATATATATATATATATATATATATATATATATATATATTACAGTATATATTGGATGTTATATAATTCAAAGGATCACAATGAAGACGTCAGATGGTAGTTTAGTAATATATATATAATTATAATGTAGTATATATTGTATATGATATATTATAATTCAAAGGGTCACAAAATAAGTGTTCCAGAATTATTACGACGTTTCAGGGTCCAGCCCCATTTTTTTTTAAGTTTAAATATAATAATTTGTTTATAATTTATATCGATCTTAACTTTTTTAGCGTGTTCCCGAACAATGAATATTATATTATACATATATCATATACATGTGTATATACACATATATATATATATACATATATATATATATATATATATATATATATATATATATATATATATATATATATATATATATATATATATATATATATATATATGTGTGTATATATATATATATATATATATATATATATATATATATATATATATATATATATTGTTACGAAGTGATCAGGTACCTGGTTATTACACAATAAGACCAAAAAGTTTACCTCACTTTGGCCAGATACTTGAAACTCATAACAAAAATATTAAGACTGAATACTCTAAAGGTACAGTGATCCCTTAATACTTGCTTAACACTTGAAAAAAATGAATCTAACTTTATCAAGTTATGGTTGAGGTAAACAACTGATAAGCTATAAACAGACTATTGGAAAATGGGCATTACTTCATCAAACACGAGCTGTTTCCCTGGTTCTATTTCACTTTGATAAAGGAGAACTAGACAGATATACCACGTACCTTTAACACACACACAAGTTTCTCTAATCATTGCTGGTCAAAATGAAACACTGTGCTTTTAAAACTTTAAACAGACAAATTTAATTCTAAGTTCAAAAGTTATAAGCAGAGTTCACAATCTCAAAAAGATATACTGTTAACTGACAACAGTGTAAGAACTAAGTATTTATTAACCAAGATTCATTCACAAAACTTTTATTTATCAAGAAAGCATTTTAATTAAGTAAAATTCAAACCATTAACTCACTCAAGTTTTAGATATAAATCTGCACAACTGCAGGTGAACCAAGTGTTCACAAATATACTAATATCTGGAACCAACACAGGTATGCACTGAAATATCAATATTAAGTATGCACTAAAATCTCAATAAGTATGTAAATCAACACCAACAAAATGTTAAGTAATCACCAACACAAACTTTGGAAAACACTGTGTAATTGTAAAATTAGAGTAATATGATAACACAGACATATAAGAATGAAATATACAAAAATGGAAATATACCAGCAGCAATTTCACTAAGACAAAAATATGTTTAAAGATTATATCAGTCTTTCAAAAGATCACCTTCACTTTTAAAAAGGCTAAACTCACCTCTAAAATCACAACTCTCTTTTAGCAAGACAACATTCAGTTTTAAACATGGTATAGCACAAGTGAATAAGCACATTACCTTACTTCTCTTGTAATATTTATAACACACAATTTTCCTCTCTGCAGAACACAAATATTTTATACCATTCGGCAATCTCAAAAAATATTACACTTCATGGGAGAGTTTTACAAAACTTATACATATAGGAGAGCAACCAGTACAACATCCTTATATATATATCAATGGTAACTGACAGAGAGGGGGGATGGGGTAAATTCTACCCACTGCCAGATTTCTTTCCCTAACTGAGCCCTTGCTCCAACTAACTAATTCTCATGAAACATCATCTTTTATACCAAACCTTAGTTGCCAATTGGCCACTTCAAATCTTAGAATAAACTGAGCTCCTTCGTCTACATTCTTAGAATACTCCCTGGAATTCATAGAACACCTTCTTTAACAAACAGAATACTGAATACATCAGTATTCTATGGTTCAGAAGCGATGTAGGCTTGCTCTGTATCTAAATGATTGACATCTCAGTTCCTGTTCTGGGTGGACAGACTGCAGGCCTCTCTAGGCACAGTCAAAACTGCCATCCCTTCATCAGATAATGTAAGTGCTCTCTCCTGCATTTCTTCTACTCAGAATATGGAACACAATAAGGCATAGAGAAAAATAATAATTGCAGAACAGGCACACAGAATAAATATGTAATAAGAACTCAGACCAAGACCAAGATAGGCAAAGTCGAACACGACTGACCCATGGTCAGATGCACCTGTGTACACAGGAAATGTCTATCTGATAAGGTTTCCAGAATCTCTGTCTCTCTCTCTCTCTCTCCACAGCTTAACTCTCACAACATCTCCCACAAAACATTACTAATGTTATAAACACAAAAGAATATTATTAAATCACCTCATAACATATGAAACAGCTGAAAGAAAAATCACAGAGGTTACATCAAAAACACAGAACAAATATTACCTTTATAGGATGGTTATATATATATATATATATATATATATATATATATATATATATATATATATATATATATATATAATATATAATATAATATATAATATAATATATATATATATATATATATATATATATATATATATATATATATATATATATATATATATATTATATATATATACACGACCCCGACCTCTCATGGGGTCTACTTACACTGGTCCGGCTGCAGTACTGAGGGTCATGCTTAAATAAGACTTGGGGTAAATTCAACAATATTGATCTGTATTACCTAGAAGGAGCCTCGATGGCTCGGTCGGTAGAGCAGCAACCTCAGACTTCATAGAGGTCTGTGGCAAGGGTTCAGTCCCCGCAGCTGACCGGTCAGAGAAGGCGGACACTTTGCTATCCGTGTAGACACCCCGGGATTACGTATGTAATCAGCGGATAGGTTTGCTGAAAGCAAATGGGTGTTACAGACTAATACACACATAAACAAAGCCACTCCAACATCTTCTAAAAACATAACAGCCACCTCACACGTCTCGAACTGTCAACCTAACCGCCCAGTTCTCCTCGCTGCTGGGAGAAAGGGGGCTGGTGATTTGGTACAATACATGTACACATTCGTTACCGGGGTCTAAGCGATGTCAGGCAGGGCAGCCGATCGAGGCTACGGCCTAACCCACCGCCAAATCAAAGTCCTTCAAAAGAAGGCATCGTGCTTACCCCATATGAAAATGGGAAAAAAGCACGTTAAAAAACGAAGAAGATCTGTATTATCTAGAACTTACACAAGGGCCCGAGTATCTAAGTAACTAAAATCTCCAGTAAAGGCGAGTTAGAGGCTGAGGGGGAAACCGACGGAGGTAGGAAGGGGATGTGCATCTTTCCCCTAACTTACACGAAACCTTCCAGACTTTTTCAAGGGTTCCTCCAGCCCTCTAGTACCTCACAACCCTTGATTTCTTCTCTCCTGGACATGATTGGCTCTGGCACTTGTCCTTAGGCCTATCAGCCAATCGGTGCCAGGAAAGGTGATACTATAACCGAACGAACTTGTGGCGGGTTTCTTGGGGGAGGAAGATTTCTTCTATGTCTGCGAGAAGATGACCGTTGCCCGGGTCCTCTCATGGCGTCCTGTGACTTCATCAGGAGTCAGGGGCATTCTTACAATGGCCGAGAAGGGCTTATACATACATTTATATATATAATCACACACACACACACACCAGTGAGCAAGGACCAGTTATGCCTGAACAGACATCAGACATCAGACAGACAGACAAACAGTAAGGCGGACAAGAATACTCTTGAATGGTTTGCGATCACATATATATCTATTCCCAGCATATCGTAGTCCAAGATTTTACATTATCAGTGGTTCAAAAATTAATATTAAAAAAAAATTTGAAACTAAAATTCTCAGGAAAAAATTGACACAGCTTAGTCACAATAATAAAAAGTGAAATTCAACCATAAAGGGAAATTTCACACACTGAACACAGAGGAACAGGCAGAACACTCGGAAATCAATTAAAACAAAATGCATAAAAACAAATTTTATACAATTAAAGGTTAGGATCACGATAAACAAATAGTTAAGGGTATGGAGACAACCAGTCAGTATGAAAAAATAGAGAAAATGAGGACTTCGAAAAAAACATTATGATGATGACAGGTTCTAAGGAGCAGCCCAAGTCTGTGTGTTCCATCTCGAAACAAGTTGTTTTGTCAATAATGACTCGGCTGTAGGTAGTTCGAGTTGGCTCAAGTTCTTCCAGTAATGCATCACTGTTTGTTTCCAACAGAAAATTTTTACAACATTTTTGTGATTTTCTAATATTAGTGTTCGGGGCTGGAGATTTTCTCCCCATTGCGAAAACTTACTCCCTTGTGAGAATCTATCCGTACTTGTAGAAGTCTCCCAGTGTGTCTGTATCTGACATTCAGCTCCGAGTTACACTTGGGCACCAATTACTTACTTATAAACCACTCCGGAGGTTACCCCAGCACAAAGCTCACCTTTCATTTGTACATTTGATGAAAACAGAGCCGATCGATCTGGGGGTTAACAGGAACAGGTTTAACGTTCAAAGCACTTATATGTTTTTGAATAATGTAAATTGTGCCTTAAAATGGGTGTTATGAGAGTATAGTTACTGTCATAAACGTCATTTTTGGGTACCAGGGGAGTATTGGATTCAGTAAAAACAAATAGTTTTTGGGGATATTAGAAACTGACTTTGACGGAAAACAGTTGTTTAAAACATCCTAACAGAAAGGTAACTTCGAAAACCATTCGAGAGTATTCCTCCTTATATATATATATATATATATATATATATATATATATATATATATATATATATATATATATATATATATATATATATATATATATATATATATTGTATTTATATATATGTATGTATATAAAATGTATTTATATATGTATATGTATGTATGTATATCTGTATGTATGCATATGAGGGCCCACCCGCAAAAACTCAGTAAGAGCCACCGACTAAGTTTTGAGTAAACAACCTTTAAAGTTAGCGAATGATTGCTACCACACAAATATATTGATTATCGTACATATTTGTATACCAAACAAATCCTTAACTCCTTGGCTATTTATTTGTAAAAAATATATATATATATAATAAAAAATAAAGTGTACAGACACGCAGATGTACAGACAATCACCTCCGTTTCACCATCGATATACAACAACTGAATTGCTAATTTTATGTATGGTGTAAAATATACATTTTTCATACAAATTATGTTGCATGATAATAAGAAAATATCAATAATAATCATTTCTAGTGTTATTATTATTATCATCATTATAATAATGACAGGCTACACCCCACACCATTAGTAGTAGTAGTAATAATAATAATAATAATAATGATAACGAACAAAGGTAGCTACCACAATATTGTGCAGAATCAAACAACTTTCATCAAAATTATAATGCTACATAATGCAGAACAATCTATAATAATAATAATAATAACTAATATGATGACTATTATGAAACAAATAAAAAACATAGTGAAAAGAATGAACAGTAACCTTAAACCTTACTGAAAAGAAAAAAAAAATATTTCTCATGCATTAATACTAAGAGAGAATAATACTAATAATATAAATGTCATTATTGATATTAATGATATAAAGAAATAATCAGGATGAAAAGAGGGTGGGGGGAAGGGGGGTTTAGTACTCGAGGAAATCATCATCAGGGTCGTCCTCCTCCCCCGGATGATTTTCCACCCACCTCTTGGCTACGTCCTTCCTGGGACGTAAATATACCACTGTAGTAGTCTTCGTAAGATGCAGGAATGAAGACCGTGAGATCTTTAAGATCTTGGAGCTTATCATTATCTGGGGCAATTCCATTTGGGTAAATTAGTGGAAGCTGTACTGCTCCAAGGTTGAATGCCTCACCATCATACTGCTTAGAACTACTCTTTTGGACTTTCATCAGTACTGGTGGAATTTAACTATCATCAAACCTTGCACATACACTAATACCTGTCTTGTCCTCTTCACGAACTACAAACCTTTTGGCATTCTTAAAACCAATTCCCTTCTGCCCAGCTTTGGTGCAGTACTTCTGCAACTCCTCATACTTAAAGAAGTCCTGAGACGTCATCTCAGTGACAGTGAAGGGTTTGTTGGGTCTGCACTTTCTCAGAAGGGAGACGTAGGGATCTGTCGTGTAGACTTCCTTCCCTTTCAGGAATACTTCCAGATTCCCCAAAGTCCCTGTCATTATCCAGATACGAATGGCCACGCTCCATAAAATAATGTTCAACTTTCGAAAACCTGCCAGTCTGCACAAACCTAAGGTAGGTCAAAACAACATTAATATTTTTGTTTTGACCGGCACAGTTATTGGAGAAAATCACAAGTCTTTTCACATGTGATGTACGTATTGACATAATGGTCAATGCAACTGCATACTTCATTCGATCCTCGCTTGGCCACAGTCTCATTCCACACATAAAAGTAGCCTTGCTTGCTTTTACAGTCATGAATACCAAAAATTATACGTCCACATTTTATGCTTGCAATATTGAGCACTAGAGGACAGCTGGGGGGTGGGGAGGGTCTGCTGTAGGTCCATGGTAATGACTACAATTTTCATCCTTACTGAATGCCTTAACAAAAGCATGTGCAGCCTTCGCATTAGTATCATGAGGAACTTTCTCTAAGGTAATGTGAGTGATTTCATCACCGTCTGTGCCTGGTACTAACTTTTGAAGAGTAATTTTGAAGGCGTCGCACATATTGCAGGTATCAGTACGAGGTGGTTCTGTACCGATGTTGTATACATTAAGAATACCAAAAAAACTTTCTCAGATACTAGGAGGTGTTGCATACCCTTCTCTTTCATTCGGTCTACATAAGCTCTGTAAATACTGACTTTCGTCATCCCAGGTGGCATGTAGCGTCGGAAAAGACTCACGGCCCTCGAATAATGCGATGTGCATGTTGGTAGGGCATCTATAAAGTTACCAACAGACGCCTTGGCCTCCACAGAAGTTTTGTTATGGGGTTCTTTTGTCCCCCTCATGTCATCCACCAGAATTCCGGAGCCATGGCTTGCTACTTTTTCCCATAACCTAATGAACCCTGCCTTCATTAATCCCATGAATGCTTAAAATAACCTGCTTACATACTTGCACTTTTTCACTGTGTACTGTAACACTGTATTCATAACTTACCCTTCGCCTACTCTCCCTATCTTTCACTCGCACCCTTTTCACAGGAACATTCGAAGCATGAGAATGGATGTAATGAGATTGCCCATTACAATCGAGCTTATGATACTCAGAAAATAAGCTATTCACATAATCAACGCCAACACTTTGAAAAACACTTTTTCTTACAGTTACACGGTGGGCCCACCTTTCGTGCTGCAACTTGTTTCTGAGTTTTGCTACTGCTAACGTATCCGTCACCAGAGTCTCTTTTACGCTTATTAATGTTTCGCTTCCATGTCTCTGGCTTGCATGACCTCTTCCGGGGCTGGATGAACCTGGCACTTTCACTGTCAGAGCTAGATAAATCCATTATTAGCTCTAATTTACCAATAAAGCACCAAAAATAAGGAGCTTAATCAAAACATGCGCGTCTCTCAAGTGTTATGATGGAATCTTTAACTGGGTACACGTGCTAGCCACACCGAGTTTAAGCTGGGACGCCTGATTGGCTGGCGCAGCAAGTGTAAACAATGGCAGGTGAGAGGCAGCACATGATTGGCCGGCTAGGACTGTCCCATGCGGTGTTTCTGCTGCCAGACTCAGACCTTATAGGGAGGAAATTTCGGCCGTGAATCCCAACATTCACCCTTAGTTCTGAGGGACTTAGAGCTGGATTTGGCTTATACCGTGTTGTAGCAAGACAGTAGGCTCATTGTAGAGTACTTCACTGCTGCTAACTAAAATTTTTCAGATTATATATATGTATATGTATATATATATATATATATATATATATATATATATATATATATATATATATATATATATATATATATATATATATATATATGAATACTCTTATTCTTGAATGGTTTTCAGAGTTACTACTCTTACTCTTATATATATATATATATATATACATATATATATATATATATATATATATATATATATATATATATATATATATGAATACTCTTATTCTTGAATGGTTTTCAGAGTTACTACTCTTACTCTTGAATGGTTTTCGAAGTTACTTTTCTTTTAGGAATTTTCAAACAATTGTTTTTCGTCCAAGGTAATCTCTAAAATTAAAACAAAATATTGTGCGCACACATCCGTACTTGAAGTACGAACTTGACTCTTTTTACAAATATGGTAAATAAAAAACCTTGAACCCGAACATAAATTAAGATGAGGGTTCCCTTAAGATCTTTGCAGTGAGGCTCTACGGCGTACTCTTGAACCTTTCCCTTCCCCTTTAACTACCGACTAATTACATCCAGATAAGTAAGCATGCTGTGATAACTACCATTTAACAAGCGAGTATTTTTATCTGGCACACCTATTACAAACCCATAGAATCCAGAGAAAGTAGTTGAGCCTATTTGCGAGCGACAGGAAGTGGGGAGATGACATTCTTGTTGAGGAAGCTCCTGAGGATAAGTATATCATTAACACCTCGTTGTTTACCCTCATGAAAAGGAATTGAATAGACAGCAACAGATAAACTAACACATTGACATTATCATCAACTGTTCCGGCAACACCCGAGCTGAGTGTTGTTGTGGGAAAGCATTTCTCCTCCAGGAAACTTCCCTTCAAAACCCTTCCTTCGTCTGGCCTTCCTTCTGTCTGTATAACATCTGACGTGACCTCATTTCTGTTCTGTGCTGCTCTGCTCTGCTCTGCTCTGCTCTGCTCTGCTCTGCTCTGTTTAGTAGAAATACCAGTGCCACCATGGGGTGCCTGGCTCTGTACAGCTTTGTCGCGCTATTTTAACTATTAAGTCAAGTAGTCAGGAGGCATTTATTAGAGAAATCAGTGACATCATGCAGGAGTGCCTGGCTCTGAACAGCTTGCCGTGGTACTATTTTGGATATCAAATACATCAGTTGAGCAGATTTGGAGGATTCCACGAGGATCATCAAAATGATCATGGAGTGTCTGGCTCTGTACCATCTATTGTATAGTTTAGAAAATAATCAGTCAGTCAAGTTTACTTTGGGATAATAAATACAAAAAGCAGTTTCTTCATTTTGTGTCTTGACAAAAGTGTTAAGTTTTTTGCACTCTTATGTAATGATTAAAAATGATAAATTGGATACTGAATATTGGACATAAGCTGGTAATGACTGATTAGATGGCAGCAAGTTCTGACTATGTCATTTTGGTAATGACTATTAAAGTCATCCATAGTTAGTTGTTTGTAGGGAGGTGATGAACTTATGGCAAGCAAACTCATCCCAAAATTCTATCCGAGAAAGCGTGTAACACAGTTCTACTTAATTGTTAACTTTCCAAGAAATTGAATGAAAGCAATCTGGGAAATTACATACTGAATCTCGTTCATTCTAAAGGAACAAGTAAGCTAGCTTCAATCCTGTGTTATGCTTGAAAAGTCACCTCGAATACTCATTCAATTTGATTCTTGTAGATGCATAATTTATGACGAGATGTGTGTGTATACATACATACATACATACACATACATATACACACATATATATATATATATATATATATATATATATATATATATATATATATATATATATATATATATAACCCCAGGAATCTGTTCCCAGGTTTGAGTCTGAGTCCCAAATGCCATTATATATTTGTTTGGATTAATTTTTGTGGAACTTTCCACTTTTGCTAAAATTTATAGGACCTGATAAATAGGAAAAGATATCATAGCTGGAATTGGGTTTATGTCCGAAGCTAAACAATGAGAACTGTGGTAGGACCATCAGCTGCCCGATAATGTTCAGACCTGAGAGTTATCAGATTGATAGCCCAAAGGCGGAACTATTCCTTAGGGCTAGACCACGGATTCCAGGGGGGTCTGGTTCTAGGGATAGGACTCTAGGGATTCTATCCGGTTTACCCATGCTATGGTTAGGATGGGGACGATTGTACTCTTGAAATACTCTCAGTCCTAGCAAGCGGGTTTGGCTTACACTTGGGCCACTCTAATCATGTTGTGCCATCCCCTGTTGGGTAGGGTAGGGAGCGGACATTTGGTAGTCAGTCCTCACTTGTACCATTGGTGGAAGAATAAACTCCATGAAAGGCTGATGATATATTTTTAAGGTTTTCAGGTTTATTTATTTTTTTTTTCTTCTCAGTCTTTATGCTTAGTAGTGTTAAAGATTTAAGTACCCCTGGACCCTTTGATGGTAGCGACTCGGCACAGTTGACGACCGCTGGAACCTCCTCTGACAACCTCTCTGGAAAAATCAGAAAAAAATAATGTAATTACATTGTAGCCCTATGCTCCAATAAAAAGCAAACCAAAAAAAGCAGATATCTTAACCCAACCTTGGCTCACTTCGACTCCCTCTTTGGAAGTGGAAGTTGGTCATGATTCCTTACCTTAGAAACAGAGAAGAAAATATCGGCATTGAAATTAGAAAACTTCCCGTTGAATCGACATTCAACTACTGAAATGTCATTCAGACAAGTAAAAGAACAGATGTGGTTGATAGAAACCACAACAAGAAATCAATCAGAAAATTACTTAACTATAAAAAATATTGACAATATAAAAGTACATATAAAAAACATGACAATATGTACAGGGTACCATAGTACTCCCTGATAATGATGAAAAACCAATAGAAAAGAATATATTGTTGGATTCCCTTAAAAAACGGTACAACATTGTACAAGATTGTGATGGAGTAATGGAAAAACACTAAGAATAGCAAAGATAAAATTTGAAGGCCATGAATTACCCTTGAAAATTAAAATCTTGGGCCAAAGCAGAGAACTGAGACCATATGTTCCAAAACCACTACAGTGCCAATACTGTAGTATGTATGGACATACGAGGAAAAATTGCCGTAATAAACCTGTATGTGCATATTGTAGATCTGACAGACATAGCACTCAGTGGAGGTGTGATGAACCGAAATGTGTTACCTGTGGACAAAATCACCATGCAAGATCTGAGCAGTGTATGTATTATATGTACAATATTGAATTAAAATTAATTCAGGAAAGCACAGGAATGCCTATAAAAGAGGCCAAATTAGAATTGAAAGTTAGAGGAATGCATGATCCCGCTAGGAAACGAATGTTTTCCACTGTAACTAGGTCAACCAATAAAACAAAGATGGAAATAGATAAGAGTAACAAAACCCTGACAGGTCAGTCTCAGAGAAAAATAACCACTTTGCAAGAAGAAACTAATATAGCAAAGGACCAAGAAATGTATACAAATCTTTGCTCAAATTCATTTGAGATTTTAAGAGAAATAGAATCACTAGAAGACAATACAAGCACCACAGAAATATTAAAAGATAGTTATGATGAATTAGAAACTAAAGAAAAAAAGAGACCTTTAGAGAGAACTCCACCCAAGACCAACAAAAAACCAACTATTATTAGAGATACATCCATTAAAATAAAGGCGGGAGACCCCAAGAAAGAACATAAACCAAATAATAAGAAAATACCTTTGTCTCCTAAAGTAATAATAAAACCAATGGAAACAGATACCCAAAACATCAAAGAAATAGTAGAGGAACAAACCATTGACAATAATGATTATGTGATGGAAGAAGAGATTACCCCATCACCAACAATAGGTGCAGCAAGAGTAAATGAAAAAACGACACACGAAAACACACGTGGATGTAATGAATGTTTCATTGAACTGTGCAACAAAAATGAAAGCATAACAAAAGACAGTTTAACAAACACTATACGAAATTTATAAGTTACAGAAATAAAGGAACTACTAGTTTGGACACTCAGAAAAGGGCTGTATGTGCATTGGACACATAATGACTTATAAAGAAAAACAAATAAATATTGTAAATAGGATTTTAGAAAAAATGCAAATTGATGATCCATAAAAAGAAAATAACACATGAACACACTAACGTTATACTTTCAATAATTATATTATACAATGGAACGTAAATGGTCTACAGACCAGATTACATTTGGGAGAAATACAACCATTACTAAAGGAATATGAGCCAATGATAATATGTTTACAACATGTCAACAAAACAATATCAACAATAGGTAAATATACCTTAATATCTACATCTAGAGAAGAAGAAGGAAATTTAGGTACTGCTATATATGTACATATATAGCAGTACCTAAATTTCCTTCTTCTTCTCTAGAGTACCTGTAAATTTTACTGACTTGCAAATATCAAGTATTAAAATACGAATAAAAAATGATAATTACATAATTTATAACTTATATAACCAACCTAATAAAAGTTACGATATTGATAAACTTAAAGATTTACTTAATACCAAGGAACCTACATTAATAGTAGGTGATTTTAACGCCCACAACCCAATATGGGACTGTCATTGTACAAACTCAAATAGAATAGGTAGTAAAATAGAAGAGTTCATGGATTCCAACATGTGCTGTATAAATGATGACGAAATTAGCACATATTTTTCAAAAACACATGGAACATTTTCCTCAGTAGACTTATCTTTATGTACAACAAGCATAGTTGACAGATTGGATTGGAATACAGTTGATGACTTGCACACCAGTGATCATTTCCCAATATTAATTTCCTTATTGCAAAATAATCCTGCAAAACATGTCCCTCACTATAACATTTATAAAGCAGATTGGGAGCGATATGAAATGCACACTAGAAATATCCCACAATTTGAATATTTAAAAGACCATAATGAAACTAATAAATTTCTTGTTGATTTCATTAAAAATGCTGCTGGTAAAGCAATACCAAAGTCAAAACCCCATCCAACAAAACACAAAGTTCCCTGGTGGTCTGATGAGTTAACAGAATTAATAAATATGAAACACTCAATAGGGAGACGATTAGATAATCTGAATAGAAAGTTCAATAAAATGAATAAAAAATTACCGATATTAGAAAGGACTTTACAAAAAATGACTGTATTATTACTAGAAATTGATACATTAAAACCTGTATACAACAAAATATCTGCAAAATTTAAAAAGAAGTAATTCAAGGAAGAATCATTTCATGGAGGAAATACGTATCAGATCTCTCTAAAAATACTCCCATACAAAAAATATGGGAAAAATTCAGGAAAATAAATGGTACCCATGTCAAACCACCTAGACATGCCATATTAAAAGATGGAAAAAGAACACTTGATCCAAAAGAAATAAGTAATATAATGGGAGAAAATTTAGTAAATATAAGTAGTGATAAGAATTTAGATGAACACTTCCGCACAAAAAAAAAAATAAAATAGAATTAATAACAATAAATTTTGAAACAATTGACGATATATATTATAATAGAAAATTTAGTATGTCAGAGATGGAATATGCTCTCTCAAACAGCAATAAATATGCTCCTGGAGGTGACAATATTTGTTTTGAGATGATCAGCCACTTAGCACCTTTGGCAAAGTCATACTTATTAGAGTTTTATAATCATTTATGGCTTCGAAATTTATTTCCAAATGAATGGCGTAAAGCTATAATAATTCCTATCCCCAAACCTGGAAAGGATCCCAGCAATGTAAATAATTACAGAGCAATTTCTTAAACAAGCTGCTTATGCAAATTTTTAGAGAAAATGGTAAATGCTCGACTAACATGGCACATTCGAGAAAATAAAATTTTAACTCCCACTCAGTTTGGGTCACAGTGTAACAGATCCACATTGGACTCTCTCTGTAACTTAGAAGACCATATATGTAGAGGTTTTGAACGAAAACAAATTACTGTAGCTGTCTTTTTTGACATTGAAAAGGCATACGATACCACATGGAGGTATGCTATATTAAAAACTTTACAAAACAACAACATCCGTGGACATTTACCTAGGTTTATACAGAACTTTTTGACAAACCGCAATTTTCAGGTGAGAATTGATGATGATCTGTCTAGAACATTTCCACTTGAAAATGGTGTTCCACAGGGAAGCGTCCTTAGTGGAACACTGTTTACTTTAGCAATTAATGATATCAGTAAAAGTCTACCTACTGGCATTAAAAGTAACCTGTACATGGATGATTTTGCCATATATTATTCAGCATCCCGAATAAAACATGCAGAACGAATCATTAATAAAAGCATAGTAAAAATAGATGAATGGGCCTCATCTGTAGGCTTTAAATTTTCCATAGATAAAACTCAAGCAATCATGTTTTATAAATATAAAAAGTGGAAAAAAGGTGAAGAAATAGATTTAAAAATCAGAAACCATAGTATACCAATTGGCCAAACAGCAAAATTTTTGGGATTAGTATTTGATACCCACTTGAACTGGAGAGCCCACATTACATATGTAAAATCTAAAAGTAAAAGAGCATTAAATCTAATTAGAAAACTATCGAACACTACTTGGGGAGCCGATAGACATACCCTTACTGTGCTGTATAAGGCAACAGTTCTGTCCATCATTGATTATGGAAGCGAAGTATATGGCTCGGCATCTGACGCAGTTCTGAAAATGTTAGCCCTTGTTCACAATGAAGGCCTTAGAATATGCTCAGGAGCCTTTAGATCATCACCAAAATCATCGTTACAAGTAGAATGTGGTGAACTGCCTTTGTCTCTCCATAGAGAGCTAGTAACAATGAAAAGTGCTTTAAGAATTCAAACTAATGATTCTCCAACCAAAAAATTATTTGAATTAAGAGATGTATTTATAAACAACCATCCACCACCTTTCCCAATTAGAGCTAGAAGATTGTTTGAGTCGCTGAATATAAATATACAAGTGCCTGTAATAGTAAAATCACCTCCTCCCTGGACAATGAATAAAACGAGAATTTGCACACACCTCAAGTATTTATCAAAAAGTAACTCATATACAACAGAACACCATAGACAGCATACAATAGAGCATATAAACCGAAAAGGTCCACATTACGCAATATATACAATTGGATCTAAATCCGAACACGGAGTGGGATATGCTGCAGTGTCCCAAGACAAAACTTATCAGTTCTCTCTTCCTAATAATGCTTCTGTATTTACAGCAGAATTGTATGGAATTGCATCAGCTATAAAAATAATTAAAGAATCATCATTCAATAATTTTGTGATTTTCAGTGATTCAAGAAGCACTATAGAAGCTATTCAAAGTTACAAATCAAATAATAATATAGTACAACAAATTAAATTATATCTCCATAAATTATATAATGGAAAAAATGTAGAAATATGTTGGATCCCTGCGCATGTAGGGATCAAAGGAAATGAAGATGCAGACAAAGCAGCTAAAGCAGCAACTCACATGACAAGATCAAATGTGAATATCCCTGTTACTGATTATGCAACTCACATAAAAATGGGTATCATAAATAAATGGCAATATATATGGGATGAAGAACCTGAAAGTAATAAACTGAAAGAAATAAAACCTAATGTTAAAAAATGGAGTTCATCATATCAGAGAGAGAGACATGCACAAGTAATTTTAACACGCCTCAGAATAGGCCATACTCGTCTGACACATGGGCACTTAATGAGCAGCCCACATGGCCCGGCTCCCGAGTGCTCAGAATGCAGAGTAATAATAACAGTCAGACATGTGGCATGTGAATGTCCAAAGTATGACCGACAACAAATGTCTACTTTTGGAAATAGATCAGTGAAAGAAATTTTGTCAATCTTTCACATTTTCAATCATTCCAATTTTGATGTTCTTTAAGAACTGTAATTTAATTAACAAAATATAAAAATAAGTAAATAATAAAAGTATGAAAACCCTTTTAACTTTTGAATTTTACAAAAAAGAGAAAAATTTTTAAAATTTTGTTTAATTTATATTCTGAATTTTAATATACCGTTTTAGTATGTATGTAAGGAAGTCTGAGTAAATGTATTTATTGTATGAGAGGATGTACCTATGTGCAGTTTTTAATTTCATTTTAATTCATTCATCTTTGTATCGGATGATCTATTGGGTCCTAGCGCTTGACTTCAGACCTTGACCTAGTATTTTAATCAAATCCTTCGGGCCAGCCCTATGAGAGCTGAAAGTCAGCTCAGTGGTCTGGTTAAACTACTTTAATAATAATAATAATCCAATCCCTAAACCTGGAAAAGATCCCAGTAATGTAAACAATTACAGACCAATTTCTTTAACTAGTTGTCTATGCAGATTACTAGAAAAAATGGTAAATGCTCGACTAACATGGCACATACGAGAAAACAAAATTTTGACTCCCACTCAATTTGGGTCACAATGTAACAGATCGACACTGGATTCCGAGAAAACAAAATTTTGACTCCCACTCAATTTGGGTCACAATGGAACAGATCGACACTGGATTCCGAGAAAACAAAATTTTGACTCCCACTCAATTTGGGTCACAATGTAACAGATCGACACTGGATTCTCTATCTAACTTGGAAGACCACATACGAAGAGGATTTGAACGAAAACAAATTACTATAGCCGTGTTTTTTGACACTGAAAAGGCATATGATACTACATGGAGGTATGCAGTATTAAAAACATTACATAAAAATAACATCCGTGGACATTTACCTAGGTTTATCCAAAACTTTTCATGAAAATAACATCCGTGGACATTTACCTAGGTTTATCCAAAACTTTGACAAATCGCACTTTTCAAGTGAGAATTGATGATATATTGTCAAGTACATTTCCACTTGAAAGTGGTGTTCCACAAGGAAGCGTCCTTAATGGCACACTGTTTACTTTAGCAATAAATGATATTAGTAATAATCTACCTATTGGAATTAAAAGTAACTTGTACATGGATGATTTTGCCATACATTATTCAGCATCCCGCATAAAACATGCAGAGCGTATCATTAATAAAACTATAGTAAAATTAGATGAATGGGCCTCATCTGTAGGCTTCAAAATTTCTATGCAAAAGACTCAAGCAGTAATGTTTTATAAAAATAAAAAGTGGAAAAAAGGTGAAGAAATAGATTTAAAAATCAGAAATCATTCCATACCAATTGCCCAAACAGTAAAATTTTTGGGTTTAGTATTTGATACTCACTTAAACTGGAAAGCTCACATAACATACATGAAATCAAAATGTAAAAGAGCATTAAACCTAATTAAAAAACTATCGAACACTACTTGGGGAGCCGATAGACATACCCTTACTTTATTGTATAAAGCAACAGTGCTGTCTGTCGTTGATTATGGAAGTGAAATATGTGGCTTGGCATCAGACGCAATGCTGAAAACGGTAGACCCAGTTCATAATGAAGGTCTTAGAATATGTTCAGGAGCTTTTCGATCATCACCAACATCTTCTCTGTCTCTCCATGGACAGCTAATAACAATGAAGAGTGCTCTGAGAATTCAGACAAACGATTCTCCAACCAAAAAATTATTTGGATTAAGAGACGTGCTTATAAATAATCATCCTCCACCTTTGCCAATTAGAGCTAGGAGATTGTTTGAGTCGCTAAATATAAATATACAATTTCCTTTAATATTAAAATTACCTCCTCCTTGGGCAGTGAATAAAATGAGAATTTGCACACACTTGAAATATTTATCAAAAAGTCATTCATGTACTCCAGAATAGCCTACCATAGACAACATGCAGTAGAACACATAATCCGAAAAGGTCCACATTATGCAATATACACTGACGGATCTAAGTCACAATACGGAGTGGGATATGCTGCAGTATCCCAAGACAAAACGTATCAGTTCTCTCTACCAGAAAACGCCTCAATATTTACAGCTGAATTATGTGCAACAGTATCAGCCATAAAAATAATTAGAGAAGTCTCATATAATAATTTTGTAATTTATAGCGACTCCAGAAGTGCTATAGAAGCTATTCAAAGCTATAATAAAAAAAATATTGTACAACATATAAAGTTCTCACTCCATAAATTGTATAATAAGGGAAAAAATATTGAAATATGTTGGATCCCTGCCTATGTAGGGATTAAGGGAAATGAAGAGGCTGATAAAGCAGCCAAAGAAGCGGTCCACATGACAAGAACAAATGTAGACATCCCTATCAGTGACTATACAAGATATATAAAAACAGTCCTTGTAAAAAAAATGGCAAAATATATGGAACGAAGAACCTGAAAATAATAAATTAAAAGAGATAAAATCCAGTGTTGGAAAATGGAGTTCGTCATATCAGAGAGAGAGACAAGCACAAGTAATTCTGACACGTCTTCGAATAGACCATACTCGTCTGACACATGGACACTTTGTAAAGTCACCAATTCGGCGCCAGGATAGTGTTTCGGCGGCGCCATTAATTAAGTCTCCGCTGAGCTTGTTTTCTTTGGTGACTACCCGTTTTCTTCAAGCTCAATTAGTCACGCCTAAAACGTGCCAGGTCACGCATGTTAATCATTTTTACTTTATGGTATTTATACGAATGTCACACATTGTGTATCACATGTTTCTTCATTCACAGGCATCAAGACTGTATCTATATTGTAGCTCTGTATATCTCGTATTGTAATTTGTACTCGTTTACTGCATATTATTGTTTATTGTTTCGACCTCAGGTCACAGTCAATTCCATTGTCTCTCACGGCCCGGCGTCAGTCGGCCGCAGCGAACACCAGAGGCACATCAAAGCAGTCCTCCAGCGCCTCCAAGAAAACGGCCTCGTCGTCCGTTTTGACAAGTGTACCTTCGGCGTCCAGAAAGCAGAATTCCTGGGTCACGAGGTATCTCCGACAGGCGTCCGCCCTCTTACATCGAAAGTGGCAGCCGTAGCCAAGTTCCCGACACCCACCTCCATCAAGGCCGTCCAGGAGTTCCTTGGGATGGTAAACTTCTACAGGCGCTTCATCCCCGGGATCGCGCACACCACGGCCCCCCTGACGGAAGTCCTAAAAGGTCAACCGAAGTCCCTGTCTTGGGGACCCAGCCAGCAGCAGGCCTTTTCCCTGACGAAGGCCGCCCTCACCAAGGCAACCGCCTTGGCACACCAGGATCCCAAGGCTCCCCTCCAGCTGACGACAGACGCCAGTAACGTTGCCTGCGGTGCTGTTCTGGAGCAAATCATCAACGGCGCCCCCCAGCCCATCGCCTTCTTCAGCAAGAAGTTCAATCCCGCAGAGTCCCGCTACAGCACCTTCGACAGGGAACTCTGCGCGATGTACCGCGCAGTTCGGCACTTCAAGTTCCTCCTGGAGGGGACGCCCTTCACAATCTTCACAGACCACCAGCCACTGGTTCACGCTTTCACGAAGCAGGGGGACGCATGGTCTTCCAGACAGCAGCGCCACCTCTCAGCCATAGCCGAATTTACCTGTTCCGTCAGGTACCTCCCCGGCAAGAAAAATCCCGTAGCAGACGCCCTCTCCAGAGTCGAGTTGAACGCAGTGCAGCTTGGTGTAGATTACCAGGACCTTGCCAGAGAACAGGCCGCTGACCCAGAAACCCCAGCATACCGCACCGCCATCACATCCCTCAAGTGGCGGGACGTGACCCTCGCCCCCGGAGGCCCCAGCCTGCTCTGTGACATCAGCACAGGCCAGCCCCGCCCTTTGGTTCCAGCCTCACGCCGCCGCCAGGTATTCGACATCATCCACGGCCTCTCACACCCCTCCGGCAGGACCACGGCCAAACTGCTTTCAAAAAAGTTCGTCTGGCACGGGGTGCAAAAGGACGCCACAGCCTGGGCAAAACAGTGCCTGCAGTGCCAGACCAGTAAAGTGGGTCGTCACACGCAGTCGGGGGTAGGCGAGTTCCCACAGCCAGGGCGCCGCTTCGGCCACATCCACATCGACGTCGTCGGGCCCCTTCCCCCATCAGGCGGATCCAGATACCTCCTCACGGTGGTAGACCGTTCGACGAGGTGGCCCGAAGCCACGCCCATGCAAGAAGCCACCGCCAGCGCGTGCGCCGAGGCCCTGCTCTCCAGTTGGGTTAGCCGCTTCGGCGTCCCGGACCACATCACAACCGACAGGGGCCCCGCTTTCCTCTCCGAGCTGTGGTCTGCCCTGGCTCAACTGCTGGGAACCACGCACCACACCACCACAGCGTACAACCCAGCGGCCAACGGCCTGGTTGAACGGTTCCACAGGTCCTTAAAGTCATCCCTCATGGCCCGCTGCACCGCCGAGGACTGGAAACATCAGCTGCCGTGGGTCCTCCTCGGGTTGAGGACCGCCCCCAGAGCCGACGGCACCCCATCCGCAGCTGAACAAACCTATGGGGAACCCCTCGTGGTGCCGGGAGAGCTCGTGACGGGTGATCGTCACTCCCCATCTCTGCAGAGGCTCCGCGACGTGGCCGGCAAGTTCGCCCCTTGCAGGCGCTCATACATCGACAGAGCAACCACCTTCGTGCCGCCACAGCTGTCATCCGCCACCCACGTCTTCGTCAGAGTCAACGCCGTCCGTCCACCACTAACTAAGCCCTACAGGGGACCCTTCCGCGTGCTGGAACGGAACAGCAAGGCGTTCCGGCTGGCACTTCCAGGCAAGAACGACTGGGTTTCCATAGATCGGCTAAAGCCCGCCTTCCTGTCGGAGAGTCCCGGCAACGACGCAGCACCCCTTCCGCCCAAACGCACTCCAGCACGCCCTCACCACCGCAGGCACGGCCGCCCCAGGAAGGGACCGCCCAAACAGCAGCCTCACAGGCGGGAGGCCCCTCAGTTATCTTCAAGGAGCCGCGGCACCCTTCAGCGTCCCACCAGGTACAGGGATTAATCAGACGCGTCCCTCGTCTTGGGGGGGGAGTATTTGTAAAGTCACCAATTCGGCGCCAGGATAGTGTTTCGGCGCGCCATTAATTAAGTCTCCGCTGAGCTTGTTTTCTTTGGTGACTACCCGTTTTCTTCAAGCTCAATTAGTCACGCCTAAAACGTGCCAGGTCACGCATGTTAATCATTTTTACTTTATGGTATTTATACGAATGTCACACATTGTGTATCACATGTTTCTTCATTCACAGGCATCAAGACTGTATCTATATTGTAGCTCTGTATATCTCGTATTGTAATTTGTACTCGTTTACTGCATATTATTGTTTATTGTTTCGACCTCAGGTCACAGTCAATTCCATTGTCTCTCACGGCCCGGCGTCAGTCGGCCGCAATATAAGCCGTCTGGCTCTGTAATAAAGCAGCAGTTACCTTTACCTGCTCGTTTCTTTGACACCTTACAACTTAATGAACAGTCCATGTGGCCCTCTTCCCAAATGCCCACATTGCAATGTGCTGGTAACAGTTAAGCATATACTGTGTGAATGTCCAAAACAACCTGCAGCGATTATCAAATTTTGGAAATAGACTGATTGTTTCAGAATCTTCAACATTCTCGATAGTACCCATTTTAATGTTCATGAGAAGCTGCGAGTTAATTGGTAAACTATAAAAAATCAATCAGTATAATGAATTTTAAAACAAGTAAATTTTATGATTTTACTTAATTTATTTTGAATTTTAATATACCTTTTTAGTGATTATATATGTAAGCATGAGTTTAAATGTATTTATTGTGTGAGTGTGTTCCAGTGTGAAAGCGTATGCCTTTTTACAGCTTTTAATTTCCTTTTCATTTTCGTTCATTCATCATTGACAAGTGACCTATTAGGTCCCAGTGCTAGGCTTCTAGCCTAGACTTGTCATTCCATCCTAATCCTTCGGGCCAGCCCTATGAGAGCTGATAGTCAGCTCAGTGGTCTGGTTAAACTATTTTAATAATAATAATAATAATAATAATAATAATAATAATAATAATAATAATAATTGTTGTCTTGATGTATGTACACTCGGCAAGAAAAGTGAAGATACAGTTTTCTTTAGATTTCGTTCATTGAATTTTAATTTTGTTCTTGCAGAAAACACATAATCTCGGTAAATTTACTTTAGAATATGAAAATACAATGCAAATTATATCATATATGTTAAATCTGCAAAACAAAAACGTTCAGATACTTAAAAACACCATGCATGTCCGAAGTAATCAGAATTTCTCAGATGACTTCGTTCATAGAGATCTAAAAGATAGTGTGTGGATATCTCGGTGAAGTACTGTTTATCAGAACGGCAATATTTACTCGTTTTCCGTTATGAACAGGCTTATTATTGCATCATCATACGAGTTAATGATAATTTCTTTAATTTTTACACATTCATATTTGTATTTCACGGTGTTAAAGATCAGCTGGAATTAATGGCAGTAAATGTTGTGACAGCTAGGGCAGGTTGACCCAATCTATTTAAATCCGCAAGAGCGTTCTCTATGATGTGCGGAGTACCGCAATAACTTCCGCGGGAAAACACAAGTAACTGGATGTTTCTTAACGTTGCCATAGTCTCTCTCTCTCTCTCTCTCTCTCTCTCTCTCTCTCTCTCTCTCTCTCTCTCTCTCTCTCTCTCTCTCTCTCTCTCTCTCTCTCTCCATTGCTAAAACATACTGTACAAATATAGTATTGCTCAATCTCTAAAAGAAAAAAAAATAATGAAATAAGTAGCTCTACATGTAGGCCTAGGCTTACACAACAGCAACTCTCTCTCTCTCTCTCTCTCTCTCCATTGCTAAAACATACTATACAAATATAGTATCGCTCAATCTCTAAAAGGAAAAAAAAATAATGAAATGAGTAGCTCTACATATAGGCCTAGGCTTACACAACAGCAACTCTCTCTCTCTCTCTCTCTCTCTCTCTCTCTCTATAACATTGCATTCGTTCCTTTATTGTTCCCCAAGTTTTTCGTTGGACATAGCTCAAATTTAACTCTTGATTTCATTATGGAAGATCGCGTTTCCGATTATGCAAGCATTCCCTTCATTGTGGTGTCATAAATTCTTATGTGCAAGGTTACTTCGTAGGTTATGTGGGAAAATGTTTATTTTGCTCAGAGTTGCGTAGGTTATGTGGGAAAATGTTTATTTTGCTCAGAGCTGTCGCTGCAAATTACAACTTGAACGAATACTGTAAAGCTTACTACTGCATTTAAGTATCAATGATTTCAGAACCGTAGAATATGATAGAAAGTTATAGGAGGTCAAGCAAAAAACAAGCACAATAAGACTGAAGCTCCTCCCCTTTCTAAAGTTGCCAGATGTCTCATTATTTAGCAATATATGTCCGAAGATTTAAGAAAACTGTATCCTCACTTTTCTTGCCGAGTGTACAATCACCACTACTTGCATTGCCATGCAAGCTTTCTAATCATGTACTCATAATGTTCCAACAAATCTTCTGTATCAAACTGTGTGTATGTTTCTGTTTGTGAAGACGCCAAACGTCTCGCCACTCCGATGGACGACGAACACACGAACACACACGTGTTTGGAAGAGACGGCGTCAGGCTCTAACAATCTCAGAAATTCTTTAATCACTTCGTCGTAATTTTTGCACCGTTTTCTATTAGCCGTTACATAAAGTTTTATATATGGAAATGTGCGCAATTTCATATAAAATACAACAAAAAATAACTCATGGTTGTAGCTTTTATCAATTTTGACATATTTTCAAATAAATCACAATAAGTGCCAAAATTTCAACCTTCTGTCAACTTTGACTCGGCCGAAATGTTCGAAAAATGCAATTGTAAGCTGAAACTCTTACATTCTAGTAATATTCAATCATTCACCTTCATTTTACAACAAACGAGAAGTCTCTAGCACAATACTTCGATTAAAAAAAATTTTTTTACTTACGTCTGGGCGCTCTAACTCTGCTGAAAATCTCAGAAATTCTTTAGTCACTTTGTCATAATTTTTGCACCGTTTTATATTAGCCGTTACATAACGTTTTATATATGAAAATGTGCGCAATTTCATTTAGAATACAAAAAAAATAACTCATGGTTGCAGCTTTTATCAGTTTTGAAATATTTTCATATAAATCACGGTAAGTGCCTAAATTTCAACCTTCGGTCATTTTGACTCGACCGAAATGGTCGAAAAATGCAATTGTAAGCTAAAACTCTTACATTCTAGTAATATTCAATCATTTATCTTCATTTTGCAACAAACGGGAAGTCTCTAGCACAATATTTAGATTTATGGTGAATTTTTGAAAAAGGGATTTTGACAAAGGAAAAATCTATTTCTGAGTGAGGCCCTGTGTCACCCGGTGAAATTCCTTAGGAGCACGAATTTCTAGGTATAAATATTGCTAAATATACCAGAGAAAAAAGCTATCAGGAATGCTGGGGTTACTACCCCCAGATCGAGCATCTATAATGAAAATAGACGTCGGTATGGGCAAGGGTGAGTGAGGTCATCACTACCACAGAACCACACTCCGAAGACATCCCAATGGCAAAACCCCTGGAAGAGCGGAGAGCCGACCCAACTCCCACACTCACCCGCCCGCCAAACAGCGACCCCAGCGCCATCTGAACTCATTCCAGGCTAGCACTATCCCCAGGCTTGGTATGCCCGTACAGGGGGGGAAGCTAGAACCTGGGAGGGTCACCGGGTGACACAGGGCCTCACTCAGAAATAGATTTTTCCTTTGTCAAAATCCCTTTTCTGAGCTCGTCCCTGTGTCACCCGGTGAAATCGTGACAGAGAACCATATCAAGACTGTGAAGATTTAAGAAAATAATTATTTAAGGTGATCATGTATAAAAACGCGTACTATAAGAAATAAGTTTAATTATATCTTATGACTTATCCAAAATTTCACAATAAAGACATTATAATAATGGACATGTAAGGTCCATGTAATGAAATAAATTGACATGAAAACTTAAATCTATGGTAGAAAATATGAAAAAGAGGTACAAAAATGTAGAGGTACCTCAGGACTTAAATCTATAAAATAGTACATATCAAAACACAATCACAGTAAACATAATATTACAGCTAACAGTTCCAAATATCACGTAAATTGAGGAGCCAGGCAGTGAGGTATGATTGGCCAGGAAATTTGGCAGGGTAAATAAATGAGGCAGGCGGGCGGGGGGAAAAGGACAAGGTTAAAGGATAATATTAAGGTGGGGGGATGACACTCCCTACAACCACCGTGGGAAATTTCAGAGCTTCAAGTGATTTTAGGTAGTGGCGTTTAAACACTAATGGAGATTTCCACCCCGTGTATTTTGTCAATTCAGCAAAATCCATATTATGAAAATAATTGGTAGAGGTATCTACCGCTCGGATATCATGAACCTTGGGAACTGAATCCAGATTAGCCTGTTTAATAAAATATAGGATTTGCTGTCTTATAGCCTTTAAAGAAAGTGTTCCACCTTTTTCCCTGATAAAAAGAGGACCAGACAAATACTGAGAAGTTCTATGCAAATAAGCCCTCAAGGTAGCGACTGGGCATAAAGACAGGTCTTGTGGAAGAGGAACTACCTTCCAAGGGGACCATCTTTCTTGAGGGTCTTCATTTTTCGCTACGAATCTTTGATCTGGGGATGAAAGCATGACTTCTCCTGACGGGAGGAAATCTATGTGATCGACACCTCTAGAGAGAGCAGACAGTTCTGAGATTCTGGCACCTGAAGCTAAACTAATCAGGAATAAAGTCTTCCTTAACAGATCTAGATAAGAGCATTGGGCGTTATTAATATCTGAGGCTAATTTTAAAACGTCATTAAGGAACCAGGTAACCGAATGAGGGCGTGTTACCGGCCTTAAACGAGCACATGCTCTCGGGATGGAAGAAAAGTATGAGTCTGTTAGGTCAATCTTGAAGCCATACAAAAACACCTTTTTCAAAGCTGATTTTGCTGTTGTAATAGTGGCCGGGGCTAGGCCTTTTTCAAACAATGATCTAAAGAAGGTTATTGCTAAATTAGTGGTCATAGTTTGAGCTTCAGATGCCTTCAGAAAAGATGCCAATTTTTTGACTGCTGAGTCATACTGTCTGAGAGTAGAATCTCTCATCAGATTCAATAAACAGAGTATTAACAGGGTCAATATTTGCTCCCCTTTTGGCGGCAAATTTCATAAAGTCCATAAAGCCAGAGCATTCAGAACTTTTGAGGAAGCTGACACAGTCCTTGTTTGTACTGTTTGAGTCAGCCTGGGTCTGGGTATCTGATGACACCGCAACTTGAGTTCCAAGAGAAGGGGGAACCAGTTGCTCTTTGGCCAATTGGGGGCTACTAGGGCTACTTGACCTTTGAATGACTTGAGTTTGTGTAGGACTTTCATTAGCATGTTTATTGGGGGAAACAGATAAATTTTCCCCCAACTGTTCCAATCTATGGACATTGCATCTGTGGCGTAAGCTTGAGGATCTAGGTTGGGAGCCACATAACAAGGGAGTTTGTGATTGTTTTCCGTGGCAAATAAATCCACTTGAAGTCCCGGAACACGATGGCAGATCCAGATGAAGGAGTTCTTGTCCAGGGACCATTCTGACTCCGGCGGAGTCGATCTGGATAGGGAATCCGCTACCACGTTCCGTACTCCTGCCAGATGGGTAGCTGACAAATGCCAGCTGTGTTTGTTCGCTAGGGAGAAGATGGCTAACATCACCTGGTTTATCTGGCTCGATTTGGAACCTCTCCTGTTTATGCAATGTACTACTACGGCGCTGTCCAACACCAGCCTGATGTGAATCTGGTTGGCGGGACGAAGCTTTTTCAGGGTAAGAAACACTGACATTGCTTCTAAAGTGTTTATATGAAACTGTTGGAACATTGTAGACCATGTCCCTTGAACTTTTTGTTTTGGTGAGTATCCTCCCCAGCCGCTTAATGAAGCGTCTGTGTGGATTACCAGAGCTGGAGGAGGAAACTGAAGAGGGACTGACTTTGAGAGGCCCTTGACTGTGGACCATGGGCGGAGCCTTTTCTTTAAGATTTGTGGAATTGACGAGACCCTGTCCCTGAGCCTGACGTTGGCTCGTCTCTGCCACACTCTGTTTATGTCTTTTAATCTCGCTTTCAGGAGCAGGTCTGTTACAGAGGCGAACTGAAGGGAACCCAGGATTCTTTCTTGTGTCCGGCGGGACGCTTTCTTGTAATTCAGAAACTTTCTGGTAGCTGCGGCTATTTCCTTCCGTTTGGTCGATGGAAGAGATAGTTTGTACGAGGTTAGATCCCACTGGATACCTAACCATTGAAACCGAGTCTCCGGAGTTAGGCGGGATTTCCCGCGGTTCAATTTGAAGCCTAGGGACTCCAGAAAATCTATCGCCGTGGTCGTAGCACTCCGGCATTCCTCGACGGTTGGAGCCCAGATTATCCAATCGTCTAGGTACGCTGCTAACGATATCCCCCGGGACCGCAACTGCTGAACTACTGTGTCTGCTAGTTTTGTGAATATCCTGGGAGCTATGTTGAGCCCGAAAGGCATTACCTTGAAGGAGTAGGCCTGTTTCCCCAGTCTGAAACCCAGGAAGGGAGAGAAGTTCCGCGCAATTGGGACATGATAGTATGCGTCTGAAAGATCGATAGAGGTGGTGACGGCTCCACGCGGAAGTAGAGTCCGTACCTGCGCAACTGTAAGCATGTGAAATTTGTCGCATTGTATGTAACGATTTAGACACGATAGATCCAGAACTACTCTTTGTTGACTGGAGTCTTTTTTGGGAACAGTAAACAGCCTGCCTTGGAATTTGAGGTGTCTCACTTTCTTTATTGCTCTCTTTTCGAGCAGTTCCGTCACAAAGTCCTGTAGAACTTTGGAGGAAGGTTGGTGAAACCTGGTCAAGGGAGGAGGGCCCTTGATCCAGCTCCAACCTAGACCTTTGGACACTATACTGTGTGCCCAAGGACTGAAGGTCCACTGGTTTCTGAACCAGTATAGTCTCCCGCCCAACTGGCTGGGCTCACTGGGGTGGGGTGGGTTTACTACCTCTACCGCGGCCTCCTCTTCCCTGGGAGAGGACCGTAGGGCAGCCTTACCTCTATAGGAGGCTCTAGCTCTACCTCCCCTTGCACTCCTGTTAAGGCCATGAAATGCCCCCCGACCCTCATATGACAGGTTATATGCCGGAGACGACACATAGGAAGGAGTGGCAAGGGAGTGTTGAGCTGGCTGAACCAGCACAAACTGTTGAGGTTGAACCTTGGAGGTCGAGGGTTGGCTCACCGCCAAGACAGGTACCGCCTGAACCACAAGCTGAAGCTGCTGCCTTCTATGCTTCCTGTACCTGTTTCCCGATCTATATTGGGAGCCACCGGACTCTGGGGTCTTCCGCTTAAAGGCCGGAATACCCCACCGGGAGCGCAGACTTTGATTAGCCCTGGTCGCCTCCGCCAGGACCGTAGTGACTTCGTCTTCTGGGAACAGATTGGCTCCCCAGAAGGAACTCTTCATGAGCTTGTTAGGCTCATGTCGAATGGTAGCATCAGCGAAAATGAACTTGCGGCAATTCAGCCGCGCCACCATGAAGTCAAACAGGTCTGACTGGAATCCCGCTAATAAGGATTTCGTCAAAACCTGGAATAGCGACTCCTCGGGAAACGAGACGGCAGTTGCCTCCGCCAGGCATAGCGAATTCAGAGACCGACTCAGGCGATATCGTGCCTCGAACTCAACTTTCAGGAGAGTTTCCGGCAGCTTGGGAAGCTGCTCACTAAACTGGTTGGAAGCGCAATCTGCGTCCAGTTTACCAGAAGTAAACGTGGCCGGAGCGTCCTTCCAGAAAACATCATCCCCAGGGAAGATGAGAGATGTGGGGTCCGTCTCTCGAAGTTGGGGCAAAGGTTTACCTTCACAACATGCTTGAGCAGTAGCAAGAGCTACTTTAGTCAAGCAGGGGGTTGGGAGTTTATCCCCAAGGGAGAACATGGTGAAGTTGCCCTTGAAAGGGGTCAACTTGGTGTTTTCCGCTTGCCACTCTGAGAACGTGCGCATCAGAGCCGATTGCGCTTGGTCTCTAGGGAAGATCACTGTCTCCTTAGGGACCTTGTCAGAGCGTATCCAGGCTTCATCTGTTAGCCTAGGGAAGCCTGGGTAGGGAGGCAGAAGATCTGGAGGGAAGAATTCCAGCTCCTCCAGTCTACGAGTGCCTAAACCTTCTATTGTTAAAGTATCTTCATGCCGGGGAGCATGAAGGGCTAAACGCCACGGGTTCCCTTTGTCGAACGGAGGGAGGGCGGAGGAGTCCGGGATGGGATAGTGTACCCCAGTACCTCCGGAACTTACAATATTGGAGATCATAGTCTCCTGGCCCTGAAGCCTCTCCGTGATCTTACTCAACTTTGCTTCTACCTCCGTAGAGAACCTCTCTAGAAGCATCCCCGTAAACGCCTCAGGGTCAAAGTCAGGCTGGCGAGGAGGGCTAGGCTTGGCCACTCTCTTACTCGCCACTTTGCCCGAGGTACTGGGTTTGCTCCCGGGGGCCACCGGACCAGTGTCCTGGGGCTTCGACGGGGGAAAGGGGGATGCTTTGCGGGAAGACGAAGACTTATAGCCTTTCGCCTTCCACGACTTCTTCAGCTTGGGGACAGTAGATTGTGTTCTGTCCCTCAAGAGAGAAGATTTATGAAATCCCTGAAAGGAAGACACGGATGATGAAGGAGATTCAAAGAGGGTGCCCGCCCCCACTGCCTCACTTACCTCCCTACCTACCTCCTGGTCCTGTTCTGTATTCATGGGTTCCAGGTCGAGATCCAATGCGGCGACATCCCCCGAAACGTCCTCATACAAGGAATCGTCCTGGATTGGCTGGGTCTCTACCCGGATTTGCTCGATGATAGGGGCGGCCACCTCAGCGGGAACAGCCGCAGCAATCCGGGCGCCGGGGTAGAGTATGTTCCAGAGATTTTCATCAAGAACATACGGTTTCCCCGACGGAACGTTCCTACCAAACCCAGCCACCCAGGCACGGAGGGACTCGAGGGCATCCTTACGGGAGGATTCATCGGCCTGAAAAAGAGGGGGAGTATCAAAGGCCGGTTATATAATGGTAAGCTCATTATAAACCAGAAAACTATTTGATATTAAATGTAAGAGCCCCGGAGGGGCGAGACAAGAAGAATCGGCTTAACGACTCGTCCTGGACACACCCGTAGAACGCGAAGCAAACCTCACAGCCATCCGGGTGCCACACAATCAGGTCGTCTAACTGGACCGCACAGCCAGTGTGGGTGTGGCATACCACGTGCCCGTAGGGCTGGTGCAGGACAGCAGTGCACCCGGGCTCCTCACAACGAACAGTCTGTAAATGTGAAGAGTACATGAACCTACTAATCTAAGATACCTTAAACTAAAGTAAGTGCTAAGTAATTTCATACCATGCTACCGGAGCACTCCGGTGGGATGAAAAAGATCATAAAGTATGAACCTACTCATCTAAGATAACTTAAACTATAGGTTAAAAGTTTTACGTACCATACCGCCGGGATACTCCGGCAGAAAGAATTTACTGAGCCAGACAGGACACTCTATCTCGAGGAACGCCGGAGATAATCCGGTTGAACTCAAAGATAGGATCACTGAACTCAAGGTACAAAGCAGATAAACTAGTTATGAATTTTTGAGTCCGGCGGCGGGTGAGGCCGCCGGGGTAAACTAGTATAACAGATAAAGTGATGTACAAATAATTGGTTAACAATATAATAAGAATAACAGATCATAGACCCCCGGGTTCCGGCACAACCCCTCCGGGATCCCGAGCCTCCGAAGCTAGAGTCCAGTAGGAAGGCGAGGCAGTACATCACAGCTGATCATAATATGGTCAGGTGGAAAAGCCAGTCAAACCTATCCATAAAGACGCAACATGCCGAAGCATTAGCCTAACGGAGCAACGGGAGGGCCGGGGAAGGTGGAAACTGAGCCCTGAAAGTGGTCGGAAACCCGCTCGATCCGGAGAGAGCGAATCAACGAAACACTTGTTCAAGTAAATGCCGGCAGGACCGATCCCAGGAGGGAGCGTGTCCCTCAACTAGGATAGGCCTGTCTACCTCGGGGTGACCATCGAAAGGCCGACGTCTCACACGCGAGGAGATGACAAAAACTAGAATCTCAGGAAAGGAAACGGGGGGGGGGGGAGGTGGAAGGATAGTACTAGTAGGAAAGGGTCCGGAGAATAAGAACAGGAGACTGGGGTAATACCCTCCGCTCAACTGTAACCCCGTAAAGTATACGGGGAGACCGTGACCCACTACAAGTACCGGGGAAGGAGAAGGGGTGGGGTTAATATAATACCAAACCACATACACTCTCACCCTCCTAGTCGGCATAGCCTAGGTGACCAGGAGGAGAGAAGGGAAGGGGGAGGAAAGAACAGGGAGAGAAATTCCTGTGTTGAAGGCCAACCTTAACCGACTCGAGTAAGGGATTGTGTGAAGCATGAAGGAGATCTCCCAAATAAAATCCTCTTCCCCCACTGGTGATAGAGGGGGGGGGGGGAAAATGGGGTCTCAACTTCAGCCACCCAAACAAGCGGAAGGCGGATGGGACAACAACAGAAACTCTCTCGACCTGACTACCACCCCCTCCTACCCTCTCAAGCGATATACGGGAGAGCAGGAGGTTAGGAAGACAAAGGATAAAGAGGTAGCCTAGTTCATTCATTAGTGAAAGGACTAGGCTAACACCCCCAAAGGATATGTTAACCAGAGTAAAAAATATAACCATCAAATAATCATCAAACAAACTAAAAATATACGCTTGTGCTAGGCTATAGCCCAACCGAACGAGGCGACAGAATTTAAACAGTCAACAGGCCGAACCTGACGCCACGTAAGGGTGAATATTATAATTTTCACGTCATCAAGCACATATAGTGAAAAAGTCTTTTATCACACTTCTCAGAAAGGGAAACATCCTGGGAAGAAAACTAACGAGTGAAAATTTCGGATACCTTAAACAATCGAAAGAACCCCTAAGAGAGGAAACTTGTAAAGAACAATATTAAAGGAGACCCAAAGACACACCGCGAGAGAATGCCGCCAGGATGCTCCCTGATGGGGAATTAAGGATAAATTGTGTAAATGACCAAGAGAAACCCAAACAGAACAAGCCGAATGGGTATACCTCTAGGTCATTATGGCTGTCAAGAGGGACGCGCAGCGACCCAAACGAAAACCACGTATAATTTATGTATACGGGCTTAAACAGCCAGACTTATCATAAAAACCCCAAAAGAAGATGGTACTTAACTTGGAAACAGTAAAGCTGCTCGATGCCATGCTGAATAAATGGAAAAATGCAGAAAAAGCACAAGCGAAAATCTAAACAAATCGCAGCAATCACGTGCTAGAAAGGAATGAGTTCAGATGGTGCTGGGGTCGATGTTTGGCGGGCGGGTGAGTGCAGGAGTTGGGTCGGCTCTCCGCTCTTCCGGGGGTTTTGCCATTGGGATGTCTTCGGAGTGTGGTTCTGTGGTAGTGATGACCTCACTCACCCTTGCCCATACCGACGTCTATTTTCATTATAGATGCTCGATCTGGGGGCAGTAACCCCAGCATTCCTGATAGCTTTTTTCTCTGGTATATTTAGCAATATTTATACCTAGAAATTCGTGCTCCTAAGGAATTTCACCGGGTGACACAGGGACGAGCTCAGAAAAAAATTTTTTACGTCCACACGTTACGAATTCATGCATCTTGTGATAATATTTTCTCTGTGTCGCTTTGATCATTTTACAATTTGTTATATACCAAAATCATCGTAATTTAGTGTACAATGCAAAGAAAAAAAATAGCTCATTAGCTTTAACCGTTTTGCTCAGCGCAATTTGTATACAAATATATATTAAATTTTTTTTTGCGGTCATATATTCCAATATTTATATATGATAATGATATTTTTTCATTTCTGATGGTTGCATACTAAACTTCAGGCAATGAGAAAAAAAGGAGCCAAAAATGAACTCTTAATCTTAAAAACTAAGCGTGCTGTGATTTTTTTAAAAAACTTTCTTTCCGCTTCAGTTCTAACTCCCAAACCCTGCCAGCACGCGGCAGACACTTTTTGTAGAGGCTCGGCGTTTAAGGGTTAATGGAAAAAAAAATTATGTAATTCTGAATTTTAATTTTTATGGAATTTTATTTTATTTTTAATCTTTAATTTTTTTTTTTATGCATGGAAACGAGCAAATGTATTTATTGTATACATACGTTTCAAAGTAAAGCATGTTCGTTATACAGTTGTTTCTTTTAAACTTCATTTTCATTTATTCATCATCATGCAAATGACCTATTTGGTCCCAGTTCTAGGCCTATGGCCTAGACCTGATATTTCATCCTAATCCTTCGGGCCAGCCCTATGAGAGCTGATTAGTCAAGTGGTCTGGTTAAACTATTTTAGTAATAATACCTTATCCAGCTTAGGATATACTTTGCTATGTGAAAGGACCCTGGGATGTAATGTGAGGGATCCAGGGCATGGTGAATCCTTCCTGAACCAAGCTAGGACTGGATAGTAGACCCTATGGAAGTTGACTAATTAGGAAAGGATGTATTAGTCAGGGGTGGTGGGTGTTTTGGGCAAGAATAATCTGATAAAGTTTGGCTGTCCCAATTTGTTAGGTTATGGCAAGATAAACTGTGTAGGATTCTAGTGAAATTGGCCTATAACCTTTTTATAAACATCGAGTGAACTTGGTCTATAACCTATATATAAACATCAAGTGAGATTTGACTATAAAACTATATATGTATAAACAAGAAGTCACTGGAATATAACCACTAGTTTCCTTGACAGTAAAGTCTACAGTCAATCTTGGAATGTGTTAAAATGTGATAGAAAGGTGACTAAACAAATATGATAGACAGGTGATGCAAAGTGCCCAGCAATAAGACTAAAAGTAGACTGTAACACTAGTAATACTAAATTAGTTTTCCAAGAAACAACTCTTTTCCTTTCATCTGCATAGAACTGTATGCTACAGAATGCCTGTGATCAGCTGATTATGGAGGGAAAATTTTCATTTAAATTCAGTAAGAAGAAATCTTTCAAAAGAACTAAATGGTTGTTCGTGATGATTACACAAATATGACATTTTTATGATAAAATGATGTTTCATTATACTTACCAGAACACTGTAAAAGCTTTTATCTCTTTAAAATCGACACGTCCGAGATATAAATTTTCAAACTTTGTTTGGAACGCTGATATAATTGGTGGGAGACCCAACCCCACCGGATGCCGGTGGGGGTGGTGTGGTAGGCGACATACCCATGAACCCAGGTCAGTTTCATTCTCTGTATACACAATTAGTGAAAACCTGAGATAACGTCTCCCCCTGCGGGGAGGAGGAGGCCTTTACGTTACAGTGTTTTGGTAAGTATAATGAAACATCATTTTATCATAAAAATGTCATTTTCATTATAATGACTTACCAAAACACTGTAAAAGCTGATTCCACATTTAAGGTGGAAGGGCAGGGGATGAGGTACCAGTTATTGAAAGGTTACACATAAAAAAAAGAAAAAGAAAAGGAACAAACTCTAACCATGAGTATCTTAAGGATCCCTACCAACAAAAGGGCAGGAGTCACCTTACCTGGTAGATGGGCTTTTGCAGGAAGGTACTGCTGCTGGTTGAAGCTCCATTACCTGCAGAGGCATTGGGCGTAAGCACTGCTAGCTACTCTGCTCCATAACAACCCAAGTAGTCAGGGAAGTACACCGCTGACTAAGACAAGGGGTGACTTTCCTTTGCTCTTACCCTGAGCAACCAGACTGAAAAAACGGGCCTCACCGCCTAACCTAAAAATAGTTAAATACATCCCCCTTCCCTATACCCTCAGCAGCTCAACTAGAATGGAGGGTACTCCAGGTGAACTGAGCACCCCCAGCTTCCCATTAACTCAGCAACCATAAAACCACAGGGGGAAGTTAAGATAAAGAACCTACCCCCATAGTGTGTTCCCCCTAAAACCAAGCCAGCTATCGATACGGGACCTAACGCAAACAGGTCCTGATACGCAACTTCGATCTCCCTAAGGTAGTGAGACGCAAACACTGACTTCGACCTCCAGAAGGTGCTCTGTGTGATCTGCGAAAGTGACTTATTATGACGGAAAGCCACTGAAGTTGCTATTGAGCGCACTTCGTGAATGTGAGACTTGACTAGGCGTGCGTCCTCTTCGTTGATGTGCCTGTGCGCCTCTAAAATGAGTTCCTTGACGAAGAAAGCCAGGGCATTCTTGGATAAAGGTTTGGTTGGATCTTTCACTGAACACCACAGGTTAGAGGAACGTCCTCTGATGCTGGCCGTTCTGGCTAAGTAAGTGTTGATAGCTCTAACGGGGCACAAAGAAGCCTCCAATTCTTGAGGGCCAGCCACTTTGGAGAGGTTCTGAATGGTTAAGGACCGAGGCCACAGGTTGGAAGGAGACTTGTTCTTGGCCAGAAAATTCAAGGTGAACGAGCAAACAGCATTACCTTGTGAAAAACCCACTTCCTTGTCAATGGCCTGTATTTCACTAACCCTCTTTGCCGTTGCTAAAGTAACCAGAAAAAGGGATTTCTTAGTGAGGTCTCTAAGAGAAAGATCTTCTAAAGGTTCGTACCTTGGAGACATCAACCACCTCAAAACTACATCTAAATTCCAGGCAAGGGCAGGTTTTGGGGTCTTAGCTGTGTCTAAGGACTTGAGGAGGTCTGACAAGTCTCGGTTATTTGATAGGTCTACCCCCCTATGGTAGAAGACGGAGGACAGCATAGCTCTGTAACCCTTGATGGTTGATGGCATCAATTTTCTTGAATCCCTCAAGTAAATGAAAAAATCAGCAAGTTGAGTTATAGATGTCGAAGAAGAGGAGATACTATTTTTTCTACACCAGTTTCTGAAGACTGTCCACTTGGATTGGTATAATTTGCTAGAGGAATCCCTTCTGCACCTCGCAATAGCCTCTGCAGCCTTGCTTGAAAAACCTCGCGCTCTGATGAGCTTCCTGACAGTCTGAAGCCTGTCAGAGCGAGTGTGGACAATCCCTGGTGGAACTTCATTAGGTGGGGTTGTCTGAGAAGCGACTTCCTTTGAGGGAGAAGCCTTGGGAAGTCCATCAGGAGATCTAGCAGGTCCGGGAACCACTCCTTCCTTGGCCAGAACGGGGCAACGAGGATCAGTTCGACATTCTGATGGAATTTCACTTTGTTTATCACTTGCCTGATGAGCCCGAAAGGGGGGAAGGCATAGGCAAACAGGTTCGTCCAGTCCAGGAGCATGGCGTCCACCAAGTGAGTCAGTGGGTCTGGAACTGGTGAGCAGAACACTGGGAGACGATGGTTCTTGGAGGTAGCGAAGAGATCTATTATGGGAGTGCCCCACAGATTCCACAGATCTAGGCACACTTGCGGGTGCAGGGTCCACTCTGTAGGGAGAGTCTGGTTCCGACGGCTGAGTTGGTCCGCCAGGACGTTCAACTTTCCCTGCACAAACCAAGGGAACAGGGCCACCCTGTTGCTGTCTGCCCACAGAAGAAGGTCCCTCGCAGCTTTGAACAGGGAGAAGGAATGGGTACCTCCCTGTTTCCGGATCTAGGCTAGAGCCGTCGAGTTGTCGGCGTGAACAGCGACTGCTTGGCCTGAGACGTGGGTCGAAAAGTCCTGGAGAGCGAGGTGAATGGCCAACAGTTCCTTGACGTTGATGTGGAGCTTCTTCTGTTCGTCCGACCAAACTCCTGACGTCCTGAGGTTGGCTAGATGTGCTCCCCACCCAACATTGGACGCGTCTGAGAACATCTGCAGAGATGGTTGTCTTGGGAGGAGATCTAGACCCTCCGAAAGCCTTTCCGGCGATTTCCACCAGAGAAGATGCCCCTTGACGTCGGGGGGAATGTTGAAGACCGTGGAGTCCGTTTGGGTCCTTCTGTCCCAAGAGCCCCTGAGGAAAAACTGTAAGGGTCTCATGTGCAGACGGCCTAACTTTACAAATTGCTCCGCTGACGACAGAGTTCCCAGGAGAGCCATCCACTGACGGGCGGAGCAACTGTCCAGGAGGAGAAACTTCTCCACCGTCTGAAGGCAGGAGACCCTTTTGGGAGACAGAAAAGCCCGAAAAGCTAGACTGTCCAGAGTCGTCCCCAAATAAAGAATCCTCTGTGAAGGAACTAAGCTCGACTTTTCCGTGTTTATCAGAATCCCTAAGTCTCGAGCTAACCTTAGGGTTCTGTGAAGGTCCTCCATGCAGCGGTCCCTTGATGATGAACAGAGTAGCCAGTCGTCGAGGTACAAGGAGATCCGAACTCCCTCCAGGTGGAGCCAATGACCTATCGGGGCGAGAATCCTGGTGAACACTTGCGGGGCTGTCGACAGGCCGAAGCAGAGGGCCCGGAACTGGTAAACTCTGTCCTTGAAAACAAAGCGAAGATACCTCCTGGAGTCCTGATGTACTGGAATGTGGAAATAGGCATCTTCCATGTCAAGGGTCACCATCCAATCCCCTCAAGTTAGTGCCTGAAGAACGGAGCGGTTCGTTTCCATGGAAAACTTGGTTTTCACTAAGTACAGATTGAGAGCACTTACGTCGAGAACTGGCCTCCAACCCCCTGATGACTTGGGGACTACAAACAGGCGGTTGTAGAAACCCGGGGTTGACACGTCCTGTACTTCTTCGATGACCGTTTTCCCTAAGAGAGACTGGACTTCTGTCTCTAGGGCCGAAAACTTGGCTGAGCCTCCTGAGTATGCTGTCAAGGAAATGGGAGAATTGGAGAGAGGAGGAGGTTGGGCGAACGGAAGGCGGTAGCCTAGGTGGAGCACTTGCACCACCCACTGATCTGCACCTCTGTCTCTCGATTCCTCCCAAAAGAGGCTGAGTCTGGCCCCCACCGGCGCATGGAGGACAGGGTTCCTACTTACTGGCATGACGACCTTGTGGCTTCGAGGAGAACGTGTGCCCCCTGGAGTTGGAGCGGGACCTTGAGTAAGGTTTGGACCTGGAGTTACGAAACAGATGCCTGTTAAGAGGAGATACCATCTTGGTCAAAGGAGCGGGAGCAGGCCTCGGTTTGGTGGAAGACATAGACAGGATGTGTGACGACCCCCTCTTATCCATGGCTGACAGGATGTCTTTCACTACTGCTTCTGGGAAAAGGCTCTCCTTGTCAAAGGTGCGAACATCAACGCCGTTCTCTGCGAAGAAGTCACAGCCTTAGATAAGAAAGAGCACCAAGTTTCCCTCTTCTTCAGAGTGGCCATGGTGAAGAGGGAGGAAATTTCGCCTGCCGCATCATGGATAGCAATATCGGTGCAGGAAAGGAACCCCGTGATTCTCTCCAAGACGTCTTCTGCGACATTAGCCTGCTCCACCTGTTTAAAAATAGCTCCCAATGACCAATCGATAAAGCTGACAATCTCTAGGAGCTTGAAGAGGTTCTTGGAAAAATGTTCTACATCTAGGGCAGAAAAGAAGGTCTTGGCTGCCTCGAATGAAAAGCGTCTTGAGGGGTCCACAAGGGAGCCAAAGTCCCCTTGTGCTGAAATTGCAGATCCCAGTGAAGGAGAAGCCACTGTGCTGCAATAATTTTGCCTCCTTTTCAACAGCTTTGAAGGAGGGTACGCAAACGACGACTTACCCGAGGACCTCTTAGCTTCCAACCACGCCTCTACCTCTTTTAATGCTTTCTTGGAGGTGGTGGAGAGTACCAACTTGGGAAGGGAAGTGGCAGGACATTGTTTTCCCAGACACAACGTAGAAGTCAGAGAAGAGGGGGCTGTCTGCTGGAAATGTTGAAGGTACGACTGCAGCAGAAAGCTGAGTAGAGAAGCGTAATGGGAAGAAGGCCCCGATTCACCTGGGCCTTCCTCTTCACCAGAAAGAATCGGTTCCGTGCCCAGACCGTCCAGGAGTTGAGGAGAAACGACTTCTTTATCCTCAGGAATACCAAGGACTTTGCGGACTACCTTTTCTAGCTTCTCTTCCAACAGAATAGACTCCTGGGAGGGCGAGGATGTAGCCAAAGGAGCAGACACTTCGTGTGTAGGAGGAGGAGTAAGAGGCCTGGGCACTTGCAGCGGAACTTCCTGGAGAGGGCTAGGCCTCTTGACTGCCCTAGGTGACCTGGGAGGAAGCGTCTAAAATGTATCTTCTTGATCGGATCCCCACGCTGAGCAACCAGGTATAGGGCTGGCTGTCCTTTTCTTGAAGAGTTTAGTAACGCTAGGGCAGGAATTATCCGAAGATTGCCTCTTTAAGGGCCGAGAGGTCTGATCCCACTTGCGATGACGAGGAGGGGGGGGATCCGAAGAGCTGGAATATGAAGAGACTGAAGATGAACTGCTTCTACTCTCACCTGAAGAACTTAACCTTAGGTAGTGCCGCTTCGACTGCGACCGCCTTGACGAAGCTTCTGAGGACACCATCCTGCGATGCCGGCGATGGCGAGAAGATCGACGCGTCGATGGAGAAACACTACGCGAGCTTACGCGCCCCCGAACCTCCGGGGCCTTGCGAGAATCACTTTCACATCTCCCTGAAGCTTTTCGACGCTTCGAAGGCGAGTCAAGCTTACTACTTTCGCCACCAGGACTAAGGCTTTCCTGTGCCTTAGAGGACGAGCCTGCTCGTGGGCAATAATTTCTGACCTTTTCGCCAGCGCCGGACTGTCTTCTAGCCTCAGAAGGCGAGCGGCTCGCCTGACAGTTGCCTTTGCTCAAAAGATTCAGAAAAACGAGCAGACTCGCCTGAAACATGATCGTGAACAACCACACTGTTATCACCAACACCAACACTGACGTCATCACCGACGCTAACGCCCGGACTACGGTGCGAGCGCACTAAACTTAAGACCGACTCCATGAAACCGTTCATTTGCGCTTCCATTTGATTTCTGAAAAGAACGAATTCTGATTTATCAGCCTCGAGGCTGGGCTTGGCTTTAGGGAAAACATACTGGGAAGCTGGTGAAGAAGAGGGGGGAATATGAGAGGGGGGAAAGAGCAGCGGTAGAGGAGGGGGTAGGAGAGGAGGAAGGAACAGCCGGTAGAGGAGATGACGCTGATGCCACCACCGAAGAAGAAGATAGCCTAGCTTCCTTACGCTTAAAGGCTTTCCTATCCCTATCCAGCTTTACCTGATGGGAACTGTACGTTTGCCAAAACTCCTGACTCCATCCCATACATTCACTGCATGTGTTCTCCTGGGAACACTCTTGACCCTACATGCTGTACACAAAGAATGGCGATCGTACTTAAGTTTAACTACTTTGGCGGAGCACAAATTCCCTGCGCAAACCCTGGATCCTGAGAAACTTAAATCCGACATAGCTACCAATTCACAGAGCTAGGCTAGCTAGATTAATAAACAGGAAATTGAGTACTTCACCAAGGAGAGACGCCACAACTAAGTGCAAGGAGACAAAGGAAACCAAACAGTTTGAGGCAGACGGACGCGTGAGATGCGTTCCCAATATGCCCGAGAATGATACTGACCTGGGTTCATGGGTATGTCGCCTACCACACCATCCCCACCGGCATCTGGTGGGGTTGGGTCTCCCGCCAATTATATCAGCGTTCCAAACAAAGTTTGAAAATTTATATCTCGGACGTGTCGATTTTAAAGTGATAAAAGCTTTTACAGTGTTTTGGTAAGTCATTATAATGAAAGCACAATTTTATCCAAAGCTCCAAGTGAACTCAAGCGTTAATTGAGAATTCCATCGTTCAGGGCTGACTTAAGAGAAATATAGTTACTAGTCAAAACATTTTTCAGCAGGTTGGCATTGGAAGGGATATTATTTCTTGCTTTCAGGCAGCACTTGTTCACAGCTGTATTGAAAGTTTCAAGAGGCCGATTTCAGGAGTTGTGAAACCTAGAATACTTTCAATAATTAACTCTTAAATATTGTTGAATAATTGTTGGACGTTCTTGAAAGCTGCATAATATTCTACACAAATACAGCTATACAGTTGATGAATGTTTCTTACACAGGTGAGTTCATAATTGTTTGGCAGGATTTTATATAAGGAAAGGGAGCTTGTTCCAGCGGAGTTCCACATAACTAGATATTTTGTAAGCAGTGTACAAAGCAGCAAATAGAGTTCATGTAGTTTAAAGATCATGGAACTCTTTGCATCAGCCAAACATGAGTGGTCAAATAAGCTATGAAATTTTGAATTATTTCAAATATCAGTAATCAAATTTCATATAGTTCTTGGAGTAGGGGATTTAGATTTTGTTCTGCTTCTTGTAGAATTGATGAGAATGATTCAGTAGATGGGTAGTATAGTCAAGATTAGAAATTGCTTTCAGTAATGGGAAAGCAAGTAATTGTATCTACACTTCACTACATTTTGTATGCAAGACTTGATACACATTTTTTTATTTCAGAATAACTCACACCACCACCAGCAAGGTCGATGAGGCCCCACCATTGAGAAAGGACCCCAGAGCTGTCGAAAGAGGTTGCCAAGATGATTTCTTCAACCAGCTCTAGGAAACTTTAATATTTTGCCATATTGTGGAGGACAGGAGGGGTGCCTTCAGATGTGCATAGAGGCCTTTATGAAAGCAGTGTGCATTTTCAGTGGACTGTGAGAGTGGTGTGTTCGTTCAACCGGTACGCAGACAGGTGAATGTTGTTTGTTTTGTCACAGGACAATTAAACAGTATGTTTAATTTGTAAGGGACCAGTATCTTTATTTAGCAATGCATCATAAAATCTTGTATTGCCTATATCTTCACCTTCCATTTTTTAATCCCTCTTTCTCTTTTACAGGTTTTGACGCCTGCATGCTGGGAAAAACTGATGTAGCATTTACGAATAAACCAAGGTCTACACAGCAGAACCATGGAAAAATTAATACACAGCAGTATTTACACCTGAACTAATAAGCAGCTTGTACAACAATGTAGAAGACCCCTGTTACAATATAATGTGTATAAATCCTGCAGCTTGTAGTTTCTGTAGAGAACATCCACTAGGTAAAAAGGGTGTGGAATTACTTTTAACTACCACTGAATATCAAAGTTCTTGTTGCTCAGACTTCTTGTTTCTTGTTTCAACACAACACTGGTGTTATTAGGCTGTCCACCAAGGTCGGTGGACAGCCATATATTATATTTGTGGGGCTTTACCAGTGCGTTCATCTCCTCTGCCACTTCTCAGGCCACGAGAAACTGAAAGAAAAGGAAAAAATTTTTTCAAAATGCAGAACTATAAAGCAAATCAAAATGCATTATGTTATTCGAGCAAATGCTTTTTAAAAATGCAGTACTATAAAGCAAATAAAAAATGCAATTAAAGCAATTGTAATGCTATTTGAATTAGCAGTTAATCAGTTGAAATGTTAAAATTTGCACTTCTAAATGGAGTATGTATACAATTATAAATAATTTCAGCACGTATCAATTTTAGAGGCCAAAATTACAATGAAACCACTAATATAATATTTACCTGGGCTAACTTGCATCCTGGCTGCATCCAAGAAGTTACACCTGGATGATGATATCTGCAAATTATAATCTGAGGCTTCTGTAGTAGCAAGGCAGGCCAGGTTTAGGACACAGTCTAAATGTCCTAAAAGCAGACAGGAAGTGGTCCACATGTCCTAAAAGTAGACATGCCAGCAGAATGATGTGGACACTTGTATCAAGAAATGGTACTCTGGTGGGTAGAAAGGGCATCACTTCCTGCCCAGGCCTGATTGAGAGAGTTCTTGAGGCATCAGTCATTGCCATATCTGATCCGCCTGCTTTGATACCTTGAGCTTCTGTTCTGACCTGAAAAACAGAAAGTAATTGTTAGACATCACTAAAAGTATACAAACAGAAGACACTGTACACAATTTTCAGATGCTTTTATTGACAAACCTTAAAGTATTCCACAGTTACTGTTTTTTATCTTCAACATTTGTACAAGTCTTTATGACCAAAATTATGACAGGCCTTTTTCCACACAGAACATGAAAGAAGACATTGTAATGGTCCTTAGTAAAAGCATTCCAAAATTGCTGTTGATATTTTGCATTTTTAAAATGCCTTTTTCTGAATACAGAAAATTTCTGAATACAGCAAATATTAGAGAGGCCTTTATGAATATAGAAAATATAACACAGGCCTTTTATATAGAAAATACAAAACAAATGGACCTTTTAGAATGTATAAAATACAGGCCTTCTAGCAGCCCCTGAAAAAAAAAGGAGTCTGACCAAAATGTTAAAGAAGTAGGAAGAGTGCCACAAGGATATAATGTGATATTTCAAATGTGACAATTTAAGCATTTAAAAGCATACATGCAGCAACGTCTAAAATTCATTATCAAAGCATAAGCAGTCAGTACATGTAAGCAGGTGTTACTTGCTCCATTATATTAAATAAAGACTTTTTATCTTTTTGAAAGGGGGAAACCCCAACTAAGCCCATCCCTGACCAACCAAGCAACAAAAGGTATTTTTCTAGCTTGTTTTATTTTACTACTAATTATGAGACAGTTACTAAGCCTTTGCATTTGGTTTCACCCTTTTTTTATTCATTTATTTAACGCAATGACGCAACATTATCCACGTCAGGTTTTCACAGGAATAAGCCTTTGACTAGCATTCAATAATACTCAAGCAATACACAAACAGGAAGGTATAGTCAATCAGATTAAATATCAGCAGTTACAAAAACAGAGCTTCACAATACATTAACTTCTCAAAGCAAATTTTACTACACTAATTTGTCAGAGAGTCAGTCACTGAGATGCACTATCACTCAAGTTTTTTTTTTTTTTTTAGAAAAACAATTTCATCTGATATCATCTTCAGCAGATCATTTCTCCAACTTTGCACTCCTGGACTCCAAAAGAGCCTGAGCAGCAGCAGCTACTTCTGCAGGATCGATTTTCTTGACTGTGCAAGCTTTCTTCAGTCTCTGATTGGCTTCTTCATTCACAAGTTTTCTCGATGCTTCAACCTCATCTTGCTGTAATTTTTGTTTCCTTCCGTACGTCTGCTGCCTACTCTTTTTGTTTCCTCTTGAGTTTTAGCTGCTTTTCTTATTGTTGTTTTCTTCATTCTTCTGTTTTTCTTCTTCAGCTCTCATTTCTGCATCTTTCATGGCTCTGTAACTCCTGTGTTCACTTCGAAATGCGCTGATGATCTTGGCGGTGATTGGCACTTGACTCACTCCTCCTTCGTGTTAACTTTGTCCTGCAATGTGCATAGACCATTTATGGATCTCTCATTCAGGCAGCTTCTACTGACTGTGACAAATCTTGTTAAGAGAGAAACTGCCCCCCTCGACGTGAGCCTATCCATGGCTTAATGTCAATGCTACTGCCTTGATAAGTTTTCCAAGAGTTGGGTATTTGGGGATTCCTAAACTGGTGACATTGCTTAGAATATTTTCCCAGAAGTAATCAACCTGCTTCCATCTGATGCAGTGTCCATTTGGGCTGTCATACTCCTCATGTATAAAACTCCTTTGTAACTACTTCATTTGAATGCAACTGCCACTCTTGCATAAGGTTGTCATGCTCTGACAAGGGCACAATTCTGAACATTTCACAAGCCACTTCTTTGATAGACTTTCCAGAAGAATTCTCTCCTCTCATCAATGGACGCAGGCACTGCAAATGGCGAAGCAGGATGCTATTCAGTGGTACCCTGTCAACCAAGTACTTGACCACTATTGTCATGAACTTGTGAGCATCGTGTCTGAAAATGTTCATTTCACTTTGCTTCAGCTTTGAAGCAAAGTGAAATTAACATTACAATCTTCCAATGAAATGAAAGATCGTTTTGGTCAGGAGGCCAGATGTCTTTCATCTCTTAAATAGTAGTACATGCTTTGGTGATTGTTTACACAAACATTTATATAACATTAGATGGCAGCCTATGTACAGTAAACCAAAAAAATCATCACTAATAATGTGGTTAATCAACAAACCAATAAACAAAGACATTGCCGCACTCATTCAACATACTTTGTATTCTTATTCTATTCAATTATAAACACTGATCATTTTTAAACCTGTCAAACTTTTTGTATGAGTTTCCTCAAAAAAAGTAGGAAAAGCAGGACTAAGTAGGTGGTGGTCTGAAAAAGCAGGAAAAGTAAGAGCACTACGAGGCCTGAAAATATGATGACAGAGAGGCCTTTCTGAATATGGAAAATGCAGCAAGACAGACCTTTTTAAGTAGAGAAAATAATATAATAGACAAGCCTTTTTGAATGTGCAATATAATTCAAGAGACAGGCCTTTTTCAGTGTAGAAAATATAACATACAGGCCTTTTTGTATATAGAAAAACATAATATAATATCAGACGTGCCTTTTTGAGCATAGGAAATATGACACAGCCTTTTTTGAACTGACAAAATGTGATAAACAGCCTTCCAAAAGATTAAGAGATGATTTCAGTGTTCCAGTTTCAGCAGTGGAAAAGACCTTTATCAGATTATTGCAAAATCATGGTGCAGTGCACACCTCAAAAGTATTTCATTCATAATATATGAACGGTGCACTACTCATACACTATGGCACAATTTTTGTACGTTGTGGTACAATATTCATAGAGTATTATGATGAAAATATTGTATGTGGAACAAAGCCTAATCAGATTAACTTGCTGATTTTGGGATCATTTGGTCGACATCTCAAAACACTATCAGGGGAAAAGAGAGAGAGAGAGAGAGAGTTATTTGGTCGAAATCTATAAACACTATCAGGAACAAAATAATATTTTGGCAAAATCTATAAATGAGAGAGAGAGGGAGAGGGAGGAACAAAATATTTAGCAAAATGTGTAAGAGAGAGAGAGAGAGAGAGAGAGAGAGAGAGAGAGAGAGAGAGAGAGAGAGAGAGAGAGAGAGAGAGAGAGAGAGAGAGAAACAAAATATTTAGCAAAATGTGTGGTAGATCTGAGCTAGCTGTCCACGGTGAGCTAGACTATGGCAGCTGACGTGTTTCTATAGAACTTTACCTGCTGAACAAGAGTTTAAAGTAATATTTTGTTGCTCGGCTGTAATTAAGCTGTCAATTATCTTAGAACTATAGGCGACAGTAAAGGGGACCTGTTGGGAATTGGGGTTTCGGGTGGGGTAAAACACTTTCAAGAATAACTAACAGTAAGGGGGACCCGTTGGGGATTCGGGGTTTGGGGTGGGGTAAATAACTTGGGAAAAGGTTTGGGCATCTTATTGTTATATTTCCTGTTATATGTGTCATTTGGAACACGAAAAACAAGCTTAAAAAAAAGGGCGCATAAATGGACAGCGGGAGCCGTTCCAAAGGCACTTTTTCATATATTACTAGTACTGCTGATTCCAGGCCCTATCACGCATGCGCGGTCTTACAGGTGAGCCAATCACCCGATGCCTCCAACTGAGAGAGTAGTATTCTAATCCGGTGTTCCGCGGTGAGCTAGACTGTGGCAATTGACGTTTTCCTATGTTATTTTACTTGCTTTACATGAATTTAAAGTAATATTCTTTTTACATTTTCTGTAACCCCTGTGGCTAGTGTGCACAGTGAAACATTATTGCCTGCCAGAACATACAAACTTGCCAAGAATACAGGGTGCGGCATAAGTAACACCCTTTTTAATTTTATATCTTATAATGTATATTTTCTTTATTTTCTTTAATTAATTTGCTAAATCTTCATTTTTTCAGATATTTTATACAACCATGAGATTCACAAAGGAACAGAGAGTAAAAGCAATTCAATTGTACTATCAAAACAATAAAAATGGTGCTGAAACCGCAAGATTGTTATCAGCTGAATTTAACATCCCAAAGGTGCAAAGCCGAAATATCACAAGCTTGATTAGAAAATCTGAATCCACAAGAAGTGTAAGTGATGCTCAAAGAGCGGGTAGGCCAGTTGTTGCAACAAGCTTAGAAAAGTCCAATGAACTACAAGAATCGTTGCTGCGTTCTCCTCAAAAATCCAGCAGGCGTCTTTCTGCAGAGTTAGCTATTAGTATTTGTATTGAACATTATTAAACCGAATAAGCATTATATTAATTTTGTTAATATATTAATCTATTAACCTGTGGCAATACATTCATTTTCAAAAAAATAAAGGATAATCAAAAAGGCTTTAATTTTGTTCCACTTACACAAAGGGCGTTACTTACACCGCACCCTGTATTTCAAAATGCGGATAAGGTGCGAAGCACCGTTCCACCGCCTGTTTACGTTTCTTCACCCCAACCGAAAGCTTTGAATAGTGTCCAGTCGAGCTAGACTATGGCAGTTGACATTTTTTGTGTTATTTTACTTGTTTTACAAGAGTTTAAGGTAATATTTTGCCGGCCGGCTGTAGCTAAACTGTAATTTACTTTTGAACTGTATAGGTCGGTGCAGGGGACCTGTTGGTATCGTCATGTAGCCTTCAAAGGTCAATTACACTTTAGTTACAGCCAGCTGACAAAATATTACTTTAAATTCTTGTAAAGCAAGTAAAGTAACATAGGAAAACATCAACTGCCATAGGCTACCTCACCGTGGACAGCTGGCTTAAAATAACCAAATGTGTATATATGTATGAGAGAGAGATTATTTGGTCAGAATCTATAAACACTAGCAGGGAACAAAATAGTATTTTGGCAAAAGACAAGTACACCGAAATAATAAGTTGTAAAAATGTGTGAGCGCTAACTATGAACGAGAGAGAGAGAGAGAGAGAGAGAGAGAGAGAGAGAGAGAGAGAGAGAGAGAGAGAGAGAGAGAGAGAAGGGCTGTCCTTGCTTGAGAGTGAAATTATTTATCAATTATTATGGAGACAGAGAGAATAACACGAGAGAGAGAGATAAGGGTTGTCCTTACCTAAGAAGAGAGTGAAATTATTTATCAATTATTACGGAGACGGAGAGAATAACACGAGAGAGAGAGAGAGAGAGAGAGAGAGAGAGAGAGAGAGAGAGAGAGAGAGAGAGAGAGAGAGAGAGAGAGAGAGAGAGAGAGAGAGAGAGAGAAGGGTTGTCCTTACTTAAGAGAGTGAAATTATTTATCAATTATTACGGAGACACAGAGAATAACATGAGAGACAGAGAGAGAGAGAATAAGTAAGAAACCTTTGACTCACTAATCAGCAACACACCCCCTTCTAGTCATGTTAAATGGACATGTCTGACAGCTTTGCATTCGAGCTTCTGACTAAAGATGAGGGAAAGATATTTGTCTGTTTAAAATACGTATCACGTACGAATTTTGTAATTACAGTTATATTATTATTATCATTATTATTATTATATTTAATCTTATTAATATTTGAAAATTAGTACTTATTATTAGGTAAAAAATTTATTTATCATACAAAACAAATACTGTACACATATACATGTCGGTAAGAGAGAGAAAAAATTATTACTTTTATTATTTAATGTTATTTAATTTACACATAAAAGCTTGAAAACTTATAAAATACATAAAAAAATTGAACAAAAACACTTTTGTAGGGTTTCTCAGTATTTGCAAATGTTCGCGTGTCTGTGAAAAACTCGTGTATGAAAATTAGTTAGGTTCCAATGAAAAGTTGACGTGTCTGTGAATTCGTGCAACTCGAATCGCGCAAGTTCAGAGTATTTTATAAAGAACCATTCTTAAGATTATGTGACGATGTGCAAAACCAACCCAAGAACAAGACCATTACGAATTGTGCGCCAACGCTTCCCTGAAGTTTCAGCAGTTATTAAATTAGCTAGGAGTATAATAATAATAATAATAATAAAGATAAATAGAACAATGCCAGGCATATTAAATGTGACTGCATAGATTTATGACTAGCTTTCTGAACTAATCTTTCAACTCCAACTGAGAATAATTTAACTAAACAATTTCAGATAAATTGTTTTGTTCTGATAAAGAGAATATAATTGACTACATCTTTGTAACGATGAAAAAATGGAAGGAGGAAAAAGATTCAAAGATTGATCACAGAATGGAATATATTTGGGCCAAAGGCCAAGTGCAGGGACCTATGAAGAGGTTCTTCAGTGCTGAATGGGAAACTGAGAGGGATAGAAAGGTCTGAAAGGGAAACTGAGAGGGATAGAAAGGTCTGAGAGGGATGGAAAGGTCTGAAAGGGAAACTGAGAGGGATAGAAAGGTCTGAGAGGGATGGAAAGGTCTGAAAGGGAAACTGAGAGGGATAGAAAGGTCTGAGAGGGATGGAAAGGTCTGAAAGGGAAACTGAGAGGGATAGAAAGGTCTGAGAGGGATGGAAAGGTCTGAAAGGGAAACTGACAGGGATAGAAAGGTCTGAAAGGGAAACTGAGAGGGATGGAAAGGTCTGAAAGGGAAACTGACAGGGATAGAAAGGTCTGAGAGGGATGGAAAGGTCTGAAAGGGAAATGGAGAGGGATAGAAAGGTCTGAGAGGGATGGAAAGGTCTGAAAGGGAAACTGAGAGGGATAGAAAGGTCTGAGAGGGATGGAAAGGTCTGAAAGGGAAACTGAGAGGAATAGAAAGGTATGAAAGGGAAACTGAGAAGGATAGAAAGGTCTGGAAGGGAAACTGAGGGATAGAAAGGTCTGAAAGGGATATTGAGAGGGATAGAAAGGTCTGAAAGGGAAACTGAGAGGAATAGAAAGGTATGAAAGGGAAACTGAGAAGGATAGAAAGGTCTGGAAGGGAAACTGAGGGATAGAAAGGTCTGAAAGGGATATTGAGAGGGATAGAAAGGTCTGAAAGGGAAACTTGAGAGGGATAGAAAGGTCTGAAAGGGAAACTGAGAGGGATGGAAAGGCCTGAAAGGGAAACTGAGAGGAACAGAAAGGTATGAAAGGGAAACTGAGAAGGATAGAAAGATCTGAAAGGGAAACTGAGAGGAATAGAAAGGTCTGAAGGTCTTACTATATAAATTGTATTTTCCATATCCTTCCCACTTTTTCGTCTCTTGCTTATCTCTGTTTTCACTTGCTTTGGAACGGACTATTAATTCCATGACATTATGGTCTGAAATACTCGTATTATACACTATTATTTCTTTAACACAGTTCACCTCATTCACAAATACTAGGTCTACAGTATTCTCCTTTCTTGTTGGGAGGTGATTTATTTCCTGAATGTTATTTTCTAGTAGCATGTCTAGTAGCTTTTCAAATTGTCTCATCTTCTGCGCTACTATTACTCTCTTTTTTATATGTATAAATACAACCACAGTCTCCTATTCGTTCTTTCCAATCTACGAAAGGAAAGTTAAAGTCTCTGGATAGGAGTATGGTCCAGTCTCTGTGATTTCTACATTATCTAATTTGTCTATTATTATGTCAAACTCTTTAGTATTAGGGGGTGTGTACATTTCGATGTTCACTAATTTTTCAGATTCAAATTCTACCTCAATTATTTCACATTCTGTTACTATATTTCTCACAGATTTTTCCTTGATTAACGTCTCTCCCATATATCGCTGTTCCCCATTGATTCCTATTTTTCCTATCTGATCTATAAGTTTGGAATCCCTTTATCTGATTGTCATTACCAGTCTCTTGGGAATACCATGTTTCACTTATATTCATTATATCTATTTTTTCATTTTGAATTAGTTCTTCTAAGAACTCTATTTTTCTTTTTGAGTTACTCGAAACTAAACCTTGCGCATCCATCACTATGATGGTTTGCTTGTTATCCCCATTATCTAATATGGGTAATAATAAGGATTTTCCCATGCTTCTTTCCTGTTCTGATATATTATTCTTGTCTTCATTTCCAGAAATTCGGACATTAAAAAATCCAGCGTTTCCAAAATATTTGATCTTCCCTCATATTTATTAACTTTGTGCATATACCTGCATTTTGCTCCGTACCTGCACCATCCCCTTGCATCATAAATGCATTGTTTGTTCTTTGCCCTGTACCCATCACCATCTGATGGACGTCTCACCGACCTAGGTGCTGACGCCTCATATTGTGATGCCAACAATTCATAACGTGGTGTTGGCTTGCTTTTTTCCTTCATCTCATATTCTTTATTCCTCTCTTTATTTGCTTCATTTTTTCTTTGAATTTTGTTATGTATTTGATTTTGATTTTGATTTTCATTCTTCACGGCTACAGGATACATTTACCTACACTTTTTGTTGAATATGCACCCTTTTCCTTGTCTCAAGTTTCTGCATATTTTTGGATGTAGATCACTGCATTCAACCTCATAGCCGTCTAGATATGCACATTTGCCATAAATCTCATAGTTGTGACATATCCTGGGATGTTTGTAGTGACATCTTTCACCGAATCTGCAATTCCCTCTTCTCAAAAGGGTGCATACTGTGTCTTTCTTTTCTTTTTTTTTTTCTTGCTCTTTCCCATTAGTATGAAGATCCGGGTACAACCTCTTTGGGATTTTATTTTGAGTTATCACATCATAATTTATTTCATCATATGTATGCTGCTGTATTGCTTCATATGTACAATCTATGAGTTTCTCTGCATTCATACTCTTATCCTGTTCTTTATTTTCATTATTTTTTTCTATCTTTTCAATATTATTTTCTTCTTTTCCATTTTCCTCTTCTTCCTCTTCTTCATCATCTTCATCCTCCACAATTTGTACATTAAATCTTGATTTAATGACCTTGTCTATCCATACTAGACATGCTGAGCAAATTACTCTTGTGTCCTTATTTTTTTATTTTGCTGGACTTCTGCACATGTAGGATGAGTAGGCACGTGGCATACATAGCATTTCCTAATCAGTTTTTGTGAATTTACAATGCTATACCACACACTACATAGCTTACATGCTTTAGGCATTCGTTTTCCTATTGCATCAATCAATATATTCACTATATTCACCTTATTCATTTTCTTTGTTGGAATGTGTTGATTGATGTAAATTTTCTTTATAAGTCTTTTGATAACTTGAACTTTCTTTGGTATTCCATCAATTATTTTCATTATATTTTCTGCAGATTTGCTCCAGTTTGAAGGATCATATCCTTTCAATATGTCTGTGAATGTTTTTGCATCTTTTTGGTTGGAGTTGTTGTTGATCTCAACGATAAGAAAGCCTAGTTCCCTGCCTGCCAATTCATCATATTGCATATCTGCAAGGCATGCAAGATTCCTCCAGCTCTTGCCACTGTTGCTAGACGCTTCCATGATGTTTAGTTTTTAATAATTCACTAGAAAAAACAACTTAGTCAACGCTTTATCATGTTATTCTGACATTAATCTAATCACCGATGGTTCACGAATTTTTCTAGCTATAGGTCATTCGCTAATTGTATGTTATACGCATGATATCGGGTTGATTATTCAGACCAAGAACGAATACGTCTCACCGAGAGAATGTCACATCACAGAGAGAGATAGAAAGGTCAGAAAGGGAAACCAAGAGGAATAGAAAGCCTGAAAGGGAAACTGAGAGGGATAGAAAGGTCTGAAAGGGAAACTGAGAGTGATAGAAAGTTCTGAAAGGGAAACTGAGAGGGATAGAAAGGTCTGAAAGGGACACTGAGAGGAACAGAAAGTCTGAAAGGGAAACTGAGAGGGATAGAAAGGTCTGAAAGGGAAACTGAGAGGAATAGAAAGGTCTGAAAGTGAAACTGAGTGGGACTGAAAGGTCTGAAAGGGAAACTGAGAGGGATAGAAAGGTCTGAAATGGAAACTGAGAGGAACAGAAAGTCTGAAAGGGAAACTGAGAGGGATAGAAAGGTCTGAAAGGGAAACAGAGGAATAGAAAGGTCTGAACGGGAAACTGAGAGGGATAGAAAGGTCTGAAAGGGAAACTGAGAGGGATAGAAATGTCTGAAAGGGAAACTGAGAGGAATAGAAAGTCAGAAAGGGAAACTGAGAGGGATAGAAAGGTCTGAAAGGGAAACAGAGGAATAGAAAGGTCTAAAAGGGAAACAGAGAGTATAACAGGTCTGAAAGGGAAACTGAGAGGCTAGAAAGGTCTGAAAGGGACACTGAGAGGAATAGAAAGGTCTGAAAGGGAAACTGAGAGTATAACAGGTCTGAAAGGGAAACTGAGAGGGATAGAAAGGTCTGAAAGGGACACTGAGAGGAATAGAAAGGTCTGAAAGGGAAACTGAGAGGAATAGAAAGGTCTGAAAATGAAGCTGAGTGGGACTGAAAGGTCTGAAAGGGAAACTGAGAGGGATAGAAAGGTCTGAAATGGAAAATGAGAGGAACAGAAAGTCTGAAAGGGAAACTGAGAGGGATAGAAAGGTCGGGAAGGGAAACTGAGAGGGATAGAAAGGCCTGAAAGGGAAAGAGAGGAATAGAAAGGTCTGAATGGGAAACTGAGAGGGAAAGAAAGGTCTGACAGGGAAACTGAGAGGAATAGAAAGTCTGAGAGGAATAGAAAGGTCTGAAAGGTAAACTGAGAGGGATAGAAAGGTCTGACAGGGAAACTGAGAGGGATAGAAAAGTCTGAATGGGAAACTGAGAGGGATAGAAAGGCCTGAAAGGGTAACTGAGAGGAATAGAAAGCCAGAAAGGGAAACTGAGAGGGATACAAAGGTCTGAAAGGGAAACAGATGAATAGAAAGTCAGAAAGGGAAACAGAGAGGGATAGAAAGGTGTGAAAGGTAAACTGAGAGGGATAGAAAGGTCTGAAAGGGAAACTGAGAGGAATAGAAAGTCTGAAAGGGAAACAGAGGGATAGAAAGGTCTGAAAGGGAACTGAGAGGGATAGAAAGGTCTGAAAGGTGCAACAGGGGGAGGAAAACCTTTGGCAGTTGAAGAACTATGAAACACTTGTCAGGAGAGGGTTGAGGAAGGAAAGTACAGTAATACTGAAGGGGGAGAATATGAATGGAGGTACATTATCATTATTATTATTATTATTATTATTGTTATTGTTATTATTATTCAAAAGATGAAACCTATTCATATGGGACAAGCCCACAGGGGCAATGACTTGATATTCAAGCTTCCAAAGAATATGGTGTTCATTAGGAAGATGTAAGAGGATGCAAAGGGAAATGCAGAAAGAAGAGAACTCACCTATTAAAAAAAATTAATTAATTACTTAATAAATAATAAATTAGTAAATAGATAAAATGTATTAAAATGCAGAGTATTAGGGAAGTAATGCATTGCATCTTCACTAGAACTTCTGAAGTTCCTGTGAAAAGGAACGTCAGGGGTTGCAGCTTAATCTACAGACAATGAACATCAGGCCAACCTCCTCTGGCTCCTGTTGGCCGTGTATGAGTGCAGGAACTTCTGCGTCATCTTCCTGTGCCGTTTCCTGAAGTGTTTCCGTCTCGCACTGGCTGCCCTGAGCCGGGCTTTCTTCTTGGCTACCATGCGCATGATCCTCTCGCTCACTCTGGAGACCTCGATGGGAACAAAGAAGGAAAGAGAAGGTAAGCAAAACAATCTGTAAAAGACCCAACAATGGAAAACCAGAAGGGGAAACGGAAGAGAAGAAATGAAAAGGTAAGAAAAGCGCTGAAAATGTAAGTGAAACAATCGATAAAAGACCTGACAATGGAAAATCTAAAGGGGAAACGAAAGGGAAGAATGAATGAAAATGTAACCAAAACAATCTACAGAAGAGAGAATTTAGGCCACAGACCAAGCAAGCACTGGCACCTAAGATGAGGTCATTCAATGCTGAAACGGAAATTGACAGCAAAAAGGTTTGAAAGGCGTAACAGGAAGAAAACTTCCTAGTTGCACTATGAATCAATTGTTAGGAAAGGGTGGAAAGTAAGATGGAAGAAAGATAATATGAATGGAAATACAATAAAAGGAATGAAAGGGGTCTAGCACCTAGGGGCCATGGAAGGGAAGCTGCAAAGAACTTGAAGTATTGCCTACAGTGCACCATATGAACCACACTGATGGCACTAGCCCCCCACAGGGCGAAACACTCTATAAAAGGTCCAACAAAGAAAAACCTCAGGCTTAAATCTTTCACTTGAAAACAGAGATAAACCTTATTGGCCTCGTCCTCTTCCTCCTCCTCCTCATCATCCTTTTTGTGGTCCTGGGCACTTCTTTGGGAGTTATTCTTCACCGAAGCCGAGCTCTGGGGTGCTCTACAAACTTCCCTGGAACTCCTTCCTCCGTGCCTCTGACCACCAGGCTCTGTGGCAAATGATAAGTTAGATTCGTTGTTTTGTGTTGAGTAATGGTCTTCCGATTTTGATGCAAAATCTCTTCCAATCACTGCATTCCTAAGTTACATAGAAGTTTAGTTATACAGTTAGAAAAATCTGTTCTTAGCAAACATCTTTTAATATGTTAATTGGTATTTATTAACTATATATAATCAAATGACAATCTTGAATAATTGGTAATCCTGTCAATAATCTAAAAGATTAAGGGGTGGAAATATTTGCCATCCAGAAGTTTGAGAAATAGCCTGGGATTTTACAGGTTGCAACAGTTTGGACCTGTGAGGAGAGAAGGGAGATTATGACAAATAAGTAAGAGAAGTAGCAGATATGGAAACAACATAGCAAGAAAACAAAGAGGGCATAGATATGAACTAAGGTGATGGGAATAGAAAGGTTTGCAAGGGAAACTGAGAGGAACAACAGAAAGGTTTGCAAGGGAAACTGAGAAGAATAATAGAAAGGTTTGCAAGGGAAACTGAGAGGAATAATAGAAAGGTATGCAAGGGAAGCTGAAAGGAATAATAGAAAGGTTTGCAAGGAAAACTGAGAGGAACAATAGAAAGGTTTGCAAGGGAAACTGAGAAGAATAATAGAAAGGTTTGCAAGGGAAACTGAGAGGAATAATAGAAAGGTATGCAAGGGAAGCTGAAAGGAATAATAGAAAGGTTTGCAAGGAAAACTGAGAGGAACAATAGAAAGGTTTGCAAGGGAAACTGAGAAGAATAATAGAAAGGTTTGCAAGGGAAACTGAGAGGAATAATAGAAAGGTATGCAAGGGAAGCTGAAAGGAATAATAGAAAGGTTTGCAAGGGAAACTGAGAAGAATAATAGAAAGGTTTGCAAGGGAAACTGGGAGGAATAATAGAAAGGTTTGCAAGGGAAACTGAGAGGAATAATAGAAAGGTATGCAAGAGAAACTGAGAGGAATAATAGAAAGGTTTGCAAGGGAAACTGAGAGGAATAATAGAAAGGTTTGCAAGGGAAACTGAGAGAAATAACAGAAAGGTTTGCAAGGGAAACTGAGAGGAATAATAGAAAGGTTTGCAAGGGAAACTGAGGAGAATAATAGAAATGTTTGCAAGGGAAACTGAGAGGAATAATAGAAAGGTTTGCAAGGGAAACTGAGAGAAATAACAGAAAGGTTTGCAAGGGAAACTGAGAGGAATAACAGAAAGGTTTGCAAGGGAAACTGAGAGGAATAATAGAAAGGTTTGCAAGGGAAACTGAGATGAATAATAGAAAGGTTTGCAAGGGAAACTGAGAGGAATAATAGAAAGGTTTGCAAGGGAAACTGAGAGGAATAATAAAAAGGTTTGCAAGGGAAACTGAGAGGAATAATAGAAAGGTTTGCAAGGGAAACTGAGGGGAATAATAGAAAGGTTTGCAAGGGAAACTGAGAGGAATAATAGAAAGGTTTGCAAGGGAAACTGAGAGAAATAACAGAAAGGTTTGCAAGGGAAACTGAGAGGAATAATAGAAAGGTTTCCAAGGGAAACTGAGGGGAATAATAGAAAGGTTTGCAAGGGAAACTGAGAGGAATAATAGAAAGGTTTGCAAGGGAAACTGAGAGAAATAACAGAAAGGTTTGCAAGGGAAACTGAGAGGAATAATAGAAAGGTTTGCAAGGGAAACTGAGAGGAATAATAGAAAGGTTTGCAAGGGAAACTGAGAGGAATAACAGAAAGGTTTGCAAGGGAAACTGAGAGGAATAATAGAAAGGTTTGCAAGGGAAACTGAGAGGAATAATAGAAAGGTTTGCAAGGGAAACTGAGAGGAATAATAGAAAGGTTTGTAAGGGAAACTGAGAGGAATAATAGAAAGGTTTGCAAGGGAAACTGAGAGGAATAATAGAAAGGTTTGCAAGGGAAACTAAGAGAAATAACAGAAAGGTTTGCAAGGGAAACTGAGAGAAATAACAGAAAGGTTTGCAAGGGAAACTGAGAGGAATAATAGAAAGGTTTGCAAGGGAAAGTGAGAGGAATAATAGAAAGGTCTGCAAGGGAAACTGAGAGGAATAATAGAAAGGTTTGCAAGGGAAACTGAGAGGAATAATAGAAAGGTTTGCAAGGGAAACTGAGAGGAATAATAGAAAGGTCTGCAAGGGAAACTGAGAGGAATAATAGAAAGGTTTGCAAGGGAAACTGAGAGGAATAATAGAAAGGTTTGCAAGGGAAACTGAAAGGAATAATAGAAAGGTTTGCAAGGGAAACTGAGAGGAATAATAGAAAGGTTTGCAAGGGAACCTGAGAGGAATAATAGAAAGGTTTGCAAGGGAAACTGAGAGGAATAATAGAAAGGTTTGCAAGGGAAACTGAGAGGAATAATAGAAAGGTTTGCAAGGGAAAGTGAGAGGAATAATAGAAAGGTCTGCAAGGGAAACTGAGAGGAATAATAGAAAGGTTTGCAAGGGAAACTGAGAGGAATAATAGAAAGGTTTGCAAGGGAAACTGAGAGGAATAATAGAAAGGTTTGCAAGGGAAACTGAGAGGAATAATAGAAAGGTCTGCAAGGGAAACTGAGAGGAATAATAGAAAGGTTTGCAAGGGAAACTGAGAGGAATAATAGAAAGGTTTGCAAGGGAAACTGAGAGGAATAAAAGAAAGGTTTGCAAGGGAAACTGAGAGGAATAATAGAAAGGTTTGCAAGGGAAACTGAGAGAAATAACAGAAAGGTTTGCAAGGGAAACTGAGAGAAATAACAGAAAGGTTTGCAAGGGAAACTGAGAGAAATAACAGAAAGGTTTGCAAGGGAAACTGAGAGGAATAATAGAAAGGTTTGCAAGGGAAACTGAGAGGAATAACAGAAAGGTTTGCAAGGGAAACTGAGAGGAATAATAGAAAGGTTTGCAAGGGAAACTGAGAGAAATAACAGAAAGGTTTGCAAGGGAAACTGAGAGAAATAACAGAAAGGTTTGCAAGGGAAACTGAGAGGAATAATAGAAAGGTTTGCAAGGGAAACTGAGAGGAATAATAGAAAGGTTTGCAAGGGAAAGTGAGAGGAATAATAGAAAGGTCTGCAAGGGAAACTGAGAGAAATAACAGAAAGGTTTGCAAGGGAAACTGAGAGGAATAACAGAAAGGTTTGCAAGGGAAACTGAGAGGAATAATAGAAAGGTTTGCAAGGGAAACTGAGAGGAATAATAGAAAGGTTTGCAAGGGAAACTGAGAGAAATAACAGAAAGGTTTGCAAGGGAAACTGACAGGAATAATAGAAAGGTTTGCAAGGGAAACTGAGAGGAATAATAGAAAGGTTTGCAAGGGAAACAGAGAGGAATAATAGAAAGGTTTGCAAGGGAAACTGAGAGGAATAATAGAAAGGTTTGCAAGGGAAAGTGAGAGGAATAATAGAAAGGTCTGCAAGGGAAACTGAGAGAAATAACAGAAAGGTTTGCAAGGGAAACTGAGAGGAATAACAGAAAGGTTTGCAAGGGAAACTGAGAGGAATAATAGAAAGGTTTGCAAGGGAAACTGAGAGGAATAATAGAAAGGTTTGCAAGGGAAACTGAGAGAAATAACAGAAAGGTTTGCAAGGGAAACTGACAGGAATAATAGAAAGGTTTGCAAGGGAATCTGAGAGGAATAATAGAAAGGTTTGCAAGGGAAACTGAGAGGAATAATAGAAAGGTTTGCAAGGGAAACAGAGGAATAATAGAAAGGTTTGCAAGGGAAACTGAGAGGAATAATAGAAAGGTCTGAAAGGGAAACCGAGAAGAATAAAAATGTAACAATAGAAATGTTTGAGAGAGAAAGTGAGAATAATAGAAAGGTTTGAAAGAGAAACTGAGGAATAAAAGGGACTGAAAGGGAAACTGAAAGGAATAAAAATATAATAGAAAGGTCTGAAAAGGAAACCGAGAGAACAAACGTTACCATGGGCAGAGGAGTCATTATCGTCGTCCGACTGGGAAGTCACAGCAGAAGACTGAGTGGCCTCTCCGGTATCTTCCTCCTCCTCTGCACTGACCATCTGCTGCATCTCAAGGTCCTCCAGATCGTTCGAGAGGTCCATGTTCAAAGTCAACCCCTCCAGCTCCCTCTGGACAAGGGAGTCACAGAACGCCATCATCCTGGGGCCTACGTCTGTGCTCCCATGGCTGTACAGGCAGTTCCTGGGTTACAACAGGTTCAGCTTACAATGTTCTGATGTTACAACGCTTTTCAAATATATTCATCAGAAATTACTTCCCAGTTTATGACACATGTTCCTGAGTTATGACGCCTATGACATCGATTTGATGGAAGAAATATGGCTCCAAAATGGCAGAATAGTCAAAATTTAGTTTTTTATGAAAAACTCGATAAAAATGCAGGTTCTGTCGTTTTCAAAATCCCAAAAGGATTAAAAGTAAGGTTTCTAAGGCTTTCTTACGATTTTCGACGATGTCTCGGCTTACGACGATTTTCAGCTTGTAGCTGTGACTGACGTCCTGTGTAAGGGGGTGACAGAGAGGCATCATTTGAGATTGGCGATAAATAAATAAATCATTCAATCTGTCTCTCTCTTCAACTTGGTCAGTTACATATGCTCCAGTTTTCAAACCCTTTGAAAGTCTAGAAAAGTAGTCATTGATCTCTCTCTCTCTCTCTCTCTCTCTCTCTCTCTCTCTCTCTCTCTCTCTCTCTCTCTCTCTCTCAGGTTTATTAAAGTCTGTTGACTCTGTCCATAAGGTTTTTCAGATGAAGATTTATAAAAAGATAGAAAGATACAAAGAAAGATAGAAAGAAAGAAAGACAAAAATAAAGAAAATAAGAAAGACATACATATCGAAAGATAGAAAAAAGAAAGATAAGAAAGAACAAACGAAATAGAAAGAAAGAATTATAAAGATAGAAAAAAGGAAGAAAGATAGAAATAAAGTTTTCATAATAAAGCTAATATTGTAATACTTACCTGAACACCTGAATTAGCCCTGGTCACAGACCAGCCCGAACTATATTCCCATAATTTTACCCACAAAGTGGGTAACTAACTGTCAGCGTTACCAACGCTACAGGTAAAATCTTGTCAAATGAGTTACCTGAGGTACTGTTGACAATGCTGCTGCAAATACCGGCAGACAGAGGCCGACATCCCCAATTGAATCACTTACTATCAAAATTGAAGTGGGGAGGAGGGTGGGAATCATTCAGGTGTTCAGGTAAGTATTACAATATTAGTTTTGTTATGAAAACTTCATATTGCAATACACTCCCTGAACACCTGAATTAGCCCGATTAACAAAATTTTAATGGAGGTGGGTTCAATCTAATTCAGCTCGACCTGTCAACAAAGAATAAGCAGGTAACTATCAATCAATGCTTTTGGTAAAGAGACATGCTGGAGAGTACTTTGATTGACAGTCAGGTCAGGACTGTCTCAGTCCAACAACCTCCCATGTGGCTCTTCAGAACCTCTCATGTATGGAGGAGTGCGATGAGCCTCCCATGTGGCTATTCAGAGCCTCTCATATATGGAGGGGAATGAAGCAGAGTGCAGAGCCGCTGTCCCTCCGGGAGATCCATCAAGTTTGCGGCACGCCCCTATTTACAACTGCAGAGATGGTAGCTCACCGATCTGCTCTGCATAGGATATCTGTTTAGTCATACACTCACCATATCAATCGATGCTTTCAGTGAAGAGACATGCTGGAGAGTACTTTGATTGTCAGTCAGGTCAGTACTGTCTCCGTCCGTCGACCTCCCATGTGGCTCTTCAGAACCTCTCACGTATGGAGGAATACGATGAACCTCCCATGTGGCTAATCAGAGCTTCTCATGTATGGAGGGGAATGAAGCAGTGTGCCGAGCCCACTGATCCTCCGGATAAGGCCCGACGATCGACAAGCAAAGAAGTATCTCAGCGCCGATGAAAGAGCCTAGCCTACTAGAGAACCCCCTTGGACTCTCGTAGGGAAATTATATTATCAAAGACTAAGATACTTAAAAATGTACTAAACCTAAGTTCATGTGATTATACTATTACTGCTGCCTAAGATTCTAAAGACTAAAGGAATTCCTCTATCTGATTAACCTAAGAACCTCCACACTAAGAGTATACCACCTCAGCTAAATGAAAGCACCCTACATAATAGAGTTAGCCGCTACTCACGGACTAAGAGAATAACCCTCCGATGAGGCGAATTGAACATCTCTTAAGTAAAAGGAAGTAAACATTGAGTCGGATTTCCAAGTAGCCACCTCCAGAATAGAAGATACTAAACAATTCCTTAGCAAGGAAGATGAAGTGGCCATACTCTGAATACTGTGCGCTCGGTAATACAGAGCTTGAAGATGACGAAGAACCCTGAGAAGCCTGGGAAATCATCTCCCTCAGAAAGAAACTAATTGCATTCTTTGACAGTGGTCAGGAAGGATTCCGCGGAGAGACGAGAAGTGTACGAGGGCATGGACAGAGTTTCTCAAGCATTAAGTCTATTTATAAATAGACTTTTAATGCTTGCACCAGACATAAAGACATCTCCGCTGGATCGGCGCTAATGAACTCTTGCAGATAAAGAACCTTAAACGATCGAGGCAGAGGGTTAACCTCCGTCTCGGTCTTCGCCACAAATTCCGGAAGAAGAGACAAATACATATCATTTCCTGCCTAGGAAACCAGCCTAGAAACTGCCTGAAGCTTGCCCACCTTTGAAGCTGTAGTTAACGCCGTAAGAAAAAGCCCCTTCTCAAGCACTTGTCTTAACGTTAGAACTTCTGACAAATCCCACAGAAGAGCCCGAGTTGGTAAGAGAGGACATTTAATCTTAAAGGAATGTAATAAATCATGGATGATCATACTACTAGAAATTTTCAGAAAGGTGGAAACTACAAGTACTGCTAAGCATTGAGCGGTAGCCAGCAATAGCCGAATACGAAAGAACCTTGACTTTCTGAAGGAATAAAAGAAAATCAGCTGTTTTGGCTATGGAAAGTCTAGAGATGGAATGACCTTCCTCACAACACCAACTTCTATACATTGTCCAGCTGACCTGGTAAAGCTTACGGGTTGACTTTCTCATGCTGAAAGAAAGCTGTCTAGACAGCTTTAGAAAGTCCGGTCTATCTAGCTGTTCGCTCGGCAGTAGTCTGCAACTAGGTTCAGCACACGAGGGTTTGGATGATAATGGTGAAAATGTGGTTGTCTGAGATCTTCTGCATGAGAAGGAACATCGGAACTTCCATAAGGAGCTTAGGAGTTCCGGAAACCAAGGGCGTAGGGCCAGCAAGGAGCTATTAGAGTCATAGACGTCTTGACACTCTCCCACAGTTTCCTGATTACCTGATGAATGAGACCGAATGGCGGAAAGCATACACCTGCATGTGATTCCAATTTTGTAACATCGCAACGGTGCCTATCGACATGGGGTTCACCACTGGTGAGAAATGAACCGGATGATGATGGTTTGATCTTGTCGCAAAAAAGTCCACAAATGCTGGCCACTTCCAGAGAACTTGACATACTACTTCCTGAGCCAAAGTCCACTCCCCCCAATACCTGACGAGAGTTACTTAACGAGTCGGCCAGTACGCTGAGACTCCCCAATACAAGTTGGGGAAGAAGAGACACTTTCCGTTCTTCGCACCTTCTTAGGACTCTCTGTGTTATAGTATTGAGTTCTGTTGATCTTGTTCCCACCCCAGGTTCTTCAGATATGACACAGCAATTACATTGTAGCAAAACAGCCTCTATTCTGTTGTGCACTAGGACTGAAAAACACCTGAGGGCCTCCTTTACAGCCCTGAGTTCCCGAAGATTTATTGACTCCTCTTGTTCCCGAACCCTCCAGAGGCCTGAAGCCCGGGTTTCCCCAAAGGCTGCTCCCCAACCTTGATCTGAGGCATCTGAGTACAGTTGAACGTCGGGAAGAGGGGAATCGATAGACCTTCCAGGTGTCAGATGCACTTCTGATCACCACCGAAGATGGATCCAAAGACGAAGTCGTCACACGAGAAACCCCAACCGAACCTGAAACTGAAGAAGACTGCACCTTCCACTTCTCTTCCTGAACAATTCCTAACCTATTTTCCCTACTCGTCTGTGTCTTACCTAACTCTACATCAATCTCAGAACTTACACCTTGAGTGGGAAAGGGGGGAATTTGCTGCCAAAACTGCCTGCTCCGCGCCAGGGGGGGCCGGCAGAACCCACCTTCGAGGCTTGCGGTTCTCTATGACCCCTGGCACCCGTTAGGGCTGGTTCTGGAACAGGCAAGGGGGCTGAAAAAGAATGATTAGAATCAACTATGCTACTACTATCACTATCTCTATTCTTTTAACTTACTCATCAGGCTAGAAATAGGTTAGACATACTGGATGATAAGGTGTCCTCTAACTTCTTGAATAACTCTGAATCTAACGCTTCCTTATCTACCGACTGTAACCCTACAGCTGGTCCTGACCTGTGCTCACTCTTCAAGGCAAAGGATTTTCTGTTTCAAATAATCCTCCATTTGATCTACTGGCCAACACCTATACTCGTCACATCTCTGACTGATACTACACTGAACCTTCCTACATAAAATACAAACAGAATGTCGATCATGTTTGAGGGTACTCATCCTGCACTTGCAGGATGTGCAGGACCCATAAGCGGCAGCATCTCCAGCAGTAGAAGGCTCAGTCGTCGAAGCTGTAGACAAAGTGGAAGGAGCAGCACTAGCAGACGGCGACGTCTTCTTGTCTGATTTATCCAATCGAGTCCAAAGTACTGATCCAAAGTCAAACCCGGGAGAGAAGTTCCAAATCCAGTCAGTAAAGCGAAAAACCAGGGGAAAGGTGTTGAAAACAGTCCCAAGTCGTAATTTGATATACAAATTCCTTAATGGGCTGGGTCGGGCTAAGTGACAAAAAGTTCGCCCGATGTGGGACACACCCACACAGCACAGCGAACAAATAATAATTGGGGATGTCGGCCTCTGTAGGCCGGTATTTGCGGCTGCGTTGTCAACGGTACCTCAGGTAACTCATTTGACAAGATTTTACCTGTAGCATTGGTAACACTGACGGTTAATTACCCACTTTGTGGGTAAAATTATGGGGGACATAGTTGGGGCTGGTCAGTGACCAGGGCTAATTCAGGGAGTGTATTGTAATAGACAGAATGATAAAAAGAAAGACAGAAAGAAAGAAAGAAAGATCAAGAAAAAGAAAGAAAGAGAGAAATAAAGAGAAAAAATAGAAAGAAAGATAAAAAGAAATTCCTCAACATAAACCTGTGTGAGTCAAGAATGCTGTTTCAGGCTCTTACTCTAGGACAGTGGTTCTCAATCTTTTTATAGTGACGGCACCCTAGCTACTGTAATCATTACCGTGGCACCCCTTCTTCACCGTCCCACCATATCGCATGAATTAACTTCTTAATTAATGAATAAAGTTATTATCCATACTCAAACCAAAATTAGCACACCATACATACAGAAATATACTGTATAAACAAAGAGCATACCAGAAGAATTAGATAAACATAATTAGAGTAGACGCACTGATCCTAATTATATGAAGACTTCTCCAAACTTTTTTTTTTTACAAATGTTCATTCAGATGATCTAGCCAAGACAAAATTCATGACAATCTTGCGGCACCCACAGGCACTGTCTGTGCCACACCCACGGCACCCAGTTTGAGAATCACTGCTCTAGGAAAACATTTTCCCACACTCTTTGCAAGCTAATGGCTTCTCCTCACGTGGATTGTCACATGGGTGTTGAGATTCGATTTCTGGGAGAATGACTTCCCACAGTCCTTGCACACGAACGGCCTCTCCCCTGTGTGGATCACCATGTGGGTCTTGAGATTTGACTTCTGGGAGAACGACTTCCCACAGTCATTGCACACGAATGGCCTCTCCCCCGTGTGGGTCACCATGTGGGTCTTGAGATACAATTTCTGGGTGAATGACTTCCCACAGTCATTGCAAACGAAGGGCCTCTCCCTCGTGTGGATCTTCATATGGGTCTTGAGATTTGATTTCTGGGAGAACGACTTCCCACAGTCCTTGCACACGAAGGGCCTCTCTCCCGTGTGGATCACCATGTGGCTCTTGAGATTCAGTTTCTGGGAGAACGACTTCCCACAGTCCTTGCACACAAAAGGCCTCTCCCCCGTGTGGATCTTCATGTGGGTCTTGAGATACGATTTCTGGGAGAATGACTTCCCACAGTCCTTGCAGGTGACGGGCCTCTCCCCCGTGTGCATCACCATGTGGGTCTTGAGTTTCGATTTGTTGGAGAATGACTTCCCACAGTCCTTGCAGGCAAAGGGCAAGGCCATCTCCTCTCTGTGGATTGCCGTGTGAGCCTTGAGATGCGGTTTCTTAGAGAACGATTTCCCACAGTCTTTGCATATAAAGGGCCTCTTCCACGCATGGATCGCCATATGGCACTCGAGATGCGATTTCTGGGAGAACGACTTCCAACAGTCATTGCATCTATATGGCTTCTCCCCGGTATGGATCCGGAAATGTCGTTTCAAGTCGCTCCTCCAGGTAAAGGCTTTCCCACATTCCCTGCACACGAAGGGCTTCTCCTTATCAACTTCCTTTCTAATAGGCAGCAAATTGCCCTCATCTCCAAATGCTGAAGTAAAATCCTCACAGTGATACTTCATGTCACCATCAGATTCATAACACACCTCCACGTCCGTCTTGATTTCCATCAATGGATCCACAGATAGAGAGGCACAGCTGGCTGGAGCATCGCCGTCAGCTAAACCTATACTTTCGTGCTTGACGAGAGACATCACTACTGGATCCTCAGTCTTGCTTTTCAAAGGTTATCCTTTGACATTGTTTGTTTATTTATGGAAACCAACCAACTTTTTTCACTTTCTACTATTCTTATTTACTGCTTCTATCACTTTTTCTATTTATTATCTTATTTCCTTCAATTTCTCCTCTCACTGTTGCACAAACCTGATACCTAGAATTCTATATTTCCTATTTTTGGAACTTATTCAACACCTCACAGGAATTTGCACTTGAATTCATTGCTGGACCCCATTCATTTCAAAAACCTTGATGCCCCAAACTGACAACGTCTTGTTCGAGAGCTGAAACTCTGAAATATGAGAAGGTAAAAGATTATTAGGAAACTTTACATAAAACTGAAGCTTTTAATTTATTGTTCATAAGAAACCCATCAATCATACTGAGCCCATATTGCAGTCATGATTTCCACATACACTGATTCCCAAGTCTTCCAGATGAACAATTGTCCAAACATCAGTGTCTGTAAACCAACAGTTTACTGGAACTAGTACTTCACTCATTCAGTTGTGTCTCACAACACCCTCCATTCTATTCTGACATCATCTTGCTGTCGTGAAACCTGTATTCCTGAAGTACTCACTGAATTAACCCTTAAACGCCGACTGGACGTATTTAACGTCGACTAAAATTGTCTGTCGGGTGCCAAGTGGACGTAAAATACGTCGACTACAAAAATTTTTTTTTAAATATTCGCGGAAAAATAGTTATTGGCCTAGTTTGCGAAAGATTTTAAATCACGCGCCTTGAGGGATGCTGGGAGTTCATGGATCACGCTGTTGTTTTGTTTACAAGCGTTACCCAGCTGCGAATGCGCGAATTTCTTTCTTCTCGCACTACAAAGCATCAGCGACGCATCGTCGGAGAGCGATTTCTTGACGCATTCGTGTTTTGCAGAACTTTTGCGAGTGTTAGCGTATTTGTTACGCAACAGGAAGTTTGCAGAGATGTCCCAACGTCGTCAGGACCGTGAAAGGCGCGTATTGCCTGTCGGTAGTGAGCGTGTGAGGTGAGTTTTAGATTTGGATGCTGGAGAGGGACCAAGCACCCAAGGTGACCCAGCTTTTCAACACCGTGTTGTGTGGCCGAAAGGGACCAAGGACCACATCCTGTGCCTTTTACGACCCCTAGGAAGCATCGGGGTGTCCTAAGGGGCATTCGTAAGCATTTGGGAGGCCTCCAACAAAAGGACATTGATGAGTACTTGTTGGAGCTCGATCGAGAGCAGGTGGAAAGTCTTCATTTTGATGGCAGTTGGTCATCTACTGACGAGGACATCACGCCCAATGTCAGTGATGACGAGTATTTGCCCCAATATCCGTACGAGAGCCACAGCAGGAAAGTGAACTGGAGTTCAGTGGTTTCAGTGCCTATGAGGGAGAGTCTGAGGAGGAGGAGGAGGAGGCACCGATTGTGGCTGGTGGGGACGAGACAGAAAGTGATGGTGAAAGTGAGGGAGATGGGCCAGTGGGGAGGGTGGGAGTGCGAAGTCGTGCGCGCGCACAGGCCCGTAGAAGGTCGCAACGTCGCGGCAGCTTAGGTGAAGGCCATTCGTCCGAAAGTGATGAGGGGTGGTTGGAGGACCCCACCCCACCTAACATACACCCATTCACGGCAGCACCTGGACTGACCGTTCCTGTGCCTCTCACTGCACTGAGGTTCATTCAGCTCTTCCTTACGCGGGAATTGCTGGAATACCTCGTTGCAGAGACGGCGGATTACGCTCGGTACTGCCGTGAGGAACTGCAGACGACGTTGTCGTATCGCTGGCGGGCTGCAACCTCACGGACATGGCGCATTTTTTGGGGCTCCACATTTTCTTTGGAATGATGCCTGCTGCCGACGTCAGGCAATACTGGAGGCGGAATCTTTTTTTAAGTACGCCCAATATGCCCGGCATTGTGCCCCGTGATAGTTTCCTGGCGTTGGACAGGTATTTCAACGCCTTCAACCGAAGGGCCATATCCCGGAATAACCCCGATCGGCTCATCATAGTCCGCCCAGTGTTGGACTACATTCGTGAACGGTGCCAGTTTCTCGTGGTTCCTTCCAAGAACCTTTCTTTGGATGAGGGGATGATGCCATACAAAGGGCGTCTTAAGTATAAAAGTGTACAACCCGAAGAAGCCAAAGAAATATGGTGTGAAGTTATTTTTTATTACGGAATCCAACACTGGATACGTCATGGACTTCTCAGTGTATTCCGGGGTCTTCTCCACGCTGCGTGACACTGTCTTTGGTCTTGTGGATCGTTTCCGTAACCAGGGATACCACCTGTTTATGGATAATTATTATACCTCGGTAGCCTTGGCCCAGGAACTGTATGAAACAGGTGTGCATGTCAGTGGTACCCTTCGGCTGGTGCGTGGGGCCCTGAATGTCCTCAAGAGGTTCGCTAGCCAGCCGCAACATCTGGCAAGAGGAGAGACAGAGTGGCGGCGGAAGGGAGATGTCTTCATCATCTGTTGGAAGGGGGTCCGACTCGTGCCCATGATTACGACGAGTCATGAGCCCATCCAAGAAGAGGTCATTCAGCGGAAGACACGTCGGCAGGGCTGAGTTACGTATGAGGAGTTTCGTGTTCAGCAGCCTACCGTCATTGGGCACTACAATAGGCACATGGGAGGAGTTGATCTCTTTGATCAACTCATCCAGTATTATCCCTTTGCCAGGAGAACCAGGAGGTGGGCACAGAAGCTCCTCAAATACCTCCTTCAGTTGGCCCTCCGGAATGCCTACATCCTCTACTGTGGGTACAATTCCGACACCCGGAGGTTGTCCCACATCCAGTTTCTCGAGGTGGCCGAGAATGCCCTCATAAACTTTAATCCTGAGGAGTGGCCTTCCAACACCGCCCCCCCTGCCCCGAGCTCCAAATCTGCCCTGAGAGGATAGGGCAGATGTTGCTAGGAGGGCCAACCTCGGTCGTCCTGCTCCTGCCGACGCCACCCCTGCTGCCGCCACCCTTGATGATGCCGCCCCTGCTGCCGCCGCCCTTGATGATGCCGCCACCCCTGCTGTCCCTGTCCCTGCTGCCGCCCTCCCTCACATTCCAATGTCCCGTCGGGTAGTGGACCCTGTGTGTCGGCTGCAGGCAGGGGATCACACACTGGAGCTCCTAGAAGGGCGTAAGCAGAAACGGTGCCGGGTGTGCCATATGAATGGCAGAAGAAGAGACACCCGATTCATCTGTCGCACCTGCAAGGTAGCACTTTGCAGATTCGGGGAGTTTGACCGCAAGTACCACACTGGGGTCATATATTGGAGTGCGCCTACCCGAGGGACACTGGAAGGCGCAGGGGACCGCTGAGGGGTGGCCCATCTGCAGTAAGGGCGTGCGTCTCCCTCCTCCACCTGTACCTCGTCATGTCGAGAGGAAAAAAATGCAAGACTCTTCAATGGAGGAGGGAGAAAACAAGAATAGAACGAAGAGTCAGGATTGCGAGTGATTATTCTGCATTGATTTTATTAGTTTTATATTTATTACAAGTTTTTATATATCTGTATTTATTGGTGTTTTGTATATTATTTCATTTTATGCAAAAAAAAAGTTTTTCACCTGCATTCATTTTAGTTATGTATTCGTATCAAAATAAAAAAAATATATATATATATAAGTGTATGTGTATGTATGAATGTGTGTATATATACTGTATATATATATATATATATATATATATATATATATATATATATATATATATATATATATATATATATATATATATATATATATATATATATATATATATATATATATATATATATATATATATATATATATATATGTATATATATTTGGGTATTTTTTGGTAAGCAAAAAATCTAACATTCTAGTGATATTCAATCATTTACCTTCATTTTACAACAAACAGGAAGTCTCTAGCACAATATTTTGATTTATGGTGAATTTTTGAAAAAAACCTTTTCCTTCCCTCTGCGCGCAGTAACTGCTGAAAATCTCAGAATTTCTGTAGTCACCTTGTCGTAATTTTCGCACCGTTTTCTATTTGGCCTTACATAAAGTGTTATACATGAAAATGTGCGCAATTTCATGTAGAATACAACAAAAAATAACTCATGGTGTTAGCTTTTATCAGTTTTGAAATATTTTCATATAAATCACGATAAGTGCCAAAATTTAAACCTACGGTCAACTTTGACTCGACCGAAATGGTCGAAAACTGCAATTGTAAGCTAAAACGCTTACATTCTAGTAACATTCAATCATTTACCTTCATTTTGCAACAAATGGGAAGTCTCAAGCACAATATTTGATTTATGGTAAATTTTTTAAAAAACTTTTTCCTTCCCTCAGCGCGCGGTAACTCTGTTGAAAATCTCAGAATTTCTTTAGTCACCTTGTTGTAATTTTTGCACCGTTTTCTATTAGGCCTTACATAAAGTGTTATACATGAAAATGTGTGCAATTTCATGTAGAATTCAACAAAAAATAACTCATGTTTGTAGCTTTATCAGTTTTGAAATATTTTCATATAAATCACGATAAATAGAAAAAATTTGACCTTTGGTCAACTTTAACTCGACCGAAATGGTCGAAAACTGCAATTGTAAGCTAAAACACTTACAGTCTAGTAATATTCAATCAATTACCTTCATTTTGCAACAAACGGGAAGTCTCTAGCACAATATTTCGATTTATGGTGAATTTTTGAAAAAGACTTTTTTTTTACGTCCGCGCGTTACGAATTCATGCATAATTTGGTGATAATATTTTCTCTGTGTTGCTTTGATCGTTTTACAATTTGTTATATACCAAAATCATCGCAACTTAGTGTACAATACAACGAAAAAAAATAACTCATTAGCTTTAACCGTTTTGCTCACAGCGCGATTTGTATACAATTATATATGAAATTTTTTTTGCGCTGTCATATATTCCAATATTTATATATGATAATTATATTTTTTTTTTCATTTCTGATGGTTGCATTCTAAACTTCAGGCAATGACAAAAAAGGGAGCCAAAAATGAACTCTTAATCTCAAAAACTAAGCGTGCTGTGATTTTTTGAAAAAAACTTTTTTTCCGCTTCAGCGCTAACTCCCGAAACTCTCCGGCATACGGCAGACACTTTTGTAAATAGAGGCTCGGCGTTTAAGGGTTAATAGGATCTGATTGCAAAGCGAGCTGGAATGGCTGTTAACTTTCAAACAAGGTCGTTAGCTACCAATGGTAGTGGGGAAGCCCCACTCACTTGTCGGTCTGCACTCCACTTTGCCTTTTGGCTCAAGTACCAGAATGCAGGATGGCTGAGGTGGCCATAAATGTAAAGGCCCTCAGGTTTGTATGTTTTGAAAAATACAAATTACTTCAAAAATTTGTCATTTGTTCCTACAAAAATACAAGCCTTTGATCTTTACATGGGAGACTTACCCTTTGGCGGGTGGATTCAGGGTAAATCTCTGAACTGACTGGAAGTTCTACCCACTCGGGAATATCTTCCCGGTCTTGAAGAGCTGAGGAAAGAGTCTCGTGCCTCTGGTCCATTGAACATATGGGATGTTCAACTTACATACTTCTGGGCTTTGAATGAATGAGTTTTGTGTCATTATTCCAAAAAAGGCTTGGATGAACCAATAGTGTCAGAGATAAAAAAGGCTAACAAAACCAATGGGTATGTTTTACTGTCACCCCCTCTCTCCCCTTGCTAGAGGGAGGGGGAGGACTTTCACCTAACAATCTACTCTAGAAAGGGTACTCAGTTATCTAGACTCACCTGCATGACACAACAGTTCAGCATGTGATGGCTCACCAGATGCCTCTCAGAGGAAGGGAAAAGGGAAAAGGGAGGCCAGTCACTCCCACACATTCTCTCTTTTGCAACCGTACTCCTTGGATGAAATGCTACCTGTCCCTCTACGGGATCCAGGTGAGCTACACAACTTGTTGAGCAGCCACCACATGACCCAAGGAAAACGTGTCCAAGGGCCTGTGGGCAATGTCTCAAAGCCAGAAGGATGTGAATGTGGTTTATTGAGACCACATTCCCACCCTTAATACCTGTAGAACTGACAGGTTCTTCCGGAATGTGAGGGACGGACTGAAGGGTCCACACGTGGACCCCACACACCTTCATCACACCTGGCCAGTTAATCTCACAACAACTATTCTGTGCTCCAACGTGTCAACACAAGAAACAGCATACATCACACATCTTTCATACATACATCGCCTTTAATATTATTGTCAAATTAAATGTATCATCATCATCATATGCATTGCAATGTCAGCTTTTCAGCCATATTACTTCAGTCCTGTATTGAGTTTCAATTCATATGTATATTTCCATCTGTCAACAAACACAAGTGATTGTGCATAATCTCTTTCTGTTCACCTGATGTCAGGGGCTACATTCCTGGTCGCAAGAACTATTGACCTGTGTGTTTGTTGTCTGAATAAACCATAAGTTGCGGACTCTGACCCTTACTCATACCCATTGCGACATTGGTGAACAAAGAGATGACAGACCCAGCCAACACCAACAATGCCAGCCTCTCCAGCGAGACCCTCCATTCATGCCCCACAACCCAGAAGCATTATTCTTCAGGGCAGAAACAATCTCCCGATCAATGAAAATCACCTCTCCAACATGCAAAGCAGATGCAGTCCTGGAATTCCTCCCAAATGATGTCTTTGAGCAAATAGCAAGATGGCTTGAATAACTTCAGGCCCCTGTCACCTACAAATTGCTGAAGGACCAGCTGAAGTCATCCTTCAGCATGCCACCTGCCCCAAGAGCCAAGAAATCCTCAACTACGTGGGGGCACCGTTAGGAGACGAGCGACCGTCACATGTCTACAAACAATTGCGGCGGCTCATCGTGCTATCCGCCATAGATGGCCAACCTGAGTCATCCCTAGACCTTGTGAGAGAGGTACTCCTCACAAGACTACCTCGCCAAACAGTGGCGGCCATGCCCAACGCCTCCACCATGCCAATCAAAGAATTCCTGAGGTTAGTCAATTCAGTGCACACGGCCCACAAGACGGCGGAGCCCACACAGCCACCAACAGCAGCAGCACCACGAAGGGCCCAGCAGTCAACCAACACGGAATCAGACAGCAACCCAGAGGGACCAGCCGCCGCCATCTACAAATGAAACTTCCCCAAGCAATTCATCAAGGGGAAGATCAGATAGAAGAAAGACGAACCACCAGAGGGAATATGCTACTTCCACTGGAGATTCGGAAAAATAGCCTGCAAGTGTAAAAAAGGCTGCCTGTTTTAAAAAAATCATGCAAGAGGGTCGCACACGCGACCCAACCGACTAAATGTCATCAGTGAGCAGACTGGCTGCCTGGTAAAAGAAACTGCACCTGCCCACCACTGTCTTTCTTCCAGGTACGAAAGAAAAGACTCCACATGCTTCTTCATCAGAGACAAGAGGTCGGACACAGACTTCTTCGTCGACACCGGAGCATGCATGTCATTTGTGCCATCCAGTCCAAATGAACGACTCAATCCCAGTCCACCCACCAATCTCCAAGTATCCACCGCTAGCGGAGCACCACTCAACAGTTACGGAGGGTGAGATATGAACATGTCATTCAACGGGAAAGATTAAGGGTGGACCTTCATTACAGCAGACATAACGATAGCATTGTTAGGAGTAGGCTTCCTAACAGCACACAATCTGCTAGTGGACGTAGCATCAAAACAACTGACCCCGAGAGCAACTCCATCATTATCTCAGCAGCCACGCAGATGAACCACCACCACACCATCACTGAAGCAGCAGAGATGACAAATATGCCCAATCGCAGCAGCCAAGCCACCGCCTGAAACACGACAACTTCTACAAGACTACCGAAAGGTCTTCAAAGACGACATGCAACACGACTTAACCAAACCAGCAAAACATAATATCCAGCACCACATAGAAACTGAAGGACCCCAATCCACTCATGCTTCAGATGTTTAGACCCAGAGAAGCTCGCCTACCCCAAACAAGTGTTCAAGGAGATGGACCCCCTCGTTTTGGGACCACCCTGACGTGGTGAGGGGGCTCTTGAACCCCAGGAATCTGTTTAAGTCCAAGAGTCCCATATGCCATTGTATATTTGTTTGGATTAATCTTTGTGGAATTTTCCACTTTTACTAAAATTTATTGGACCTGATAAACAGGAAAAGATATCATAGTTGGGAATGGGTTTATATCTGAAGCTAAATAGTGAGAACTGTGGTGGGATCATCAACTACCCGATAATGTTCGGACATGAGAGCTATCAGATTGATAGCTCAAAGGCGGAACTATTCTTTAGGGCTAGACCACGGATTCCGGGGGGGGGTCTCGTTCTGGAAATAGAACTCTTGGCATTCTATCCAGTTTGCCCATAATACGATTAGGGTGGGGATGATTGTATTCTTGCAATACTCTCGATCCTAGCAAGCAGGTTTGGCCTCCACTTGGGCCACTCTAATCGTATTGTGCCATCCCCTGTGGGGTAGGGTAGGGGGTGGACATTTGGGAGTCGCCTCTCACTTGTGCCATTAGTGGAAGAATAAACCCCATGAAAGGCTAATGATGTCTTTTTAAAGTTTTCAGGTTTATTATTATTTTTTTTTTATTCAATCTTTATGAATAGCATCGATAAAGATTCGAGTACCCCTGGGCCCTCTGATGATACTCTTTTGGCACCGATGACGAACTCTGCACCCACCTTGGAGATTGAAAATTCCCCAATGTTGATGACCCATGCAAGAAAAAGGATGTCCCTGCAAAAGGATGACCTGGCATTGTTACAATGGAACCAATCTCCTTTGAGCCAGATGTTTCTGTGCCTGTGTCCCTATCAAAAAAAGGAACAAAAAATAGTTCAACTGTGGGCCCTCTGGAGCCTAAAAGAATAAATAAAAGAAAATATAAACCAGACTCAACCTTGGTTCACTCTGATTCCCTTTTTGGAGAATCAAACTGGTCAAGGTTTTTGAATTTACAAGCCGACCAAGACATATCCTTACTAAAATTGGAAAATTACTTGTTGAACCGATGCCCATCACAAGAGATGAGCATAAGACAAATTAAAAAAAGGGAATGGCTGGTTGAAACAACAACCAGAATCCAGTCAGAAAATTATCAAAATATTAAAAAAATAGAGAACATAAATATAAGCGTCACAAGGCATGATACCATGAACAGTGTACAAGGCACAGTGATATTACCAAATCTAGAAGAAGAAATACAAAACAAATCAATGTTTCTAGATTCATTACAGAAAAGATACAGCAATGTTGAAGACTGCGAACTATATGAGGTGCCAAGCAGGAAAGACAAAAATAAATCTATCAAAATAGCAAAAATAAAGTTCAGTGGCCAAACCTTGCCCTTGAAAATTAAAATACTTGGATTAAACAGGGAACTAAGACCTTATGTTCCCAACCCCATGCAATGCAAGAACTGTTGCAAATATGGCCATACAGCCATCAAATGCAGAAATTTTCCCAGATGTGCCTATTGCAGTTCGCAAGAACATAAAACACGCTGGGACTGTGGCCAACCAAAATGCATAAATTGTGGCCTAGAACATCATGCCCGATCTAAAACGTGCATTCTATATTTACAATACTGAACTTAAATTACTACAAGAACAAACTGGAATGTCGATCAGGGAAGCAAAGTTAGAACTAAAAGTGAGAGGATTGAATGACCCAGCTAAGAAATTTAGGTATGCAGATACTTCAAAATCAAACAATACCCAAACTGAAGTGAATGGCAATAAAAATCAAGAAATATCACTAAAAAAAAATACATGATCAAAAGAGCTCTTGAATGGAGATTTCATACAACAGTGACAATATCACAGTTGACAATAGATTTACCTCCTTACCAGAAAGAGATATGCATATTGGCATAGAGAAAGACGAAGAAGAATTAAAATCACAAGAATGTAACAAAATGGATAACACAACTCGGAAGAGGCAACTAGATAAGACCCCACCTAATTCCACCAAACAAAGCTGCAAAAAGATAAATAACCCACCAATCTCACCAAAAGCTAAAGTTCAGAAACAGAACACTAAACCAAACATTCCACTGTCTCCCATAGTAACAATAATACCTCTGGGAGCAGAATCACAAAATTCAGGTGAAATGGAAAACCAAGACATAACTACGATGAAAGCAAAGAAATTCACCCATCACCAATTATAGGCACCACAAGAAAAACCAAGAAGGAACAACAAACTAATGAACATGAAGACACATGTGGTTGTAGTAAATGCTTTGAAGCAATGTGCCACAAAAATAAAACTTTCACTAAAGAAAGCTTAACCAACACCATAAGAAATTTCATGAGATATAGGAATAAGGAAAAAACAAACATCAAATCTCATGAAGAAGGTTGCATGTGTATTGAATATTTAGAATATTACAAAGAAAAACATATCAGTGTTGTAGATATTCTAAAAAAAATCAAAATGGAAAAATTAAATCAAGATAGTAAAAATGTAACAGTCAACAAAAGTCAAAATAAAACAACAAAAAATTAATCAAGACCTACAAAAATACAAATTAACTTTTAACAAATTAAAAAAATCAACTTACATAATTTAGAGTAATTTGACCACTCTCATATTATACCATTCAATCATTATATAATTCAATGGAACATAAATGGATTATTAACGAGAATGCACTTAGGAGAAGCCAAACAACTTATAAGTGAATATGAACCAATGATTATATGTATACAACATGGAAAATTTGTTCCAAATACCTGTATAGGTAAATATCTACTAGCCACAACATGAAAGGAAAATTAAAATAATTTAGGAACAGCAATATATGTCCATAATAAAGTGATATACGACAAAGTAGATATAGATTATGGTGAATTACAAATTTCAGCAATAACGGTGAAAATAGAAAATAATTTATTTGATATTATTAACTTATACAACCAGCCTAATAAAAAGTACGATTTAAACAAATTACAGAACATAATAAAAGATTTAAAGAATCCCATATTAAGATAGTACCGCAGCACTCTAACTGGACGCAGTAGCATCTCGTCTGGATCATTACCAACAAAGTCCTCTAGGGAGGGGATCGAGAAGGACTTAAACCTGGCGTCAGAGACTGACGGATTCTGAGTCTTTGCTACGAATTCTGGGACAAATTTGAATGCGACAGATCCCCATCCCCTCGAGATCTTAACATCAAAAGAAAAGTTATGTAGTTCACCTACTCTCTTCACCGCTGCCAGGGCAAGCAAGAAGACAGTCTTGAGGGTCAGATCTCTGTCTGATGACTCTCGTAGGGGTTCATATGGTGCATGAGTCAGGCTCCGAAGAATGAGAGTCATATCCCACTCAGAGGGCCTGAGTTCCCTAGGAAGGCAAGACTTTCAGGCTCAGGGTTAGGCCAACGGTGACCCTGTAGCCCTTAACAGCTGAAACGGAGAGAAGCTTTTCTTGCCGAAGGAAGACGAGAAAGTTCGCTACCTGCTGAATAGTAGCTCTGACCAGAGAGATACCCCGTCTATGACATCAACCACAGAGGACGGCCCATTTCCCCTGGTACACAGCCACTGAGGACTTTCGAAGGTATCCAGACATCTCTGTTGCTGCTCAACGAGAAAAGCCTCTCACTCGCAAGAGATGCTGGATAGTCTCCAGCCACGAAGAGATAGGGACTCTACGGACTGGTGGAACCTCTCGACATGCGGCTGGCAAAGGAGTTTGTGCCAGGGAAGAATCTCTCAGTGCCTCAGGTAGCAGAGCTAGCAGGTCCAGGTACCAACTGCTATGTGGCCACTTAGGAGCCACCAGGGTCATTCTGGAATTTGGGGCGATCATTACCCTGTTGATCTCCAGATGAATCAGACAGAATGGAGGAAAAGCTTATGCTTCGAGACTGTCCCAGGGATGCTGAAAGGCATGTTCTGCTGCTGCTGCCCATGGGTCCGGGATGACCAAGCAGAACACCAGCAACTTCCTGTTATGCCAGGTTGCAAACAGGTCTATCACTGGTCGTCCCCAAAGGTCTAACAATCTCTCCACGACGTCTGGGTGTAGGGACCACTCTGTCCCTATCACTTGACCATGGCGACTGAGTTTGTCTGCCACTATGTTCCTCTTGCCTGGAATGTATCTGGCTGACAGCTCTACTAAGTGTGCTACTGCTCACTTGTGCACCTGCACTGTCAACCTGTGGAGCTGAAGGGATGGATACCAGTCCCGCCTGCTTATTGACATATCCCACTACCATGGTATTGTCGCTCAGCACCACAGAGTGCCCCATTACTTGATCCTGAAACTCTTGCAGAGACAAGAAGGCTGCCCTGATTTTCAAGATGCTGATGTGGAGGTGCTTGTCGTTATTGTTCCACACACCTAAAACCAGCAACTACTCCAGATGTGTGGCCCATCCCTCGCTCGATGCGTCTGTGAACAGAAGCATCTCAGGAGGGGGAGTGTGTAATGGCATTCCTATTACAATGTTCCTGTCATCTAGCCACCAGGCTAAGTCCTGCCTAACTTCCGTCAAGAGAGGAATTGGAAGGTAAGGGGAGTCCCTTGCTGAAGACCAGAACTCCTTTACTCTCCACTGAAGGGAACAAAGGTGAAGCCACCCATGAGGGACCAGATTCTCCATTTGCTTCTGTTGAGACAGGAACAACTGCGCTGATACACGAGTCCGCGAGGAAGAATCTCACTGCTGCCGTATCATTAGCATGCCCAGGTACATTACCCTCTGCTTAGGCATGACTTTGGACTTTTCGAAGTTTATCACAACTCCTGGGCTGTGACAAAACTCGAGAAATCGCTCTCTGTCCTGGAGCAGCTGCAAACGAGAGCTCGCCAGGAGAAGCCAATCATCAAGATACAGTAAAGCCCTCGTATTTGCGGTCTCACCTATTCACGGATTTCTCTGTGGAACATATACAGTAAACCCCCTGTATCTGCTGGGGATGCATACCACACCCCCTCACGAATAGCTAAAACCTGCAAATACTTAGAACCCTTTTAAAAACACTTAGAACTGCCTATTTTGATAGTTCAAACACAAAAAAAGACTAAAAATGCTTATACAGGTATTATCCTACTTACAATGAGGTTAGGTTCCAAAAAACCCATCATTTGTTGGAAAAAATGTATCTTGAATATAGCCTAGCCTACACTAGGGTATTCGATACCATGTATACATATATGGTAGCCTAGCCTACACTATAAACTATACTCTACAAATACATGGTATAGTAATTATTAATATTAGCTAATTCCGGAGGTTCATGCAGAGTGACTTATGATAATTCAATACAGAGAGAAATTGAATTACAAACAAGAATCACCTTAGCCTACACTATGGTACTATTCTGACTCATTCAGAATAAGTATAGTATAGCACTTCAAATCATCAGTGTTGTCGTATAGCCTAAACGATCTGAAGCGTACTGACCCAAATCGTAGCCTAAGTCTTATGCTAAGACACCCAGGTTATTTCACTCTTAGGTTAGTTTAAATTGTGATTATATTAATACACTGTGTTGTGTACATTAACTAAACTGACAATATGAACTTACTATTGGTGTATTCAATTGGTCCTGGCTCGATGTACAGTTAGACTGGCGTGAGCACAGTCTCTATTTCACTACCCTCATCTAAAGTACACCTCAAGAAATTCTCCTTACATTTTGATATGCATATCTCCTAAAGAAAGTTTCCCCAAATGTACTTTAAGATGAATACGAATACTTAAATGGATTTGTAGACACCGACAATTATACCTGCATTCTTGAGTCCCCACCAGCTCAAACCACTCTACGTTAAAGCCATGAAGCGACTGGGTTCACAGCTGTCTCTGACCAAAACCAAACTTTCAACTAACTACCATACAACAAGTTCAACAACCAATACCGGTAGTTAAGCAAATTTACCAATATACTTACAACTAAACACGTGAAACAGATAAGATAACGTTTTTCAATACTAAATACAAACAACGAAACATAATATCCTTCTTCTACATAATACGCATTTCCACTTTACATAAATTTAAAGAGAGTACATAAAACTATACCACAACTTGCGGAAAAGTACAATCTCTCTTGTCAAAGTTTCGACATATTCCCCCACACGAAAACTTATGCCTACATTATTTACAATAGTCCTGTTCTTATCAATGCCTTTCTGTCTTCTGCAGCTATTTGAGCAGTCCTTCTGCTTGGATGGGTGCTTGACTGAATGTCATCTGTCGGAGGATTAGTTTCCCTTATCTCCTGCCACAGCTCTAGGGGGTATAACTTAATTACAGGTCTCATAAGCTGACTATGTGCCGTTCTTAGAGTAGCCACTCTTGGGACCTTGTCTCTCCCCATGTGTAACTTGATCACTTAGCCCAGCTTCCACTTGCTCCTTGGCCCCTCGTCATGAATGAGGACAACTTCCCCTATCCTGGGCCAAGAGCCATGCTCCATTCCTACTCGATGGGTCTCTCAATGTTGATAAATATTCCCTCTCCCATCTCTTCCACAAGTCGTCTTTTCTCGGTGAACTCTCTCCGTCCATAGGTAGGGTCACTGGAGATCTCTTCCCAATTTACTGCTTCTCTTGGGAAGGACTTGAGTCTTTGTCCAAGGATCAAATGGTTAGGGGTTAAGATTTCCAACTGATTCAAATCCCCGGGCGTGTAACTTAATGGTCTGTCATTGATAATTCCTTCCAGCTCCATCAGCACACAGGTCAGTTCTTCAAAACTGAACAAGGCTTGTCCTATGATCTTTTTTAGGCATGACTTCAGAAGTCCTATCAGCCTTTCCCATACAGCACCAAACCATGGTGCTCTCCCTGGAATGAACTTCCACTTACACTTTATATCTAACAGATATTCCTTTACCCTGGGATTCTCTGACATGGTCTTAAGGTATTCTGATGACACTACAAACGTGGTGGCGTTGTCACTCAGCATGAGCGCTGGGAAACTTCTTCTGCTACAGAATTTTCTAAAACTCATGAGGAACGAGTCACAGGACTGGTTATCAACTAGCTCCACATGTATGCCTCTGGTTATCAGGCATGTAAATAAGACGGTATAAGCCTTCTCAGGGCTTTGTCCTTTTCTCTTAGTCCATATTGCGCCGGTGTAGTCCATGCCTGTGGTATTGAAAGGTTGCTTACATTGCACCCTGAACTCAGGTACTGGAGGAACTATATTGGGCCTATACGGCCTCCCCTGCGTTCTCCTACAAATAACACAATGGTGTATTATACTCTTAGTTAGTTGCCTTATCTGTGTGATCCAGAACTCCTGTCTGACACTCGCCACAGTGGCATTTACACCCATATGAGCATTAGCATCATGATGTTCTTTAATAATTAGCCGAGTAACATAGCAACTCTTCGGCAATAGTATGGAAACTTAACAGATTCGGGTAATTGTGCATGTTCTAGTCCACCCTTACACCTTATTACCCCATTGTCCAGGTACAGATTCAACTGGTGTACGTGAGCCAGTTTTGGATTTCTTACCCCCTTCATCAAACTCTCGTATTCCTCTTGGAAATATTCTCTTTGTATGATGGCAATGGTCTTATTCTTTACCTCTTGGAGTTCTTCCAAGGTCAATTCACCATGCCCTCTTCATACTGATTGAACTCCTACAATTATTCAAAAATCGTAGGATCCACTCTGTGGCCCTATAGACCTTTTTAATCTTGCTGAGTCTCTCCCAATTCAGCAAGTGAGTATTACCATTCACGGTGTCCCCTACAGTATTGGCCAAAATGTTCTCTTCCCTACCCTGTACAAGTGATCCACCAACCCATGACCTATGTATTGGCCAAGAGGAATTTTTTAACCAAGGGGGTCTCTCCCACCAGAAAGAACTATCCAAGATCATTTCTGTCCTTTTCCCACGTGTCAACCAGTCACTGGGATTATCATCTGTAGGCACATAGGACAAGACCGCCTCTGGAATTAAAGAGTTTATTTCCTATACTCTATTCTTCACAAACACAGGGAGAACACTTTTCGATACTAGCCAACTTAGGGCGGCTTTACTGTCCGACAAAACGAACAGTTCCACAAATTCATCCTTCTCAAAGGATTCTTTAATAAATTTGGCCATTCTTGCTGATAGCAACAATGCCATCAATTCAAGTTTTGGAACAGTTAATTCTTTTATGGGAGCTTCTCTTGTCTTTGCCATCATTAAATGAGAGTTTTCGTTCTTAACTCTATAAGCTACACAACCATATGCAAACTCACTGGCATTGCAGAATATGTGTAAGGAATCCCTCTTTCCTAGGCTAGTATTCCTAGGAAAGAAAATATCAAGACATTTTTCTAAATGGGTCTGGGAGTTGTTCATCCTAATCCAGCTGTTACTTCCACAAATTCTGCAGGTATATCCTTGCCCTGGTAGTAATGGGTAGAAGCACTCCTAACGGATCGCAAATCCGTGCAACAGTTCTCAACACTTCTCTCTTAGTCTGGCTGGACTTATTTATCTTAGTTGGATGTAATGTCAAGGTATCTTTTTCTTTGTCCCAGTTAGACCTAAGACCTTATGAGTTGTTTGTTCTCTGGCACTAATCACATACGCTTTAGCAATAGTTTGTAACGAGTCATTATTACTCGTCCATTCTTTCAGATATAAATGTGCCTGCGCAAATATCTTATTTGCTTTGAAGAAAAAATTCACCAGTTCATTATCATCATTGCTAATGAACAGCAAGTTATCTACATATAGTCCTCCTTTTATCCTTTCTACATCATCTTCTACCATAGACAGGTGTTTCTTAATTGTTGCACTCAGCAGAAAGGGAGAACATGTAGCTCCAAATAAAACAACTCTAAATGTATACACTAACAATGTACTGTTAGGGTCTGTTGGACCTTCTAACCATAAAAACCTAGTATAGTCCCTATCCTCCTCCCTGAGTTGCACCATTAAAAATGCTTTCTCTATGTCACTAATACAAGCAAACGATTTTGTTCTAAACTGCAGCAGAACTTTGAGCAGGACAGCTGTTATATGTGGTCCGGTCCACAAACAATAATTCAAGCTCAACCCACTTTTCCTCTGTCTAACCGAAGAGTCAAATACTATCCTAATAGGGGTTGTTGCATTGTCCTTCTTAATGCCATGGTGTGCCAAGAAACGACAGTCTTCTGTTTTAAAATATTCCACTCTCTCTCTATGAATTTCCTATCCTCCTGATCCTTCAGGATTTTCTGATAGTGTTCTATATACTGAGTGTCTTTCTGGAACTTGACACACTGTTGTTTTAATCAGTTTAAAGCCAACCATAAGTTGGAAGTTAATCTCCTTTTATTGCCTTTCCAAGGCAATGCCACAACATACTGTTTGTCAATTTCAGAATAAGTTATAGTACTCTCAAAGCTCTTTAATACCTTCCGTTCCAGTTCTATTATTTCACTGTAGTTAATACCTAATAATCCAAACTCCACAAACTTTCAAGATCTTCCCTTGGGTCCTTTAATTGAGTAGCCTCTTCAGCCATAATTATGTCGTCAGTTTTCACTGCCAGCTTTAAAATGGAAACATGAGTCTCCTTGGTGGGAGGAGAACTACATGTTCCGGTTACCACGTAACCAAATATGGTTGGTAGCAATACTAAATTTTCAAATTTTCTAAACCCTGGGTGTAAGATGTTGTACATATTGTCAACCCCTATTAATAATTCTATAGGTGATTGCTTCTCTATGGGTAGATCAAAATCTTTATCAGCTAAGCTGATTTTCGTTTTACACAACAACCTTAAGTTCTTAACGCCGAATATCTTTGTATTTTCTGGTAGCTCGTCTACCACTATACAATCCATATTTATTAATCTACCCCGATGAGGTACAGCAATGTTCACCATTTCATATTCCTTAACTGGTGTAGTAGTTAAATACCCTCTCAATGATATATTTTCAACTCCCTTGCTTTTATAGTGGAGCCCCTCAAGAGCAGATTTCTTTATAAATGATCTCTTGGCACAGGTATCTAACAACCCTCTTTTTCGCACAATGCGACCCTTTTTACCTTTTAGGGTTATTGTGGCTGTAGGTAAGATAGACTTCCTAGTCGTCTTATTTCCCTGTCCGGTGTTTGTCAAAGAGAGAGTTCCAACTTTTACCCCACCTAACTTTGATTTACTTGGCTGGTTTCGAATGCATATAGCACTAGGATATCTAACAGTGCAACCATTATTACAACCTTGCCTGTCACAATCGGAACTGAAGTGTTTACTGGATGCACATATGAAACGCAAACCCAGAGCTCTGAGTCATTCTATCTTTCCTCATCTGGTCACATTTGATTTACAATGTGTCCATATGTGGTTGCCCCTGCAAAGTGCACATCCTTTAACCTGGTTTACCTTGGCTTTGTTTGTGCTTTCTTTAGGCCTTACCGATGTTGTTTTGGTCTCACTTATTGCCGTTGTTCTACTGCGAAAGCAGATACCATCGTCAATGTATTAGCTTTTGCTGTTTCAGTCTGTGGGAAGGCCCTCAAATTGTGTATTTCTTCTTCAAGATATTTTTTAAAGGTGTCAAATTTCAGCCAACCTTCTCCACACCTTCGTTTTATTATTTCACTTACACTACTTGGTAGTTTGGTGTAGAGCAAGATGGCATATAATTCACTCAATTCCAGTCTTTCACTCTCCAATGATCTTATGCAGCATTCGAATTGCGCTCTAAAACCTTGTAGCGATTCTGCATCTGCCTTGGGAGTCTCAATTTGGAAGAGTTTTCTAACTAAACACAACTTGATTTCATCTTTTCTGCCATAGGTCCCTTTTAACAAATACTTATTACCTTCTAATTTAAAACCAGATATCAGTTCCAGAGCCTCGCCCTCCAATAGGCCCTTCAAATAAGAAAACTTCTGTATATTTTCAAAATCAGTACATTGGTGCACTGATACTTCATAAAGTTCCCAAAATGAATTCCATTCCATTAAATCACCATCAAAATGTTTGAGGTCTAATTTGGGTAACTTCACAGTAGCTTTAACAGGCAATATTGGTGCACTAGGTTCACCTCTTACAGATAGAAAACTCTTGATGGAGGAATTTAGCCTATGAATTTCAGTGCCTACCTTTAGGCTATATTCAGCTTGATATCACAATTTTTAAAAGTAAATTGTATTTTTCCTAACTATACAAACCCGAGGTCCTTTACATTAGGATTACTTTCAGGTGTAGGCTGGAAACGGCCGTTGAACTTCAAACAAGGTGGTCAGGCAGTTAACTACCGTCCGGGAGGCAGGAGTACCTCCTGCCCGGATGTAAACATTCCAATTTGCCTTTCGGGCCAGGTATCAGATTGAGGGGTGGCATGAGGTGGGCATAAAATGCAAAAGACCTCGGGTTTGTATAGTTAGGAAAAATACAATTTACTTTTAAAAACTGTGATTTGTTCCGACACAATATACAAACCCTTGGTCCTTTACATTACGAAACTTACTGGTTGGAGGGAGGAATCTGAGTGAGTCTCCTGAACTGACTGGAGTTCACCACCTTGTCTTCCCTTCCTGGTCGATAGAGCGAGGAAGGGAAAAACTGCCTCTGACAAAATGATCGGGTTGTAAGAAACGTGGGATCAGTTGTCAGACTTCTGGGTTCCTTTGCATGAAAGAGGAAACGTCAGTTCGTGCAAAGTAGGCTAGGAAGAACTTGGAGTCGGATGACATAAAGGCAATCACAAGCATTGGGTTTGTCTTATAGTCATGGTCTCCCTCCTCCCCTTGCAATGGGAAGGAGTGGGGTTGCTTCTATCAACCTGAATGGAATATAGAACGGGAGCTCCCATTGGGTGCTTACCTGCATCGACCGCCAGATCTAGCATGTAACGGCACGTCCGCTCCCTGCCCGTGGGGAGAAAGAAGAGAGACCAGTCACTCTACATTCATGCTCCCAATCATAACTGTACATCTTAGGTGAGATGCAACCTGTCCTGTTAGAGGAGCCGGGTAAGCTACACAAATTGTTGAGCAGCCACCACAGGACCCAAGGAAAAAGTGTCCAAGGACTTGTGAGCAACATCCCAGAGGTAGAAGAAGGTGAAGGTAGTCTGTTGACCACACGCCTGCCTTCAGCACCTGCACAACCGACGTGTTCTTCCGGAATGCAAGGGATGGACCAATGCTGCGGACTTCGTGAGCTCTCGGACGAAGCGTACGAGTGTCGTCTTCTCCTGCAGCAGAACACACTCTCCTTATCATCTCACGAAGCCAGAAGGAGATGGTGTTCTTGGACACTTCTTTCTTGGTCGAGCCAGTACTAACGAAGTCGTTGACACTCAGGCTGGAGACGTCGAGTTCTCTTCAGATAGCGCCACAGCACTTTAACAGGACACAGTAGCATCTCGTCTGGTTCATTACTTACAAAGTCCTCTAGGGAGGGGATCATGAAGGACTCGAACCGTGCGTCAGGGACCAAAGGATTCTGAGTCTTTGCTACGAAATCTGGGACGAAATCAAGCGTAACTGATCCCTATCCCCTCGAATGTTTAACATCGAAGGAAAGTCCGTGTAGTTCTCCAACTCTCTTTGCCAATGCCAGGGCCAGCAGGAAGACGGTCTTGAGGGTCAGATCCCTGTCTGACGACTCTCGTAAAGGCTCGTACGGTGCACAATTCAGGCTCCTTAGAACGAGAGTCACATCCCACACAGGGGGCCTGAGATCCCTGGGTGGGCAAGACCTTTCGAAGCTTCTCATTAGTAGGGAAATCTTGAAGGAAGAAGAGATGTCTACTCCTATCAGCCGTAAGACTAGGCCGAGTGCGGCACGGTAGCCTTTTACAGCTGAAATGGAGAGAAGCTTCTCTCGGCGAAGGAAGACGAGGAAGTCTGTGACCTGCTGAATAGTACCTCCGACCGGAGAGATACCACGTCGATGACACCAACCACAGAAGACGGACCACTTTCCCTGGTATACCACTGCGGAGGATCGTCTGAGGTACCCTGCCATCTCTGTTGCTGCGCGACGTGAAAAGCCTCTTGCTCGCAGATGGTGGATAACCTCCAACCATGAAGACACAGGGACTGCACTGCCTGGTGGTACCGCTCTACGTGGGGTTGACACAGCAGGTTGGGCCAGTGGGGAATCTCTCTCGGCGCCTCAGAGAGAAGAGCTAGCAGTTCGGGATAGCAAACGGCCTGCGGCCATTTGGGTGCCACCAGAATCATTCTGAGATTCGGAGTGATCATCACTCGGCTGATCGCCACCAGAATCATTCTGAGATTCGGAGTGATCATCACTCAGCTGATCACTCGGCGAATCAGACAGAACGGAGGAAAGGCATAAACGTCGAGGTTGTCCCACGGGTGCTGGAATGCGTCCTCCGCAGTGGCCCATGGGTCCAGCATGACTGAGCAGAAGACCTGGAGTTTTCTGTTGTGCCAAGTGGCAAACAGGTCGATGGCTGGACGCCCCCACAGGTCAAATAGCCTTTCCATCACTTCCAAGTGAATGGACCATTCGGTTCCTATCACTTGATTCTGGCAGCTGAGCTTGTCTGCCACGACATTCCTCTTGCCTGGAATGTACCTGGCTGACAGCTCTACCAAGTGAACCACGGCCCACTCGTGTACCTGCATCGTCAACTGGTGGGGCGGGAGGGACACTAGGCCCCTGCTTGTTGATGTATGCCACTACCATGATATTGTCGCTCATCAGTACCACGGAGTGTCCCATCACTCGATCCCAGAACTCTTGGAGAGCCAGGAAGGTTGCCTTGAGTTCCAGGATGTTGATGTGAAGGCACATGTCGTCTCGGTGCCACACTCCCAAAGTCAGTAAATCCTCCAGGTGTGCGCCCCATCCCTCGGTCGATGCATCTGAGAACAGCAGCATGTCCGGAGGGGGAGTATGCAGGGATACTCCTATCAAGAGGTTTCTGTTGTCCATCCACCAGTGAAGGTTCTCCCTCACCTCCTCAGAAAGAGGAATGAGGAAGGACTGGGGGTCTCAGGGCTAGGACCAATACTCCTTTAGTCTCCACTGTAGAGACCGCAGGTGAAGACGCCCATGAGGTACTAGCTTCTCCAGCGATGACAGGTGACCGATGACGACTTGCCATTGCTGGGTTGGCTGCTCCTGTCGTGACAGGAACAGCTGTGCTGCCTGCCTGAACCTGCTGATACAAGAGTCCGAGGGAAAGACTTTCGCTGCCACCGAGTCTATCAGCATGCCCAGGTACTTTATCCTCTGCTTAGGGATGAGATCTGACTTCTCGAGGTTCACCAGGATCCCAAGATCGCAGCAAAACTGGAGGAGCCGATCCCTGTCCTGTAGCAACTGCGAGCGGGAGCTCGCCAGGACCAGCAAGTTGTCGAGATACCTTAGTAGACGTATCCCATGTGAATGGGCCCAAGCTGACACAAGCGAGAAGACTCTTGTGAACACCTGGGGAGCGGTCGAGAGCCTGAAGCAAAGTGCCCTGAATTGGAAGACCGTCTCCCTGAGGAAAATGCAGAGGTACTTGCGAGAGGATGGATGAATGGGTATTTGGAAATACGCATCCTTCAATTCCACCGTAAGCATGAAGTCGTTCTCCCTGATGGAAGCAAGCACAGATCACAATGTTTCTATCGTGAACCGAGTCTGGTGAACGAATTGGTTCAAAGCAGAGAGGTCTATGACTGGTCTCCATCCCCCTGAGGCTTTCTCTACAAGAAAGATACAGCTGTAAAAGCCTGGAGACTGGTCCGACGCAACTTCCACAGCACCCTTGCTCAGCATGGCTTGCACTTCTTGCTGTAGTGCAGCGTCCTTCGGAGTTCCTTGGACATATGTGCGGAGATGGACCGGAGAGTGGTGAGGGGAGGCTGAGGCTCGAAGGGTAGTAGATATCCCTCCCGAAGGACATCCACTATCCAGGTCTTGGCTCCGTGTCACTGCCATGTTACCCACTGGCTCGACAAGCAACCCCGCACCTTCGGCAGCTTCTGGGGGGGAATGCCGCCCCTAGCATTTCCCCTTCCTCTTCTTCCCCTTGCCCCCTTTACCAGGTTGGAAAGTGGGCTGAAAGGGGTGGGAAGACCCACTCTTTCTAGAGGAAGAAGAAGGCTGGGTGTTCCCACGGGACCCCTTCGAAGACTGGGACTTCCTAGGGGTCAAGGAAGTGCCAGCCTGGCCCAAGGGCTTGGCTGCAGTGGAACGCGAAGACCCAGAGGTCTTGTCCACTGCCTGGTGGACAAGCCGGTTGCTGTCATCGGCCCGGCGCTTGTCCACCGCGGTGTCCACCAACTCCCTAGGGAAGAGAGAGGCAGAACCCAGCAACGGTCGATTATGCAGGGTCATTGCTGACTCGGGTCCTACAGACCTGGAGAAGCGAGAGAGAACGGCGTCTCTCCGCTTCAGGACCAGGTTTGCCCACAGGTTGGCCATCTGGTGGGCGAGGTAGGAGATGGCCCTATTCCCAGACTGGCATAGTCTCCCAAAGGCGGAGTCCTCCCTAGGCACGATAACGCCTGAGGAAGCAGCTACCTGCGATACTGTGAAGGACCACAGATTGATCCAGGAGACTGCCTGGAAGGCCGCCATGGCGGTGGCTTCCAGGGTTGCAGCTTCTTGCTGAGAGAGGGAGATGCTCTCTGCAGTAAGTTGCTGGAATGTAAGACCCGGATCCAGATGTACCCGGTCTGGGTCAACCTGTTTAGGCAGCAATGCCCTCTCTGATGGTGCGTAGAAGCGCTTCTGGCGAGGCAGAGGGGGGGGGGGGGGGGGAAAGAAGCTTGTCCGAGCGGTTCGATCTAAGTGCATTGTCTTGCCCAGACACAAGACTATTCACCTGGTCAAGGACCCCTTCGGCAAGCGTGGACCACAGCAGCCCCACCGAAGCCTTGGGTTCCTTCTTGGGTCCCCAGTAGGATTCGAGGCGCGACGGACGCTCCACAGTGGAGGCCGTGGTCCCTTCCCCGAGTTCATTGTGCTGACGAATCAGAGCAATAACCTCAGCAAATGTACTCTGTACCTCGGGGGTGTCCGCATCCTGGGGAAGAGGACCCTCAAGTCCTTCCAGAGTGTGGTCCTCCCGATCTACTCCCCCTGCAGGAGGGAAAACCTCGGCAGACCCCCGTGATCCTTCCTGCACCACGCGGGCGTAAGACCTGGTCGAGCCGAGGACCAAGCAGGTACACACGCGTATATATTTATTACATCACGTAGAATTTTAATGACATTAAATTTTTTATTATGTATATATCACATCATTCATTAAACTTTATACCCTTATTTATTGGTCACATCACTTCATTTTATTTATTAATCATTTCCTTCATGAATTCATAACTTTAACATAATTTATTTTCTCTTCATTATGGCACTGAATGGCCTTCTTGGCCCCAGTGCCTGGGCTTTTGCCCTAAATATCATACATCCATCCATCCAGGTACATATGCCCCCCGAGTTAGAACTCTGGGGAGAAAACTCGCCAGAGTTCTTCCTGTCCGACTCATGCCCCTTGAAAGGAGCCCAGGAGGTAGAGGGGACAGGCAAGGAGGATCGGGCGCTCCCACTGGCCTTGCTAGCAGAACCAACGGGCAGCAGGCCGGGAGCGGTCACCAACCCACGGTGGTGACAGCAGCCCGGGTCGAGGAGAGTGCTTTTGTCTAGGCGAAGCAGTCTCCCGAGGAGGGCAGAGCAGCTTGCGTGAGTCGAGCCGCGCGCTCGCCTCCCCCAAGCCAGGCTGGCCACGCGGACGCATCTGGGGACTGGCAGGAGTCGAGCACGCGGCTGGCTGGCACGAGCTTGCACTGTCCTCTAGACATGCCCCAGTCTTCTTCGAGGCCATAGCCTCTCGGGAAGACTGAGCAGGGGACCTCTTCTCTGCTTCTCCAGTCGTTCGGACCCGAGGGACCGAAGCACTTTCCCAAGAACCTGGCTTGGTACTCACAGAAGTAGCCGCAGGAAGAGTTGGGACACCTGCATACCTGTACTCTTTCTCTCGCCCCATGCCCAGGTCTGTATGGCGAGAAGTTTCTCTCGTATCAGTCTGGGGTACCCAGGTCTCCTTGGAAACCCGGGTACTCGGAGCGACTCACGCACGAGTGTCCGACATGGACCCATTGGCCTTAGAAGCAGGTTCCTTCAGCACAGCAGGGGGAGTGCGGACCATGGTCTGCACGCCCTTGGCTCCCGATGCGACTGACCCGGGGGCCACAGCAGTTCCCTGATCCGTGGATCAGGAAGAGTCGGCGAGAGATTCCACTGCCTTCCCTGTGGAAGGAGGCAGTCCCTTAGAGGTCTCGGTGCGAGACTTCTTGAAGGGGGGGGGGAGGCAGGCTTCTTCTTCTTTGGCTCTTCTTTGGCTGGGAAGCCTCAGAAGGAGAAGAGGTAGCAGACGAAGACAAAGATGATGACAAAGACGAAGACAATGACACCTTTCTCAATCTCTTCTTTGACTTCTTCTTCGCCATCTTCCTCAGGATTGAAGTCAGGTCCCCAAACCATGCAGGAGCAGCCGAAGAATCAGGAGCAGCCGGGGAGGGCTACAGCAGCAGGCGCAACCCGGGCAGCGTAGGCGGTGCTCGGGCCAGCAGTTACCGGGGCAGGAACATCAGCGCGGCAGCCAGGAACATACGGAGGATGAGCCAGGAATGAAGGCACGGGTGGTGCGCTGGCAGCCAGGCTGTGAGAGCGGGGCCAGGAACCCAGGAGGCAGCGGTGCGGAATGGTGAGAGGCAGGGGCAGCCGAAACCTGGTTGTCCAGGTGTGAAGCCACCAACACGGGCAGCTTGGTGTAAGCGGACATGGTGACAGACGTGGTGGTGGTAGTGGTAGCTGAGTGCATTGTTACTGGATCGCCAGACAGATGAGATACCAGGCCCTCCAGTGACGGAATGCCAGGTAGACCCAGGTGTAACCAGGCAGAGGATAGGTCTGATACCTGGTTATCCACCCCAAAGCCTGAGGAAATAGTCGGGTTAAACTGGGAAGTCTCTGCTCACTCTGGCGGAAAAATTTCCCCCCCAGCTCGAGAAGAGCCCCCCGAGAGGATGTCCTGATCATCTGCCCCCCCCAACACTTCCACACCCGATGAAACGAATGAGGAAGGGGAGGGGGAGTCCTCACCCGAGGGAGAGGGAGCAAGCAGGGGAAGTTCACAGGGAGGGAGAAATGAACCTGACACATTAGCCACCACTGGAGTCGTTGGGGGCGTGTTACCCTCGGACGATTCCTTGGCCGGCTTCCGACGGCAGCATCTCCTCCCTTCAAACCTCTTCCATTGCTCAGGAGACCAGGAACAACACTCGCTACAAGGAGCGTTGCATGAACACACACGTCCCCTGCAAGTTGAGCAAATGGCGTGTGGGTCCGTGACGACGCTAGACCGAAAGGTATTACATTTCTTGCCTCCTACCCCAGGACACGCACGCTGTGGATAGGAGGGTTTAGAAGGTTTATCAACATTCATACTGAAAACAAAAAAGGAATTTTCCCACCAAAAGGCTGAAAAAGGGCAGTCAGGCAGAGAGCAAAGAACAACGTCCGCATTCCACAACGGCCGAAAGCAAATTGGAATGTTTACATCCGGGCAGGCGGTACTCCTGCCTTCTGGACGGTAGTTAACTGCCTAACCATCTTGTTTGAAGTTCAACGGCCGTTTCCAGCCTACGCCTGAAAGTAATCCTAATGTAAAGGACCGAGGGTTTGTTTATTGTGTCGGAACAATCATAATTTGGTCAGGTTGTCCTACAGGATCTGTTAGATCCAATATTTCAACTATCCAGTTCCTTCAGAGAATCTCTCAATGAAGAAATACTATTGATATCACCTGCATCAATAGTAGTTTCAACCTTCTTTGACCAGTTAGTTATCACAGACTTAAAACCCCCCTGTCCCCTCTTCAATTCTTCTAGTCTTAGCCTATAATTCACCAACACCAAATACACAAGTTCCTAATTACTAAGTTCTTCATCACTAAAAGTGTAAACAAGTGTAGCATTTCAAATCGTCAGTGTTGTCGTATAGCCTAAACGATCTGAAACGTACGGACCCAAATCGTAGCCTAAGTCTTATGCTACGACACTCAGGTTACTTCACTCTTAATACATTGCATTGTGTATATTAACTAAACTGACAATATGAACTTACTATTAGCGTATTCTATTGTTCCTAGCTCGATGTACAGTTAGACTGGCATGAGCACAGTCTCTATTTCACTACCCTCATCTAAAGTACACCTCAAGAAATTCTCCTTACATTTTGATATGCATATCTCCTAAAGAAAGTTTCCCCAAATGTACTTAAAGGTGAGTACTTAAAGGTGAATAGGAATACTTAAATGGATTTGTAGACAACAACAATTATAGCTGCATTTGTGAGTCCCCCACCAGCTCGAACCACTCTGTGTTAAAGCTATAAAGCGACTGAGCTCATGGCCGTCTCTGACCGAAACCAAACCTTCGACTAACTACCGTACAACAAGTTCAACAAACAATACCGGTAGTTAAGCAAACTTACAAGTATACTTACTACTAAACACCCAAAACAGATAAGACAATGTTTTTCACTACTAAATATAAACAACGAAACATAACATCCTTCTTCTACATAATATGCATTTCCACTTTACGCAAATTTAAACAGAATACATAAAACTATACCACAACTTGCGGAGAAGTACAATCTCTCTTGTCAAAGTTTCAACAGGTATATCATATACATATACAGTAGCACAGCCTACATTATACTGTACTCTATATTCACATATCATATTACTGTATACAAACATCAACATAACGAATATGCATCATCTTTCCCATGGATCTTTTAAAATGTTATGCCTTAATTCACTGTATCCAATAATATTGTATATATTCTTATACTGCTTTCCCATTATAAATTGCAATCATAGCAATCACTGTTTTGGTTTGGAAATCATTTACGCGGTGTTTATTTCGCCATGTTTAACTCAGTTCAGAGTGCTTTTCTTGCTTCAAGCTAGCATAAATGAATCTCTAGATACTGTACTTTATTATATGGGGCAAGGTTACTTTTCATTATAAGGAGTGTTTTTAAGTCGAAATATAACTTTAATACGTCTCGTTGTGAAAATAATTTAGCTATTTTTTTCGTTAATAGACGAGTCGATGACATTGGCCGTATAGGGGTGTTCTTGTGATTAAAAAATATCAAGATTCCGTTTGTATTTTTAACTTGGTTTCATCATAATACGAGTTTTACTTATTTATTGTTTATCAGTGTAAAAAAAGTAATGTGTTCTTTCATGCCCAGTAGTTTTGATTAAAATACTTTCTCTCCAATTTTAATTACGGTCGAGTTTCGTCCATGTTACCGATGGACGTTAATTTACAGTCGTTAACAGCTTGAACATTGTTTTCACAGCTTCAGCTACAACTTGCAGCTTAAATATAGCAGTAAATTTCCTTGCCGATTTTATATCCATATCAAATAAAGGCATAATGTAAAAATATATCAGTCCTATTCTACTTGATGTCATTTGTACTATAACCTACGGTAATTGTGTATTTCCGTATGATGGTTGAAATACAAGGAAAACGGCTGTTGTTATCTGATTTGGTGATAAGCAAAACAACAGTTTCTTGGTCGGTTGTTTATGGCTGTACGCATTTACGCAAGAGTATAACGTTACTAACAATACTTTTATCATCCTCTTTTACTTTTTTAACTAGAAACTGGGATAAAGAGATGGAGGAAAAGAAGTTGGTCTATTGTAATTTGATCTCTCTCGCTGCTTGATTGTACGCTGCTGCCTGCGCCCACGTGAAATTTAAAAATATTTTCTAAATATTGTCGTATCAGTATTAATTGCTTACCCCATTGCAAAATCAAATTATCGAAAGGTGAATTATCGTAACTTGAGCGCTACCTGAGTATTTTAGTAGTTTCATCACAAAAATCACAATTTTTAAAAGTAAATTGTACTTTTCCTAACTATATAAACCTGATGTCCTTTACATTAGGAATTACTTTCAGAGTAGGCTGGAAACGGCTGCTGAACTTTCGAACAAGGTGGTTAGGCACTTAACTACTGTCTGGGAGGCGGGGGTACCACCTGCCCGGATGTAAACATTCCAATTTGCCTTTCAGCCCAGGTATCAGATTGAGGGGTGGCATGAGGTGGGCATGAAATGTGATGTAAAGGACCTCGGGTTTGTATAGGTAGGAAAAATACAATTGACTTTTAAAAATTGTGATTTGTTCCGACACAATATACAAACCCTTGGTCCTTTACATTAGGAAGACTCACTGGTTGGAGGGGGGAATCTGAGTGAGTCTTTAAGAACTGACTGGAGTTCACCACACCTCGTCTTCCCTTCCTGGTCGATGGAGCGAGGAAGGGAAAACTGCCCTTGACAAAAGGATCGGGTTGTAAGAAACGCGGGATCAGTTGTCAGACTTCTGGGTCCCTTTGCATGAAAGAGGAATCGTCAGTTCATGCAAAGTAGGCTACGAAGAACTTGGAGTTGGATGACATAAAGGCAATCACAAGCATTGGGTATGTCTTATTGCTGTGGTCTCGTTCCCCCCCCTTGCAAGGGGAAGGAGTGGGGTTGCTTCTATAAACCTTAACGGAAAATAGAACGGGAGCTCTCGTTGAGTGCTTACCTGAATCAACCGCCAGATCCAGCATGTAACGGCACATCCACTCCCTGCCCGTGGGACGTGGGAAGAGAGCCAGGATGGGGAGAAAGAAGAGAGGCCAGTCACTCCACATTCATTCTCCCAGTCACAACCTGTCCTGTTAGAGGAGCCAGGTAAGCTACACAACTTGTTGAGCAGCCACCACAGGACCCAAGGAAAATGTGTCCAAGGACTTGTGAGCAACATCCTGGAGGTAGAAGGAGGTGAAGGTGGTCTGTTGGGACCACACACCTGTCCTCAGCACCTGCAGAACCGACATGTTCTTCCGGAATGTGAGGGACGGACCAATGCTATGGACTTCGTGAGCTCTCGGACAAAGCGTACTGGTGTCGTCTTCTCCAGCAGCTGAATACGCTCTCCTTATCGTCTCCCGAAGCCAGAAAGAGATTGTGTTCTTGGACACTTCATTCTTGGTCGATCCAGTACTAACGAAGAGGCATCGACACTCAGGCCGGAGACGCCGAGTCCTCTTCAAACAGTGCCGCAGCACTCTAACAGGACATAGTAGCGTCTCACCTGGTTCATTACCTACAAAGTCCTCTAGGGAGGGGATCGTGAAGGACTCAAGCAGTGCGTCAGGGACTGAAGGATTCTTAGTCTTTGCTACGAAATCCGGGAGGAAATCGAGCGTAACTGATCCCCAGGAAGACGGTCTTGAGGGTCAGATCCCTGTCTGATGACTCTCGTAAGGGCTCGTACAGTGCACGAGTCAGGCTCCTTAGAACGAGAGTCAATCCCACGCAGGGGGCAGGGGGGCCTGAGGTCCCTGGGTGGACAAGACCTTTCGAAGCTTCTCATCAGGATGGAAATCTCGAAGGAGGAATAGATGTCTACTCCTTTCAGCTGCAAGACTATGCCGAGTGTGGCGCGGTAGCCTTTTACAGCTAAAACAGAGAGAAGCTTCTCTCAGCGAAGGAAGATGAGGAAGTCTGCGACCTACTGAATAGTAGCTCTGACCAGAGAGATACCACGTCGATGACACCAACCACAGAAGACGGACCACTTCCCCTGGTATACCACTGCGGAGGATCATCTGCGGTACCCGGCCATCTCAGTTGCTGCGTGACGCGAAAAGCCTCTTGCTAGCAGGAGATGGTGGATAACCTCCAGCTATGAAGACACAGGGACTGCACTGCCTGGTGGTACCACTCCACATGGGGTTGACACAGCAGGTTGGGCCAGGAGGGGATCTTTCTCGGCACCTTGGAGAGGAGAGCTAGCAGGTCGGGATAGCAAACGGCCTGCGGCCATTTGGGTGCCACCAGAATCATTCTGAGATTCGGAGTGATCATCACTTGGTTGATCACTCGGCAAATCAGACAGAACGGAGGAAAGGCATAAACGTCGAAGTTGTCCCACGGGTGCGGGAACATGTCCTCCGCAGTGACCCATGAGTCCGACACGACAGAGCAGAAGACCTGGAGTTTTCTGTTGTGCCAGGTGGCAAACAGGTCGATGACTGGAAGCCCCCACTGGTCAAACAGCCTTTCCGTCACTTCCGAGTGAAGGGACCATTCGGTCCCAATCGCCCGATTCTGGCAGCTGAGCTTGTCTGCCACAAAATTCCTCTTGCCTGGAATATACCTGGCTGACAGCTCTACCGACTGGGCCACAGCCCACTTGTGCACCTGCATCGTCAACTGGTAGAGCGGGTGGGATACTAGACCCCCCTGCTTGTTGACATATGCCACTACCGTGGTATTGTCACTCATCAGTGCCACGGAGTGTCCCATCATTCAATCCTGGAACTCTTGGAGAGCCAGGAAGGCTGCCTCGGGTTCCAGGAGGTTGATGTGAAGGTGCTTGTCGTCTCGGTGTCACACTCCCAAAGTCAGCAACTCCTCCAGGTGTGCGCCCCATCCCTCGGTCGATGCATCTGAAAACAGCAGCATGTCTTGAGGGGGAGTATGCAGGGATACTCCTATCAAGAGGTTTCTGTCGTCCAACCACCAGCGAAGGTCCTCTCTCACCTCCTCAGAAAGGGATGAGAAAGGAATGGGACCAATATATACTCCTTTAGCCTCCATTGTAGAGACCGCAGGTGAAGACGTCCATGAAGTACCAGCTTCTCCAGCAACGACAGGTGAGCGATGACAACTTGCCATTGCCGGGCTGGCTACTCCTGTCGTGACAGGAACAGCTGTGCTGCCTGCCTGAACCTGCTGATATGAGAATCCGAGGGAAAGACTTTCGCTGCTCCCGTGTCTATCAGCATGCCCAGGTACTTTATCCTCTGCTTGGAGGTGAGATCTGACTTCTCGAGGTTCACCAAGATCCCAAGATCGTGGCAAAACTCGAAGAGTTAATCCCTGCCCTGCAGCAACTGCGAGCGGGGGCTCGCCAGGATGAGCCAGTCATTGAGATACCTCAGTAGAAGTATCCCGTGCGAGTAGACCCAAGCTGACACAAGAGAGAAGACTGGTAAACACCTGGGGAGTGGTTGAGAGCCAGAAACAGAGTGCCCTGAATTGGAAGACAGTCTCCCCGAGGATAAAGAGAAGGTACTTGCGAGAGGACGGATGAATGGGTATTTGGAAATATGCATCCTTCAAGTCCACCGTAAGCATGAAGTCGTTCTCCCTGATGGAAGCAAGCACGTATCGCACTGTTTCCATCGTGAACCGAGTCTGGCGAACGAATCAGTTCAGGGGAGAAAGGTCTATGACTGGTCTCCATCCCCCTGTGGGTTTCTCTATGAGAAAGACACAGCTGTAAAAGCCTGGAGACTGGTCCGACACAACTTCCACAGCACCCTTGTTCAGCATGGCTTGCACTTCTTGCTGTAGTGTGGAGTCCTTCGGAGTTATTTGGACATACTGTATGTGTGGAGATGGACCGGAGAGTAGGTGAGGGGAGGCCGAGACTCGAAGGGTAGTAGATATCTCTCCCGAAGGACATCCACTATCCAGGTCTCGGTTCTGTGTCGCTGCCATGTTGCCTAATGGCTCGACAGCATTTGGGGGGGGGGAACGCTGCCCCTAGCGTTTCCCCTTCTTGTTCCCCTTGCCCCCCTTTCCGGAGTGGAAAGTGGGCTGAAAGGGGCGGGAAGAGCCACCCTTTCTAGGGGAAGAAGAAGGCTGGGTGTTTCCATGGGACCCCTTCGAAGACTGGGACTTCTTAGGGGCCAAGGAAGTGCTAGCCTGACCTGAGGGCCTGGCCGCAGTGGAATGCGAAGACCCGGAGGTCTTGGCCACTGCCTGATGGACAAACCGGTCGCTGTCATCAGCCTGGCGCTTGTCCACCGCAGTGTCCACGAACTCTCTAGGGAAAAAAGAGGCGGAACCCAACAACGGTCCATTCCGCAGGGTCATTGCCGACTCGGGCCCCACGGACCTGGAGAAGCAAGAGAGAACGGCGTCCCATCGCTTCAGGACCAGGTTAGCCCACAGGTTTGCCATCTGGTGGGCGAGGTAGGAGATGGCCTTACCTCCAGACTGGCACAGTCTCCCGAAGGTGGAGTCCTCCCCGGGTACTACAGCGCCCAAGAAGCAGCCACCTTGGATGCTGTGAAAGACCACAGATCCAGCCAGGAGACTGCCTGGAAGGGCGCCATGGCGGTGGCTTCCAGGGTTGCAGCTTCTTGATGAGAGGGAGATACTCTCTGCAGCAAGTTGCTGCAATGTGAGACCCAGATCTAGACGAACCAGGTCCGGGTCAACCTGTTCAGGCAGCAATACCCCCTCCAACGGAGCGTAGAAGCACTTCTGGTGAGGCAGAGGAAGGGGAAGTAGCTTGTCTGAGCGGTTTGATCAGAGAGAATTGTCCTGCCCAGACACAAGACTATTCACCTGATTGAGTACCCCTTCAGCAAGCATGGACCACATCAGCCCCACTGAAGCCTTGGGTTCCTTCTTGGGACCCCAGTAGGACTCGAGGCGCAACGGACGATCCACAGACAAGGCCTTGGTCCCTTCCCCAAGGTCGTTGTGCTGACGAATCAGCGCAATAACTTTAGCAAACGTCCTCTGTGCCTCGGGGGTGTCCACATCCTGGGGAAGAGGACCCTCAAGTCCTTCCAGGGTGCAGTCCTCCCGATCTACTCTCCCTGCAAGAGGGAGAACCTCGGCAGACCCCCCGTGATCCTTCCTGCACCATGTGGGCATAAGACCTGGCCTAACCGAGGACCGAGCCAGGCATGTACTCCCCCGAGATAGAACTCTGGTGAGACAACTCGCCAGAGTTCTTCCTATCCGACTTGCACTTCCTGGAAGGAGCCCAGGAGGTAGAGGGGACAGGCGAGGAGGATCGGGCACTCCCACTGGCCTTGCTGGAAAAACCAACAGGGGCAGTGGGCTGGGAGCAGTCACCAACCCGCGGCGGTGACGGCAGCCCAGGTTGAGGAGAGTGCTTTCGCCTAGGAAAAGCAGTCTCCTGAGGAGAGCAGAGTGGCTCACGCGAGCTGAGCCGCGTGCTTGCCTCCCCTGAGCCAGGCTGGCCGTGCGGACATGGCTGTGGACTGGGAGGAGTCAAGCGCGCGGCTGGCTGGTGCAAACTTGCGCTGTCCTCTAGATGCGCTCCAGTCTTCTTCAAGGCCGAAACCTCTCGGGAAGACTGAGCAGGGGACCTCTTCTCTGCTTCTCCAGGTGTCTGGACTTAAGGGACCGGTGCACCTTCCCGGGAACCTGGCTTGGTACTTGCAGAAGTACCAGCAGGAAGAGTCGCAGCACCTGCATGCCCGGACTCTTTCTCTCGCCCCACGCCCGAGTCTGTACAGAGAGAGGTTTCTCCTGTACCAGACGGGGGTACTCGGGTCTCCTTGGAAACCCGGGTATTCGGAGTGACTCGCGAGTGAGTGTCCAACGTGGACCTGCTGGCCTTAGAAGCAGGCTTCTTTGGCGCAGCAGAGGGAGTGCAGACCATGGTCTGCACACCCTTGGCTCCCGATGCGACTGACCCGGGGGTCAGCGCAACGGTTCCCTGATCCGTGGATTGGGAAGAGCCAGCAAGAGATTCCACTGCCTTCCCTGTGGAAGGAAGCAGTCCCTTAGAGGTCTCGGTGCGAGACTTCCTTGAGGTGGGGGGGGGGAGAGGCAGGCTTCTTCTTCCTTGGCTGGAGAGCCTCAGAAGGAGAAGAGGAAGGAGAGGCAGCAGACGAAGGCGAAGACAACGAAGACGACGACACCTTTCGTGATCTCTTCTTTGACGTCTTCTTCGCCATCTTCCTCAGGATCGAGGTCAGGTCCCCAAACCATGCAGGAGCAGCCGAAGACTCAGGAGCAGCCAGGGGGGGCCACAGAAGCAGGCGCAACCCGGGCAGTGGAGACGGTGCTCGGGCCAGCAGTTGCTGGGCAGATACACTCGCGCGGCAGCCAGGAATGTCCAGGTGAGAAGCCAGGTTCGAAGGCACGGGTGGCGAGTGAGCAGCGAGGCCAGGCCGAGCTGAGCCAGGGTCAAAGGCACGGGTGGCGCGTGAGCAGTCAGGCCGGGCCAAGAGATGGGGAAGCGAGGAGCCGGGACCATTGTCATAAACGAGCTAGGGTCAGCAACTGAAGCAAGCATTGTTACGTATGGCACCGATGTCACCATGTAAGAAGGACCAGGGCAAGATAGCAGGGCCAGGAACCCAGGGGGCAGCGGCACAGGATGGTGAGTGGCAGGGGCAGCCGAAACCTTGGTGTCTAGATGTGAAGCCACCATCACAGGCAGCTTCCCGAATGCTGACACGGTGACAGCTGTGGTGGTGGAAGCGGTAGCCTCGTGAGTTGTCACTGGAGCGCCAGACAAGTGGGACACTAGGCCCTCCAGTGATGGAACGCCAGGTAGACCCAGGTGCAGCCAGGCAGAGGACAAGTCCGATACCTGGTCCATAGAAGGTGCTTCCACCCCCAAACCTGAGGATACAGTCAGATCAAAATGGGAAGCCTCCACTTGCTCCAGGGAGAAAATTTCGCCCCTAGAGCGAGGGGGAGCCCCAGAGAGGATGTACTGAGCAACCGCTCCCCACACCCTTCCACACCCAATGAAACGAATGAGGAAGGGGAGGGGGGAGTCCTCACCCAAGGGAGAGGGAGCAAGCAGGGGAAGTTTGCAGGGAGGGAGACACAATCCCGACGGATTAGCGACCACTGGCATCTTGGGGTCTCTTTGCGGGCTTTGGGAGTGTGTTGGGGTGGGGAAGCTGGGCAGTAGAGCTGCCCAGTTTGCCCTTTTTGATATGTTGTCGGGGTCTGTGCGGGTGCTCTTAGGTGTCGGGTGTGCACTTTTTGGACTTTTGCATGTGGACTGGTTTAAATTTATGGATTTGGCTATTAGTTCTCCCTCCCCTGGATCCGACGACTTAACGGCACTGGCAACGACTTCTGGCATGAACATGGATACGAGCTTGGCTGTTGGACAGAACCAAACACTGAGACACCAGGGTGTTAATAAATCTGGTGGATTTGATTCACATAATAGAGTCCTTTATTGCACTAATGTAGGCTTGTCATTATATTATGAATGTTTATACAGTGTAATAAAACAATTTGGCAAAGTGGAAAGAATTAAATTAATTCTAAAAAAAAATATAAGCAGTCATTTTCTGCTTTTGTTAAATTTTCCTCTCCCTTGGAAGCTAGTGAGGCACAACAAAGACTCCATGGCCACATTCTAAATGACTCAGTTCTCAGCACGAAAGTGTTTTCGGTGAAAAACTTAAATGATGAGCCATTTGCCTTTATTCCAAAGACTGAAGAACAAGGACCAGCCCCATGTACCAGAGCTCTTCCTCCCCCTTTATGGCATGTTGCTATCTACAAGGAGGGAGGGAAAAATTTAATAAAAGCCGCTGAATGCATTGAGAGCAAGGTTGGTTCCATTCCCATTGGAAATTTAAAATGGTATGGAAAGAACCATCTAATAAAAGCTGGTAATGAGACTCAAGCAGTTCTGTTATCTAACTTTAAACCTCCTGAAAGTGGAAATATTGAATGCATTTCATCTCACAGATTCTTCAACACGCTGAAAGGGGTAGTTTACTCAAAAGATCTGCATGTTTTTAAAGAGGAGGAGATTCTCCATCGATGTCCTCCTTGTGTATCTCATGTAAAAAAACTGGGTGGGGATGCAGCTATCCTTTTAACCTTCTCCTCCAATTACCTACCTGATACCATCATTGTTGGCCATGAGAGGATGCAGGTTAAAAAATATAAAAGAAGTCCTAGACAGTGTCACAAATGCTTGGAATATGGCCACATTCAAAACTCTTGCAATAACAATAAAAGATGTCCTGTGTGCTCTGCAGAGCACGATAATTTTGATGATTGCGAAGCAGCCCGATACTGTTTTCTTTGTAAGGGTGATCACACTCCAAATTCTAGGGCTTGTCCCAGATATAAATTTGAACAAGAAGTGTTGGCAGTGGCTGATAACGAACATATCAGCATTAGTGAAGCAAAGCGCACGGTAATGGGGGCAAACAAAAGTGCCAACCCTACATATGCTTCTGTAATAAACCTTATTAAGACTTCCAGCAATGTAAGGCCGCCAATAACTGCGTCTGATAATAGATATCACAAACCTGCGATTTCTCGAACTATAAATAATAATGAAAATCTCCAAACTGGTCAGAGGCTTTGGAGTCCAATACCAAAAATTGCACTTCCAAAAGCACAGAAAATTTATCTTCCAAAGTCGATCTAAATGCCACCTCTACGACAGCTGCCGATTCATCTCCAAAAATAAGGGTGCCAAAATCAACTAATAATTCAGGAAAATGTTCAGAAAATACTTCAAACAAAAATAAGCTAAAGGAACAATCCCAATTAGATAGAGCTAGTTCAGAGCCATCAATCGTCACAGCCACAAACAATAATAATAATAAAGCTAAAATTGCAACTACCAAGAAGTGCACAAGAAATACTTCCCCAAATAATAACTTTTAACTTCAAATGGGTTCAGTGTTTTGGAAGAGATCTCTCCTCCTAGAAAGGTGGTTCCAATCCAAAAGTGGATTCAGAACAAAAACATCTGAGTTCAATTCAGTCTTGCCGCCCTAAGACAAATAGGATTGGTGGTGCACAGAATCACAGTAGTAATTCTGAACATCAGGTTCATAATAAAAAAAATATGAAGATCAACCAAAGACCCTGAACTCCAGTTCAGATGAAAAGGGATTAAGAAAACAATCTCTTATAAAGGAGAATTTCCCGCTCCACCTTAGGAACAGTACTTCCCCTCCAAGGAGTGGGAAGTAGCACATTTTACCACCTTAGCATTCTTGCTCGATATCCTTCAGTGGAACTGTAAAGGTCTCAGAGCCCGTACAGAAGACCTTAAAGTTTTAATGCATGAATTCAATCCAGGGATTATATGCCTGCAGGAAACAATGTTAGGCAACTCTGCTTATAATCCTGGACTAAATTATTCAATATTTAAATCATATCCCCAACTGGTGATCGTGCCCATGGAGGTGCTGCAATTATTATTAATAAAATTCTACAGCACTCCACAATACAATTATATACAACACTACAAGCTGTCGCTATTTCAGTCATTTTGGAAAAGAGGATAACAATCTGCTCCTTATACCTTCCACCAAACCTTGCTTTTAACATTGGAGATATTCAGTCGTTAATTGACCAACTTCCAGCTCCTTTACTTCTGCTAGGTGATTTTAATGCCCACAACCCCCTTTGGGAAAGTCGGTTTTTAGACAGTAAAGGGAAAATAATTGAAAACCTTACTGACAGGAATGATGTTACCCTATATAATAATGGGTCAAAGACTTTCCACAACATTCATGATAATCATTTCTCTGCACTGGACCTTAGTATTTCTTCAACTAGAATCCACCTTGATTTTAATTGGTCTGTTAATGAAGATTTAAATGGAAGTGATCACTACCCGATCCATTTGAAATATGCTCTGAATGCTCCATCTGAAGTTTTACCTAAGTGGAAGGTATAGGATGCAGACTGGGATAAATTCAGTAAGGGTGTCAATCTAGATAGGGAGTTTGAGTCCTTTCATTCTCATCTAGATGCCTATGATTACTTTATTGAATCTACTTTGAAGAGTGCTGAAGGCTCGATTCCAAAAACAAAAGGCAAACCTCGTAGACCTGCAGTTCCCTGGTGGAACAAGACGTGGTATTCTGAGAAAAGTGACTAGGAAGTGCTACAGACGTTACAAAATAACAATTTTTAAAGTAAATTGTATTTTTCCTAACTATACAAACCCGAGGTCCTTTACATTAGGAATTACTTTCAGGCGTAGGCTGGAAATGGCTGTTAAACTCTTGAGCAAGGTGGTTAGGCAGTAACTACCACCAGGTAGGCGGGGATACCCGCCTGCCCGGATGTAAACATTCCAGTTTGCCTTTCGGTCCAGGTTCAGATTGAGGGGTGGCATGAGGTGGGCATAAAGTGTAAAGGACCTCAGGTTTGTATAGTTAGGAAAAATACAATTTACTTTAAAAACTGTTATTTGTTCCGACACAATATACAAACCCTCGGTCCTTTACATTAGGAAGACTCACTGGTTGGAGGGAGGAATCTGAGTGAATCTCCTGAACTGACTGGAGTTCTACACACCTGGGTTGTTACTCCTGGTCAAAAGAGCGAGGAGGAGTACCGTGCCTCTGACATATTGATTGGAGTGTAGGAACTGCAAGATCAAATGTCAGATACTGGACCTTTTCGCATGAGTGAGGAAACGTAACTCCTACGAAATAGGCTGGAAGGATCTAGAGTCGGAGGCAGTAAGGAAAAGCCGAGATAGGGTTCCCTTATTGCCAGCCTCTCCTTCCTCCCCTTGCTAGAGGAAGGAGCAGAATTGCTCCTATGATTCTATAAAAAAAATAGAACGGGTGCTCGATGTGTAGTCTTACCGCATCAGTGCCAGTTCCAGCAGCTATTGGTTCGAGTCCTATTCTCATCCCTAAGGAGGAGAAGTTGGAGGACGGGGAAGGAGGAGGAAGAGAGGCCAGTCACTCTCGGAATCCTTCTCACTTCCAGAACCAACGCCTTAGGCGAGATGCTACTCGTCCTCTTGAAGGAGCCGAGTAAGACAACACAACTTGTTAAGCAGCCGCCACAGAGCCAACGAAAAAGGGTTCCAAGGGCCTGTGGGCAAGACCGAAGGAAGAAGACAAGAGTGTGGTCTAAGAGACCACGTCTTGCTTCCAGACCGACAGAAACTTCCAGAATGCGAGAAATGGACAAAGCCATCAACTTCATGAGCTCTCGGGTGAAAGGTACCGGTATCGTCGTCGTCAGCTGCCAAGTACCTCCTTTGATCACTTCACGAAGTCAGGAGGAAGATGTGTCCTTAGACACTTCTTCCTTGGGAGAGACAGTACTAGCGAAAACGTTGACGACATCCAGGTTAGGAATGTCGAGCCTTTCGGAAAGTACCACAGCTCCCAATAGGACAAAGTAACGAATGATCTGGATCATCGACACTAAGTCCAAGGAGGAGGGAAACAAGAAGGACTCGAACCCGACAGTTGATGCCAATGGATTCGGAGTCCACCTACGACATCCGAGAAGAGTCAATGTATGATCCCCATCCCTGTTCTTCCATCTTCTACGCCAAGGCCAGGGTAAGATGAGAGATGGTCCTAAGATGGCATATCTCTATCCGACGACTCTCGTAGGGCGCGTGCAGAGCACGGACAGGAACTCTAAACGAGAGTCGCATGCCACCCAGGAAACAGTTCCCTGGGAGAGCACGACTGAAGCAGCTTCTTGTCCATAGCTAACTCTCAACTGAGGAGACAAAGGCTACTTCAGATAGAAGACTAGGTCGCAAGGGCCTACATTCTTCACAAATGAAAGGGAGAGAAGCAACCCTCGGCAGAGAAGACGAGGAAGTCCAGACTTGACGAGCGACTCTGACCCGAGAAGAAGTTCCGACAACAACACCACCAGCGAAGACGGATCCAGTCCCTGGGACAGTGTTGCAGAGGACTTCAAGGGATATCCAGCTATATCCGTTGCCGCTCGGCGAGAAAGCCTGTGCTTGCAAGGAAAGCTGAAAAGTCTCCCAGTCCTGAACACACAGGGATGTACTGCCTCAAGAACTGCTTCTTGTGTAGCTGCTACAGGAGGTTGGGTCAAGCAGAATTCTTCTCGATGCCTCGGCAATCAGGTCGGATGAAGGTGAAGTCTTCAAGTATTTGTCTGTAATTCGGGGTGAGCAATGTATGTGAACCCTAGCGGAACGGACAAATACGGAGGGAAAAAACGTTGATATTGAGTTTTCACCAAAAAG
>JANJGK010000046.1:5106476-5254145 GCA_039081455.1 Macrobrachium rosenbergii | reverse complement strand
TGTGTGCAGGGAAGCAACAGAAGGACGGTAGGGATTTCTCAGTCGAGCAGTCTCTGCATGAATCTTCGTGAAGAAAGAGTGAGCAGCATGTTCCGTCCCGATCTCTCAAACCCGAGGCCAGGCTTGCCTACCAATACATCCCCACCAGGAATGCATCTCATTAATTGAGCTGTCGAGTGTGCAATAGAACAACACTCGAGTACCTGCAAATGTCGAGATGAAACAGGAGGAAAAAACGATTGCCTCTTGTTTGTCGACAAATGCCACTACTGTGGTTTTGTTGTTCAACGAAACCAGTGAGTGCCGCAAAACCCATCCTGAATTCTTGGACGGCCAAAAGGCTGCCCTGAGCCCGGGACGGTGATGAGAAGGTACTAATCGTCTTGATCACACAAATTCAAGACAAGGTCTTACCAGTGTGTGCCTATTCCTCAATCTGTGAATCCGTAAGTAGACACAAGATGTGAGGGGAATATGCAAGCATATTCGAAGGTTCCTTCAATCAAGCATTAGCCTAACTCTTTCCTCATACATTGAAGAGGAAAGAACGGAGGAAAGGAAGCAGACTTCCATTCTCCACCATGGGGAAGCTTCTGCAAGATGACAGGGTACCGAGGCAATTAGCTCTAGCTGGCTGGCATTTGCCGAATCAGGAGCACAGGAGAGGTGGCGGGATGGAAGTTCGATGGAAAGAATTGCCGAGACCTAAGGGAAATAGATACTTCTGAAGGAATCCATTCCCAGGTCTCGGCAATGTCGCTGCCAGTTCCAGAGACTCGATAAGTATCATTTCGTCCAGGCATCAGCAGTTGCAATCTTCTTCTGAAGCCTAGGACTTCTTAGCTAAGGAGTTGAGGGGGGCTGGCTTGAACTCAAGGTCGAGTTGAGATGACTAAGACCCAAAGATCTTGGCAATTGTCCAAAGAACAAGTCAGTGCCCTGGTGGGAACCTTGATTACCGGGGTATCTGGCAAATCTCTGAAAGAGAAAGGCAGAACCAAGTAAAGGTTCGTTCCCAAAGGTTGAGCCAACTCGGGACTTACGAAACCGGAGATCCGAATTGGGACAAAGTCCTTCTTCTTAGCACCAGAATTGCCCAAAAAACTGCAGTCGGCAAGACCCTCCAAGGCAAGAAGAATTCATATTCTGTCGAGGCAGGGGTGGAAACTTTGGTGTCTCGACCTGAATTAACTCCTTCGAAGAAAAGAATTCATCAGGTCGAGAACGCTCTCAGCCCCTCGGAAACTGCAAGGGTTGCGAGTGATGAAGGTTATTCATTGGGGGAGCCGCGAGAACACGGGGGCGATCGTAACTTGAAGAGGAAGACCCTCGCTGTTTCCGACGCGTGAAACTCCTGTACCTCTCCCCTTGGAGAGAGACCGTGACAGATCCCATGAAACCCTCCTCGGCTACCTGGTTATAATACGAGAGAATCGGGAGACCGATACCCAAAGCACGCCAGGCAGCTGAACTCCGAAAGAAAATTTCGTCGGAGCTCTCTCTGTCTGTCTCACGCCTCTCGGAACAACCAAGAGGGGCAGAGAACAGGTGAGGAGAAAAGAGTATCCCTACCTTTCTTGCCAGTAAGATAAGCAGAAGAGGTGGACTGTGAGCGGTAATCAACCGAAGGAGATTACTGCCACACAGGGAAAGAAGAGCACTTGTGCCGTGGCAAAGCGCTTTCCTGGGAAGAGCAAAAAGTTCACTCGAACATAGCCGAGAACCCGAATCGAAAAAAACCGAGTAGGGCCGAGCCGATCACGCGAACGCGATCCAGCTGGTTGGTATTTGGCGGACTGGGGGGCAGGCCCCCGGGGGGGCGAGCCGAGCTGAGCCAAGCCGAGCCGGTCTGGCAAGCTGAGTCGAGCTGAGCCAGTCCCGTAAGTGCGACCGGGGGCCGAGACGAGCCAACTGCGCGAACACAATCATAACTGGGCAGGCCGGACTCGTCTGCTGTGAACAATTGCTAGTTTCCCGAGTTCTAAACTCCTTGGAGGCCGAGGCCTCTTGAGAAGAAGGTTCAAAGGGGAATTCTGTGTCTGCTATCTTGCATGCTCGAACCCTAAAGTTCGAGACACAAGAAAGAAGCCTGGCCGAGCAACGGAAGCAGCTGGCGGGCAGTATCGAGACACCTGGCGTCTTGGCACCCAGACACCTGGGTGCCCCGGCAACCAGACACCTGGGTGTCTCGGTACTTTCTCTCGTCCTGTGCCTTTCGTAAGGAGAGCGCTCGTGATTCATAGAATTCGAGCTACCCACGAGACTTCCAAAAATCGGGAGCGGTTGCTTTGTTTCCTAATAGATCGAAAGAGCCAAGCACAGAACCAGTCTTAGACGCAGACTTCCAAGACTAGCAATGAGGGCGTGGCCTCGAGAGGCCGTGCTCTCGCGGCCCCCGAAACGCAAGATCCCACAGGAGAATGCGAACCGGTTCCCGCCCGAGGGCGGGAAGAGCCAACAAGAGAAACTTGTCTCCCGGAAGAGAGTCAGTCCCTTAGAAGTCCAGCAGGACTCCCAAAGTGAATCTCTTCCCTGCTTCTTCTGATGTTCGAACTGACAGGATCGAGACACCAGGCTGGGAACCCGACCGAGCACTGGCAAACACTCGGGGAGCGCTTGCAGTGCTGGCAGGAAGAGGAGCCTAGACACCTGGGTGCCTCGGCTCTTTCTCTCGCACTGCTCCCGAACTGGGCCGAGGAAAATCTCTCCAGACCAGATCGGGATGCTCGATATTCCATAGAATCTCGAGCACTCGGAGCGGCTCGCGAACGAGCGCCCAAAGCAGCCCCCATCTTAGAGGCGGAACCTCTAAGGCTCGGGAACAGGATCGCAAACTGAGGTCTGCACGCCCGCGGCTTCCGAAACACAAAACCCAGGGCTATGCGAATCCGTTTCCTAACCCGAAGGTCAGGAAGAGCCAACGAGAGACCCACTGCCTCCTCGGAAGGAGGCAGTCCCTAGACCCCCAAGGCCATCAAGGGGAAGAAGCAGCATTCCTCTCCTTCGGCCGACGGAGGTCTGTCCGATTCTCGGGACCCCCTTGGACCTCAGGAGAGGAAGGGAAGACGCAGCAGAGGATGAAATCGAAGATAAGATGAAGAAGACGGCGGCTACTTCCACAGGGCGGCTTCCTTCACCTCCACTCCTACATCTTCTACAGGATGGTGGACACGAAACATCATAACCTCCAGGGTAGTCCGGCAGGAACACAACCGATGCAGCCAGGACACCACCACCAGGAGAAGCAGCAGGCATGATCAGGACAGCCGATGCAGGAGCTACGGCAGCGGTTCGGAAGGCAGGAGCTACTGCAACGGCCAGGAACATCACCTCAACAGGACGACTTCCTTCGTCTACACGCCGACATCTTCTACAGGATGGTGGACATCGTAACCCCTGGGGCAGCTGGCAGGAACGCACGGAAGCGGCCCCGGGCACAACCGCCAGAAGCGGCGAGAATAATCAGGACAGCCGATGCAGGAGCTACGGCACAGGTTCGGAGGGCAGGAGCTAATGCAACGGCCAGGAACGTCACTTCCACAAGGCGACTTCCTTCTCTTTCACGCCAACATCTACAGGATGGCAGACATCGTAACCTCCAAGGTAGCTGGCAGGAACACAACGGAAGCGGCCCCGGGCACGATCACTAGGAGAAGAAGCGGGCACGATCAGGACATCCGATGCAGGAGTTACGTTAGCGGTTCGGAAGGCAGGAGCTACTGCAACGGACAGAATGTCATTTGAAAGTCACCAGGAGCGATCAGGGCGGCTGCGGCAGGAGACCAGGAAGAGCAGCCCAGAGACTGTTGTCAAGTTGACAAGGGCATAACACAGGGAACAGCAGGAGCAGATAGACCACAGATACGCAGGAGGCATTGCAACAGCATACATGAAAACCAGCAATGACAGCGTTCGATCTACATCGGCGGGAACAGAGTCAAAGCGATCCCGACGTGGAAATATGTCATCTAACCAGGTATTGTGGTCGATCCCAAAGCAACACTAAATGAATGTTGGGACTGCTTCATGCGAGATACTCTTTGATATATCCAACCAACTACTGCTGTGTCTGCGATGCTCACTGTCAACCTGAAAGAAGAGCAAAGATGATTAGTAGAGGGAGGCTCCTCTCGCTACAAGGGGAACTGCCCTACACAACGGGAGGAGGTACTCTAGACGAGGTCGCCCGATCGCTCCCCGCCCCTGGTCTTCGCCCGACGAGCGAGTGAAGAGGGCGAAGGGGAGAAATCTACTAAAGGGGAGAAGGAAGAACCTACGGGAAGAGAAAAAAGGACGGAGGGGAGGCCACCAAGGGCGCCGTGGAAGCGGAACTTATCGATGAAACCCGCAACCTCCCACTCGGCCCGCAATTCTCTAAGCGCAGGCGGCGAGCAACACTCAGCATAAGTAGGAAGAAATTAGTGATACCCCTTATACACGGAGGCCGGAAGCCCAAGAAGGGAACTAACTCTTACGTCCCGATGGATGTAGGGGAGTGAAGATATTGCGTCCCAAACTAAATCTCCGAAAGTACAGGGGTGCCTTTGGTATTTACGTAAAGGGCTGCTGGAAGAGAAGCATTACCACTTGGTTACGCTACTCCAGTTACGCCCTTGGCCGTCAAACTCAAGACACAGGCAGGGAACAAGGGCTTATGCAAGGTTATCACAAATCGTGGGTTTGTATTAATAAATATCAAACACACGTATATATAAACAAAAATACAGAAAGATCCCACCGGGATAATAAGAGCTTAACGACAGTCAGGCGGAGAGAACGAAAAAACACGTCAGCAACGCATGACGGCCGAAAGCAAACTGGAATGTTTACATCCGGGCAGGCGGGTATCCCGCCTACCTGGCAGTAGTTACTGCCTAACCACCTTGCTCAAGAGTTTAACGGCCGTTTTACAGCCTACGCCTGAAAGTAATTCCTAATGTAAAGGACCGAGGGTTTGTATATTGTGTCAGAACAAACTAGTGGCTCCCCTCAGTCTAAATTAATCTACAAACGCGCTTTAGCCAAGCAGCGGCGCTTTTATAAGAAAGCCAAAAGAGAATGTTGGCTTTACTATATTAATGGAATAAACTCCAAGACCCCACTAAGAGTGGTGTGGCGCAAAATAAGGAAACTGAGTGGAAAATGCTGAGTGGAAAATTTGTTGCGTCACCATTACCCTCACTAAAAATAAATGACACTCTAATCACAGAGCCCACTGAAGTTGCCAATGAGCTAGGAAAACACTTTTCTAAAGTTTCCAGCCCTAACAATTACTCTCCAGAGTTTCAAAGAATTAGGAATTCTGAAATGTGTCTGAAGTTTGATTCAGGAAAATCTGAACCATACAACCAGAAATTTTCCCTAAGAGAACTTCGTGAGGCGCTCTCATCAAGTGAATCCACAGCTCCAGGTGAGGATACAATCATATATGAAATGCTGAAACACCTCCCAGATGATGCCAAAAAATATTTACTGAAGATTCTAAACAAAATATGGGAAACTGGAATTTTACCCAAGGACTGGAAAATATCCATAATTGTCCCTATTAAAAAGCCTAATAAAGATGCTTCCCAAGCCACCAGCTATAGACCAATAGCTCTTACCAGCTGTGTATGTAAGCTGATGGAGAAAATGATAAATACTAGACTAGTTTGGCACCTGGAAACCAAAGGATTACTATCGCCATTTCAATTTGGTTTCAGAAAAAACCGCTCCACCCTTGATCCCCTGCTGAGGCTGACCAACCAACTCCAGCAAGGATTTGCCAAACAGTGTCTGACCATTGGCATATTTTTTGACTTGGAGAAAGCATATGACACTACCTGGAGAATTGGTATAGAGGGATGAATAAATTTGTTTGTATTTAGCATTTCCCAACGTTTTGTGTGAGAGAGAGAGAGAGAGAGAGAGAGAGAGAGAGAGAGAGAGAGAGAGAGAGAGAGAGAGAGAGAGCGAGTGAGTGTAATTGTCGTTAGTGTGTGCTTCGGTTGTTGGAAGAGGGATGGGGTCGTTAGTTTGTTTACGGTGCTGTCTGTCTGTGCAAACGTCGAGGGAGTTTTTTTTCGGTTTTGAGTGAGTCTTGAGCTGAGTTCTGTGCAAGGCGGACATTGATGGTGGATTATTGTATGTTTCGTGAGTCGTGTGTTTTCCGATGGATGTCATTGTTGTCTGTGCATGTGTCTCTTTATAGAGGGATGAATAAATTTGTTTGTATTTAGCATTTCCCAATGTTTTGTAAGAGAGAGAGAGAGAGAGAGAGAGAGAGAGAGAGAGAGAGAGAGAGAGAGAGAGAGAGAGAGAGAGAGAGAGAGAGAGAGAGAGAGAGAGAGAGAGAGAGAGAGTGTGTGTAATGGTCGTTGGTGAGTGCTTCGGTTGTTGGAAGAGGGATGCGGTCGTTAGTTTGTTTACGGCGCTGTCTGTCTGTGGAATATGTGAAGGATTTTTCGGTTTTGGAGTGAGTCTTGAGCTGAGTTCTGTGCAAGGCGGACATTGATGGTGGATTATTGTATGCTTCATGAGTCGTGTGTTTTCCGTTGGATGTCATTGTTGTCTGTGCATGTGTCTCTTCCTTTTTGCTCGTTTTTTTTTTGGGCTGAAAGTCTGTTTTCGGTTTCGTTTGTGTAATTTTGTCTACTGTGTTGGCGACCATGGACACGTCAGCCATCTCCCAGCAACCGAGGATCATAGTGAGTATTGTATGTGGTTATATGTTCGGTGTATCTGTGTTGTGTATTGTTTTTTGTGTTTTTAAATCCCGCCACATAATATTTGGCGCCCAACGTGGGGCAGCTGGTATTGCAGCTGCAATTGAGATTGGTGGCTGGTAGTGTGACTGAAGAGAAGGATGGAAGAGGAACTGGTGAGGTTGAGAGAGGAGAATGCGTGGTTGAGGGGTGAGAATGAGAGACTGAGGAGTCAGTTGGAGGAGATGGGGAGAATGCTAAGGAGTGCAAAAGAAGAAATGAAAGGGGAGATGAAAGAGTCAGAAGAGAGAATGGAAGAGAGGATGGATAAAAAGTTGGAGGGAATGATGAAAAGTGTGGAAGAAATGATGAAAGGTAGGTTCAAGGGTGGTTTTGGAGAAGGGGCTGTTGGAGGCAGGTCCTCTGGAACGTGTGAAGGGGCAAGAGAGAAAGAAAAGGAGGAAGAAGTGAATGGAAGCATGAGTGATGAAAGTGATGTGGAAATAGGAAGTAAGAAGCGAGAGAATGAAAGGCAGGGTAAGGAAAAGGGGAATGAAAAGCAAGGGAAGGAACGGAGGGAAAGTAAGGATAAGTCAGGGGAGGAAAAAGGGAAGAAGGGAAAGGGAAAGGAAATTGGTAAGAAGGGTAAGGAAGTGGGAAAGGCAGGAAAGAAGGGAGAGGGTGAAGGCAGTAGTGATAGTGAGGTGGATGGAGGGGAGTGGATAAAAGTGGATAAAAAGAGGGGGAAGAAGAGTGTAATGAGTAAGATGAATGTAAGTGCGGAAGTGGACTCTTTGTATTCGGAAGAGGGTATGAAAGGACAGAGTGAAAGTAGCGAAAGTGAGAGTGAAAGTGAGAAAGAAGTGAGAAAGGCTATGTATGTGAGGGAGGTACCCCGGTGTGAAAGGTATAATGAGTATGGAAGTAGGGATGTGCATGATTTCTTTAGGGAGTATGAAAGGTTTTGTCAGGATAAGTATGGGGAAAGTAAGAGAGTGTGGGCACGAGAATTAGGAGAATATTTGACTGGGTTTTTGCTTGATATGTATAGGGTTATTATGAGTGTGGGAGATGTTGAGTATGACAAGGTGAAAGCTAGACTAGTTGAGCAAGCGAGGCGTATGAAAGCGAGTGTTAAGTATAAGAGGAAGAATGAATTTGATGAGGAAAGAATGAAAGCTGGGGAAACCTTGTCACTGTATGCTTGTAGGCTGGAGACGTTGGCAAGGAAGAAGTTTGGGGATGATGGGATAGATGAATGTAAGGAGTTAGTATGGAAGTTGTTAGGGACAGTGCCAGATGGAGTTAGAGAATTTGTGAACTTGAAGCGGAAGGAGAAGAAAAGATGGACGAATGAAAGGTTGACTTGGGGAGAAATTTTGGAAATTGTAGAAGATTATGAGCTTGACAGGGTTATAAAAGAGAGCAGAAGTGTAAGTGTAAGGGCTGGGGTAGATGAGAGAGTACCAGAGTTTGGAAGCTTTAGGGATGCAGTGTTGAGGGGCCCAATGAGAATGGCCGATAGTGTAATAGATAGGAGTGTAAGAGCAAGTAATGTGGGGGTGCCAGTGAGGATGAATGGTGGGTTTGTAAGGGAACAACGGGTTGGACGGGTTAGGGATAGTAGTGTACAAAGGGGAAGGTCGATGAGTGGAAGTCGAGCGAAGTGTTTTAGATGTGGAAAGGAAGGACATACAAAGAATGAGTGTAGGTGGGCTTTAGGAGCGTGTTTCGGGTGTGGTCAATCAGGACATTTGGTAAGGGAATGTACGAAAGATAGGGGGGTTAAATGCTACAGGTGCGGACAGGTGGGTCATATTGCTAATGGTTGTAGGGGTACCCGAGTGAATGTAATATGTGGCAACTGTGGTAAGAATGGGCATTATGCGAGAATGTGTTCAGAACCGAGAGCGAAGTGTGTTGAATGTGGAATGGAAGGGCATGTATCAAGTGTATGTAGACGAAAGAGGGTGACTGTGACAGCGAATTCGGGAAACTGAGTGTGAAGGGGGTTCAAATGGGTGGATCCTCTAGGATGCAAGCGGTGCGTGTGATGCATGTACGTGAGGGGTTGTTGCATGAGGATCAGCAATTTGTTTTGATAGAGTATAGTAGGAAACGTAAGAAAGGGAAGAACGTAAGTGAAAGGAATGACCGTAAGTTGTGTGATAGGGGTGTGAGTGCCAAAGTGAAAATGAGTGATAAAGCGTGTAATACGGGTGAATGGGATGGTATGAATAGAACGTATAGCATATGCGGGTTTGATATAACTGAGTTGACTGAACGTGTAGAGGTAAGTGAACGGTTGGAGGTGAGCGAAAGTGTAAGAGTAAGAGAGCGTAGCAGTGATAGACGAGTGATTGAAAGCATGAATGAATCGTTGCAAGAGTTGGAAAGGTCAATGAGCGAATGGGATGGGTTAGTTGAAGAATTGGGGGAGGTATTTGGGAACGAGTTAGAGGGTATAGATGAGATTGTGGATGAAATTGAGAGTGGTAATAGTGAAGAAGATAGCGTGAATCTGAGAGAGAATGGAGGAGAAAATGTAAATCTGAATGTTGCTGGAAGAGAGAGCGAGTCTGAGAGAATGACTGCGTGCCCGCGAACGCGTTCTAAAGGACCTGCTAGTGAGCATCCATGGGTGTTACGTAAGGCGATTTGAATGCAGTGTGAAAGGTGTTGGTTGGGAAATGCTAAAAGGGGGGAGAATTATAGAGGGAAGAATAAATTTGTTTGTATTTAGCATTTCCCAACGTTTTGTAAGAGAGAGAGAGAGAGAGAGAGAGAGAGAGAGAGAGAGAGAGAGAGAGAGAGCGAGTGTAATGGTCGTTGGTGAGTGCTTCGGTTGTTGGAAGAGGGATGCGGTCGTTAGTTTGTTTACGGCGCTGTCTGTCTGTGGAATATGTGAAGGATTTTTCGGTTTTGGAGTGAGTCTTGAGCTGAGTTCTGTGCAAGGCGGACATTGATGGTGGATTATTGTATGCTTCATGAGTCGTGTGTTTTCCGTTGGATGTCATTGTTGTCTGTGCATGTGTCTCTTCCTTTTTGCTCGTTTTTTTTGGGGGTTGAAAGTCTGTTTTCGGTTTCGTTTGTGTAATTTTGTCTACTGTGTTGGCGACCGTGGACACGTCATCCATCTCCCAGCAACCGAGGATCATAGTGAGTACAGTATTGTATGTGGTTATATGTTCGGTGTATCTGTGTTGTGTATTGTTTTTGTGTTTTTTAAATCCCACCACATTGGCATCATGAAACAATTGCACAAGATGGGCATATGTGGAAGAATGATCAGGTTTATATATTCATTTCTGGATCGGGGTCCCGTGTCAGCCGGTGAAATAACTTATTAGGAACATTAGCCTAAGTGAAAAGCCGAAACAGGGAGAGGGTGGACGTAGGCAATATATCCAAGCCAAAACCAAACAAAGGGAAGCACCAGACATAAAACACATATGTACAGAACGAGATCACAGACATGAAACTCATACGTACAGATCGAGATCGCCCCTCCCTTAACGATTTTTCCCCGAAGGGAAAAAGTGCTATAGCCAACCCCTAGGCTAACCTAACTGAGGCGATGCAAAGGAAGGAAGCCTAGGAGAGGGGTAAAGGCTAACTAATAACTCAAATAATGCATAATAAAACAAAAATTTTCTATAAGGTACATGTAGGAGGATAGGCAGGCCCACCACGACATGAACGTGAAGGGAAATGGCCGACCTCCAGTTAAATGAAAGTACCCAAAATAATTAACAAAATTCAAAAGCATCCGAGCACAAGGTCAAAACTTAAATGTACCAATGAAAATCATGTTCCCATAAGCTTAGAGAAGTGAGAGTCTAAAATAAGGCAAAATAAAGTCAAAATAATAAGCGAATAGGCCCGAGGGGGAACCACGTAGCCTAAACAGCAAGACAGCACTTGACCAGGAAGGGAACACAAAATTCACAAAATAAACAAAATTATAAAAACAAAGTAAAAACCGTAACAGTACCAATGAAAATAAGATCCCCAAAGGCTAAGAGAAGTGTGGGACAAAATTAAGGCATAATGAAGCCATGATAATAAGCGAATGGGCCCGAGGGGGTAGCTCGTAGCCTAAACGCTAAACATCACTTCTCGTAATGAAGACATGATAAAAAGCGAATGGGCCCGAGGGGGTAGCTCGTAGCCTAAATGCTAAACAGCATTTCCCGTAATGAAGCCATGATAAAAAGCGAATGGGCCCGAGGGGGTAGCTCGTAGCCTAAACGCTAAACATCACTACCTGTAATGAAGCCACGATAAAAAGCGAATGGGCCCGAGGGGGTAGCTCGTAGCCTAAACGCTAAACAGCACTTCTCGTAGTAAAGGGGTACAGAACAAACATAAAATTAATCAAACCCACTAAAGTTAGGAATCATTAATTGGGAAAATATCCCAAACAAAAAGGGATACTAATAAATAAAACAAAACAAACGTGCTGACCCAAGACCAAGAGAGGTCAAGAGACGCTGTGAGAGGAGATCGAGACGGGCATTATAAATCCCTTTAATTATTAAACTAAAGGAAAATAAGGAGCCTCAATCACCTAAAAAACAATAAAACACTGGTACTCAAGTTGTTGAAGAAGAACCTTGCGAGAATGCCATAAAAATGCCAAAATAGAGCACAAAATAAGGATCACAACGAAATTACGTGTGAACGAAATCGCGTGCTAAAATGGAATGCGACTAGTGTTGCCTTGTGTACAGTCCGCGAGTAGTGCATGGGCTTGTATCGGCACCTCTCTCGTTGGGACTTTTGACATTGGGAATCTTTATAGGGCAGGGTCCCGTGATTGTGACAATCTCACCCTTTACCACATACGACTCCATTTCTTGGAGCTCGCTCTGGGGGTAGTAACCCCAGCTTTACATTTAGCTTTTCTCTGGTATCTAGCAACAGAATTACCTAGAAATAAGTGCTGAATGGATTATTTCACCGGGTGACACGGGCCCCTCCCCAGAAATAGATTTTTCCTTTGTCAAAACCCTTTTTTTAACAGACAGACTTTTTAAAGTAAGAGTGGGAAACTCCCTCTCCCAGCCTTTTATGCAGGAGGAAGGAGTTCCCCAAGGAAGCATTTTAAGTGTAACACTTTTTTCAGTGGCAATAATAATGTGGTTGAAAAAATCTCACCCCCTGTTAAATGCTTGCTTTTTGTCGATGACCTTGCAATATACTGCACAGGATATGATTCCTTGTCTGTATGTAAACATGTCCAAAGGTCTATTAATGCTATTATTAAGTGGGCTGATGAGAATGGTTTCAAATTCTCCTCTTCCAAAACAGTTGCAGTAAGATTCACCAGGTGCCGGTGTGTGGAAGAGGTTCCCACACTTAGTTTAAAAGGGTCCATCCTTCCTTACGAGAGTGAAGTTAAATTTCTGGGGATGACTATTGACCATAAATTAACATGGGCTAGCCACATAAATACCCTAAAGTTTAATGTTAAACAATCTATGAATATTTTAAAGGTTGTTTCTGGATTTAGTTGGGGGACTGATAAGAAATCCCTTCTGAGGCTATATGACTCTCTGTGTCGATCTAAGCTAGACTATGGCTGTCAGATTTATTCCTCAGCCTGTAAAACCAAGCTAAAGGAACTGGACGTTGTACACAACATGGGGTTGAGAATATGCTCAGGGGCTTTTAGAACTTCGCCTGTTGAAAGCATATATGTCGACACAGATCATTTTCGCCTTGATCTAAGAAGGCAAGAGCTAGGGTTGCGATACATGGCTAGAATGAAAAGTGCTCCCAAAAATCCCTCCTTTCAAGCACTAAAGCTATTAAAAAATTTAATAGCTTTCATCCATTAATTCAAAAAGTTCAGGAGTGGCTTTTTCGTATATATTGTCGATGTAAATCAGTCTCTTTCTGTTGGGTCCCTTCTCACGTGGGGATTCGCGGAAACGAGATGGCAGACAGGGAAGCCAAAGCTGCTAGTATTTTATCAGAAACCCCTTTCAGAAAAGTGCCTCATACAGACCTAAAAGGTCCCATTAGATCTTATGTTTTAAGTAAATGGCAAGAAAGGTTGACTTCTCCTCTTCTTGCTAATAATAAGAAATATAGAAATATTAGGGATAATATACTACCGTGGTCTTCGTCATTCCAGCTTGACAGACGAACAGAGGTTATTTTAACCAGATTAAGGATTGGGCACACTCGTCTAACCCATCAGTTTATTTTAGAAGGAAGCAGCCCTCCAGAGTGTGCTTACTGTGACGAGACACTAACAGTGTAGCACATTCTGGTGGTCTGCCCCAGATATTTTAACCAAAGAGAAGGATATTTTCAGGGTAAATCCCTCTCTGATAATTTGGGAGATGAAGCAGATATTTCTGCTATCATCTCTTTTTTTAAAGTGTATTAAAATTTTTAACGATATTTAATTTATTTCCTAATATATTTATTACATCACATAGAATTTTAATGACATTAAATTCTTTATTATGTATATATCACATCATTCATTAAACTTTATACCCTTATTTATTGGTCACATCACTTCATTTTATTTATTAATCATTTCCTTCATGAATTCATAACTTTAACATAATTTATTTTCTCTTCATTACGGCGCTGAATGGCCTTCTTGGCCCCAGTGCCTGGGCTTTTGCCCTAAATATCATACATCCATCCATCCATACAAGGGTGAACACTCGTGAGAACACCTGGGGAGCAGGTAAGGGCCTGAAACAGAGTGCCCTAAACTGGAACACTGTCTCTCCAAGGAAAAAGTGGAGGCTCTTGTGGGAAGACTGATGGATGGATATTTGGAAATAAGCATCCTTCAGGTCCACTGTAAGAATGAAGTCGGACTCCCTGATGGCCGCGAGCGCTGACCGTGTCGTTTCCATCTTGAACCAAGTCTGGCGAACAAGTAGGTTCAGGGAAGAAAGGTCTATGACCAGTCTCCATCCCCCCATTGCTCTCCCTATGAGGAAGATCCTGCTGTAGAAGCCCAGAGACTGGTCTGTAAAGACATCCACAGCACCTTTCTTCAGCATCACCTTCACCTCTCCCCAAAGGGGGAGATCTTCAGCAAGCCAGGATCGTAGATGCATGGATGGACCGGATGGCTGGTGAGGGGTGGTGGAAACTCGAAGGGAAGTTGATAGCCTACCTGAAGGACTTTCACTACCCAGGTTTCTGTTCCATATCGCTGCCATGTTGCCCAATGGCTCAATAAGCAACCCCCTACCAATGGTAGCATATGGGGAGGAACGCCACCCCTAGCATCCTCTTCCCTTCTTCTTACCCTTGCCCCCTCTCACAGGTTGGAAGGGGACTGAAAGGAGCGCTGCTATGCACCCTTTCTGACGGGGGCAGAAGGTGGCTGGGTGTTCCTACGACGACCCTTTGAAGTCTGGGGCTTCTTAGGGCCTGTTGATTAGGTGCCAGTCTGATAAAAAGGTCAGGCTGCAGTGGCGCACGAAGACCTGGAGGTCTTGGCCGCTGCTATCTGACTCCCAGCTCCTGGTATACCCCCAAGAGGTGGAGGGAACAGGTGAAAGGTGCCTAGCACCCTTCACCCACTGCATGGGAGACCAGACAATATTCGTCACACATATCATCATGGGTACAGACATCAAAAGAAGAGTGATAGCGGTAGCACTGCTATCAGATATAATCAAACACAGAAAAAAGAATATTCCCACTGGGAATGTTGAAATTGAAGCAAAACGGCAAGCAGGGCAGAGGGAAACCAAGAGCTCCTCAAAGCATGGTGGCCAAAAGCAAAGTGAATGCTTACCCTTAGGGTGGGCAGGACCCCCACCTGGCACATAGTAGTTAACTACCTAACCACCTTGTTTAAAAGTTAAACGGACGTTTTCCAGCTGCGCTGAAGCAAATTCCTCATGTAAAGACTGGTGGTTAGTATATTGTGTAGGAACAAACCAGGATGGCTAATGATAGCAAGTTGAAAACAGCAGGCAGGCAGAGGAGGACAAGGTATGTGCTCATCTGTCGGAGGCTGAAAGGTAAGTGAATGCTTTACCAGTTGGGTGGCAGGACTCCCAACTTACCACCGGTAGTTAACCACCCTAACCACCTTGTTAGAATTAAACAGCCATTTTCCAGCTCCGCTGAAGGATTTTCCACGTACAGACTGAAGGTTTGTAATTTTGTAGGAACAATGCAATTATTATGATATAAAACTATGATTTTACTAATCTGCTAAAATATGACTAGCCTGCTATAGCTTCCCAATTTCTAATACTGGGGCCTTCCCAGTGGGAATCCAAACCTTTAGGGCCAGGTTAGGTTGGGAGGACAGACTCAACAAGTGGTTTGTGTAAAACACAGTACGAAAACCTCATCTATTGCAAAAAACTACACTAGTAACAGAGAACAGTTTCATGGAAAAGTGCATAAGAAATAAACCTCATTTAAAAACCATTTTTGTTTATTCTTCAGGTTGTTTTCAGCCATTTAGGTTCAGTAAGGATTGGATTACTAGACTACTAAAAGCCTACATCATTATTTATGTCATTTTCATTTGCTCAAAACTTCCAGGTAAGACTGCAGCAGCGAAGTTGTGTGCATGTTTTGCTTAGTCCCAATGTTACACTTGGAAGGATGTGGGGGGGGGAGGGCTGCCTAGCAAGTCTGGCATGGTGTCCTGGGGTAAGTTAGGTTAGGATACATCCCTTATGGAGTATCTTTTGATTTCCTTTCAGACAAGGTGCGACCCACAGGAAGAGGCCAAAAGCACACAAAAAGCCTGAAGGTCAACCAAAATCAAGTCTGACACTTATCTTCCTTATGCATGGGGGTGAGGGAAGGGGCGATCAGCAAAATCACGACCAATAATCATAAAACTGTTAGGGTAACAAGAGCCATTATTATAGTCAATACCTATAGGCCACAGAATACCCTATACCCTCGAGCCTAACCTCTCCTATACCCTCGAGCCTAACCTCTCCTGTACCCTCGAGCCTAACCTCTCCTGTACCCTCGAGCCTAACCTCTCCTGTACCCTCGAGCCTAACCTCTCCTGTGCCCTCGAGCCTAACCTCTCCTGTCCCCTCGAACCTAACCTCTCCTGTCCCCTCGAGCCTAACCTCTCCTGTCCCCTCGAGCCTAACCTCTCCTGTCCCCTCGAACCTAACCTCTCCTGTACCCTCGAACCTAACCTCTCCTGTACCCTCGAGCCTAACCTCTCCTGTGCCCTCGAGCCTAACCTCTCCTGTGCCCTCGAACCTAACCTCTCCTGTACCCTCGAGCCTAACCTCTCCTGTACCCTTGAGCCTAACCTCTCCTGTACCCTCGAGCCTAACCTCTCCTGTACCCTCGAGCCTAACCTCTCCTGTGCCCTCGAACCTAACCTCTCCTGTGCCCTCGAGCCTAACCTCTCCTGTACCCTCGAGCCTAACCTCTCCTGTACCCTCGAGCCTAACCTCTCCTGTACCCTCGAACCTAACCTCTCCTGTGCCCTCGAGCCTAACCTCTCCTGTACCCTCGAGCCTAACCTCTCCTGTACCCTCGAGCCTAACCTCTCCTGTACCCTCGAACCTAACCTCTCCTGTACCCTCGAGCTTAACCTCTCCTGTACCCTCAAACCTAACCTCTCCTGTACCCTCGAGCCTAACCTCTCCTGTACCCTCGAGCCTAACCTCTCCTGTACCCTCGAACCTAACCTCTCCTGTACCCTCGAGCCTAACCTCTCCTGTACCCTCGAGCCTAACCTCTCCTACGCCCTCGAGCCTAACCTCTCCTACGCCCTCGAGCCTAACCTCTCCTACGCCCTCGAGCCTAACCTCTCCTACGCCCTCGAGCCTAACCTCTGGGTAGAACTCCGTAATTCAACCATATTTAACTCAATAACTCAAATTGAACCCACGAATTCAACCTCAATTACCTCGGTTGACCTTCAATTCGATCATTCAATCACTACTTCCGGTCGAAATCGGTTGATTTCTGACTAATTTTGTGGCGTCGCAACTGTTTGTTTACAGTAGTAGTAGTAGTAGTAGCCGGGATTGGTCTTTGAAACGGATCCCTCACTCATTTTATTCCTTTGTGTTTTCTTGTCTGCAAAACCATAATTCCACCAGTTCTTTCCTATTTACAATTTCTCCCTTCAGCATGTCTGTAAATAAACATATATTAGCAATCAATTCCTCTATTTTCCTGATATAGCTGCTGCACAAAACTATCTATTTCAAATCTCATTATATACAGTATATGGTGGGCAGTAGAGTAAGAAAAGTTCTAAGTGCGAGTCACTAGGCGACTTTCCACCGAAGACGATTATGTCTTTTATTCGAGTCATTTTTGGGCTAATAATCACGCCTGTTAACGTTTTATGTGTATAAAAAGGCAGCAAATATAATTATTTTATATTATTTAAATATAAAATTGAAATATTTTACTTATAAATGTAATTAATGAAGCATTTTTGCGGACTTATTTTCTACCGTATTTAATAAGTTTAGTGAGGGTAAAAAGCGTATCGCGAATATACGGTAGTAGTTTATTTTACTTATTTTTGTTAATAAAAAGGTATTTTAACATGTTACGTTAATAAAAATGTAATAAATTCAATTCAGTCATATTATTTTAATTGTAAGTCGAGTTATTTTACTGATAAATATAATCAATAAGGGTTTCTTGGGGTGACCAATAGGTCTCTTATTTTAGGTAATTATGGGTTAAAATTGGCCATTTCAACATGTTAAACTAATGAAAATGTGATGAGTATAATTTCTATATTATTTCAATATTAATCCGAGTTGTTTTACTGCAAAATATAAAGCCTTCTTGGGGAACTATTCCATCGTAGTCCTACCTGGTACAGTAGGTCCTGGTAACGGTAATATCATGTCCATCGTAAAAAAAATAGCGAATTTGTAATAGATTTAAAAATTTTTATTATTCATTTGTATTTATCCAAATTTCACCAAATTTTATATATTTAATATCTTACTTATTTCAATTTCTATTTGGTTGCAGTAGTAAGCACAATTTGGTATTGCTTTTTTCAAAGTATGGGTCTAATATTGTCCTTGTATGATAATTGTCATCATTAAAACATAAATGAAAGATCACTTTTCGCTATTTATCATATATAATCGTCATTTTGCCACTAAATGTGGCTTTTGAGTACATTTTGACTATGAAATAACGTCAGTTTTACAGTAACATTTCATGACCTCAAGGGTATTTGTGCTTTGTAACAGGAAGAAACCAAAGATGACTTTAATACCAGTAATTCCGTAAAAGAAACTAAACTGTATTTATCTAATAAAGAGGGAAACAATGTGTATTTGCAGAGATCCATTCCAAATTAAACAAAGAATGTGGCTCCATCGAGCACCGCTACTCATGGTAGCCTATGCAAGATTAAATGGTAGTCTTGACTTGCAAAGTTCAAGGGAAGCTCACAGCTTGGTAGGCTTTAAATTATACTGTATAATGTCATGGTAGATGATTGGTAGCGTGGACATCTTTTCACTGCGGTGGTCCAGAGTTCAAGAGCCGCTTGAGGACTTAAATATTACTTCTTTAGTTTCTTTTCTTCACTTTTCTTTCTTAAAGTCTTCAGCTGAAGAAAATAAAAATCATTATGCACACAGTCAACAGAGTATAATAAACCCAAGATGGCTCCAAAGAGAGAGAGAGAGAGAGAGAGAGAGAGAGAGAGAGAGAGAGAGAGAGAGAGAGAGAGAGAGAGAGAGAGAGAGAGAGAGAGAGAGAGAGAGCAGGAATGAATTTGCTATTCCACATATTAGTTGTAACCAAGATGAGACGGTTTGTTTTCTTGGCAGCATATGCCCTTCAATCTCATCACCATCATAAATGCCTTGACATCACCTTTACCCTTTTACGGGGTTAGACGTGATACGAGTGTTCCCTCTCCACTTTTATGGCCTGCGCTCTTTCTACCTGAATTCCCATGCAGTCCAGGTCTTCTGCTATTCTCTTTCTCCAGGACTTCCTGGGCCTTCCCAATACTTCCATACCGACAGCTTTCCAGTCAAAATATTCCACATCCCTTCTCTGAACAGAAACTGGAAGTGGAATATAAAGTTCAGGTCAAAGGTCACACAGATACTGGGACATTCAATCATTCAGTGCTGAAAGGAAACTGAGAGGAATAGAGAGGTTTGAAAGGCATAACAGGAGGAGGAGGAAAACCTTTTGCAGTTGAAGAAGCACTGTGCAACAATTGTCAGGAGAGGGTTGACGAAAGTAAGATGGAATATAGATAATACAAACGGAAGCACATTAAAAAGAGTGAAAGGGGTTACTGTATAGCGTCTAGGGGCCATGGAAGGCGTCCTACAAAGAATCTTATCAAGTAATGCCTACAGTGCTGTGTGAGGTGCACTGATGGCACTACCCCCTACAGGAGTCATGGAAGTGTCCAAAAGATATTTCGACCCAATTCAGAATCTTACCTCTCGTACGGGCGGCCTGAGCGAGTTTGTTCTTAACCAAAAAATATCTTGAGTAATTTTGAAGATTCTGACAGTTCTTTTAAGTAGTTGTTCCTCTGAATTCTATTTTTCAATTATACAAGCCATTTCTCCCTAACAGGGCATGACTCCATTGAAAAAAACGATGCAAGAATCAGTTACACCATACACAATAAGCGCATCAGCAGCACACTGAATACCCTACATACATTGTGTCACTCACCTCTACCTTCAGTGCATTCTCCTACTTGCTAGGTATTTACGCCTTTCCTTTCCAAACCTCTTTCACTCCATCTACCCAGTGCTGTACTTTCAAAGTCTTCCTCTTCTCTTTCCATCGACATTTCTGATTCAGACATACTTCTTTTCATCTGCCTCTTGTCTGCCATTCCCTTCACATGACTGAACCATCTAAAAACACTGAAACTCCTACATATCTCTGCACTTCTCAACCTTTCAGTTCCTCTTAGATCACATATACTTAGCAAAAAATTCATCTCAGCAGCTTCAGTCTTTATAATTTGTTACAAAATCCAACATTCAACCAAACCCTGCCATAAACTGACTGAAACTTACAAATAAATGATGAATTCACTCAACACAAACAACCAACCATCAAATTCATCATCATCGCCTCTAATACTGTACAACGCAAAGGGCCTCTGCAAAGTTACACCACTCGTATCTTTCCTGTTTCCTGTGCTTCATCTTCGACAAATCTCTGCTCACCTGAAGCCTCTCTCTTCACAGTTCTCATCCACGTAGGTCTGGGTCTTCCAACTCTTCTGGTGCCCACAGGAGTCCTGCGGGGGTAGTGCAAAGGACATGTCCAAGCCGTGGAACCATACAGTATACAGTAACCACAAAGTCTAAAACTAACTTGAATAATCATAGCCCTAAGGGTCTGTGCTACATAAAAGAAATGCTGAATCTTCCAAAACATAAACAAACATTAAACATAATTATCAATGAATTCAAGAAGTCAGCACCTTTGCCAAAATATCTGGCATGATGTGTGGCTGAAACTACATATTGAAAGATTACACATAAGTTTATTACGATCTGCATTGCTATACAGACACAAATAATGGTATGACAAAGACTAAGTCTAGCAGAATTTGTCAGATTTGGGAATGAAGCTTCAAGGAGAATATTAAGAGTTGGATGGCAGGGCAGAGTGAGGAACACTGCCATAATGAACGTGATGAAAGTCCCACACGCCAAACAAGATAATGACTTGAAGGAGATGGAGGTAGTCTGGACATGTCCTTTGCACAACCCATAGGAGAACAGCACATGATAGCGTCATCTTTGTGACTTCTGTAGCGCCAGAATTATTGGCAACCAAGACATGCTCAGACGAGAACTATGATAAATCAGATACAGAAAATGGAGACTGCCTTTGAGGACTGGGTGTGGTTCTACTGATCCAAAATGTTGATGTAAGAAAGTGGAACTCTGTGTTGCACTGGAGACTTGTAATGCAACTGTAGACTGCATAAATTTCATGGAACTGTAAATAAGACCAGTACAGTATTTAGTAATTTCATTTAAGTGATGGACACATATACTTCTATATCAGCCAACTATTATTTTCTTTAGCAATAATGACCAAAAAGATGGCATGGGTTTTCTGACTTAACCTTAACGGTGCTAAATTCAGTGAAAAATGTATAAAAGACTTTTCATTACTAATAAATTTCCCAATGTAATAATGTTCTAATGTATGAAGTGTTAAAAAGTTTAACTGGGACAGAAATAAAGTTTTTTTGGAATGGAATATAAAAATTTAGGTCAAAGGCCAAGGGCTGGACCATGATGAGGTCATTCAGAGCTGAAAGGGAAGTTGAGGCATAAAGAGGTTTGAAAGGGAGAACACAAGGAACAAAAACCTTTTGCAGCTGCACTGTGAAACAACAACAGTTAGGAGAGGGTTGAGGAAAGTAAGATGGAAGACGGAGAATATGAATCGTGACACAGTAAAAGGAACGAAGGGGGTCACAGCAGCTAACAGCCATGGAAGGGATGATGCAGAGAACCCTAAGTAATGCCTACAGTGTACCGCACGAGGTGCACTGAAGGCACTACCTCCCTACGGGGGATATGGGAGGAGGCTGGAGACGAATGATTTGGGAAAGATGAAGGAATTTCACAGAGGCTCTTTGTGTCATACAACATTATAGGTGATGCTGGTAAGGATATGACAGTCACAAGTTATTGTTCAAATCACACCTATAAGAAGGTAAGTCTTGCAGTTAAGTGGGCACTTATGGATTATTGAAAAGGTTCACAGGTACTTATGATGACTTATAAAACAAAATATTCTAGTCATATACGTACATGTACCAGCTGCGAGTCCACAATCTCCAGTGTCTCAAGTAACACCAACTAATATGTATATCGTTTGTCTGTATGGTACACGAATTTCATATTCGTGTTGCTTCCAGCTATCTGGGGATTTGAGGATTCTCCTCTATTACAGAAGGCAAAATGTAACCCCAGGATATATATGCTAAATTGTTCACACAACGGTAGGAAAGAGTATATGGACACGCTTTTTGGTCTCTGTTAAACAAAGCACCTGTTAATATGGAAACAATAATCTGACGTTACTCTATTCATAAACCTACAGAAAGTAAACAATTGGTATCTTTTACCAACATGAAGTAAACAGTTTCTTACATTAACCTAGAAAAGTAAACAATTTCTTGCATTCACCTACAAAAAGTACAAAATTTTGCCTTCATTTTACTACAAACAATGAAGAGAGATGTCTTTTCTGACAAACAATAAACACGCAGTTGCCTTCTTTGCACTACACACAATGCAAGGGCATCTTCTTTTACCCACACAAACGACAGAAGAGGATATTCTTTTGCCAATAAAAAAACACAAATGCTTTTATCCTGAGACAATAAACAGGACTTTCAACACACATACATCATGAATCACTCCTTTCATCCAAATCAAAAGAACAGAGTGTCTTCTTTTATACACAAACAGATATCCAAAGATGCTTTTTCTTTTACCTGGAAGCAATTAACTTGTGGCTTCTGTTTACCAGCAGCAAAGAGATGTACCTTTTTTTTATTTACCTAAAAGTGACATAAAAAAAATTACCATAAAAGTACCTCAACCATTTGAGGGTCTCTTGATGGCAAATGATGTCGACTGTAAAAACTCTTGAGACAAAATTCAACTCATCTATTTGGCCTTTGTTTTTAATCTTTATAATTTTAGAGTATACAGTAATAAAAATTCAAAAGTATTCAGCTTCAAAACAACATAATCATAGCCAGTCTATCTTAATAAATTTGCTGTCACTTAAAAGAGGTCAATCAGTGCGTCTGATCTATCAGACATATTTCCAGATTCTCAAAGAACTTTAGTGAAAGATTTAAGCTCTTACATGAAGTGAAGACTGGAGAGGGGAGAGTTGTAGACAGCTAATGAGGAAGAGACTGAAAGGAAGTGATGACTGGCACAAAGAAGAAGGCAGTGCTGAAGGCTGTCCCCCTAGGGAGGCAGACAAAATACTGTATAGAAAATTAGACTTATTGTCTGCATACCTTTAAACAGTTAGGTCCTCCGTTTCATCTGTAAACAATAAACAGAAGCGTTATTTTTTACCTACTAAGTCAAGGTTCTTCCTTTTAGAGAAGGCCCTTCCTTTTAGAAAAGACCTTCCGTTTAGAGAAGGGCCTTCCTCTTAGAGAAGGACCTTCCTTTTAGAGAAGGACTTTCCTTTCAGAGAAGGACCTTCCTTTTAAAGAAGGGCCTTCCTTTTAGTGAAGGACCTTTCTTTCAACACCACTTAATATCTTTCATGCAAAGAGATTGACTAAATACAAAATACACGGGAGCATATCATTAATTTTAATGTACAACTGCTTTTTCAAAGGTCCTCCCCATGGTTCTTATAATTCCTAACATTAAGATACTGTACTCGTTCCTTAGACGTAAAAGGAACCTTCTTACCAGAATTGGCATTGTTAAAACTGTCCGTTCCGTTTGACGTCTCTAGACCGTTGGTTTCCACCTCTGCACTTAACTCCCTCTCCTCGCTATTCTCCCGATTCACCCCATTCTGAATGATCCCCTCCTTGTTTGAACTGACGGAGGGAGCGACCGAGTCCTCCTCAACGCTGTTCGGCAATGGCAAAGATGCAAGAGAGGATTATTATTGTCTGTGTCGAACGATAACGACCCACTGTCGTCAGTAGATGTATTGTTCTCATACTTATTCACTGCATAACAGTATTGCTAATGGGTATGGCCTGGCTAACTGAGCTGTTCACTTCTAAGTCACTTTCAGGCTGACCGACACTGCAGTTGCTCACCTTACAGATCCAAAAGTTCAAGTCTGAAACAACGCTATCAACACAAGGTACATCTGAAATAACACTAGACTGATCTACAGTCCCATCACTCCCCCCCCCCCCCCTCCACCCACAAAGACCATGTTGCTGGGGGGAAGGGTGTGACTACCCACCCTACCGCCAATAGTTAAGTAGCTAACAACCTTGTTAAGAATTAAATGGCTGGTTTCCAGCTGCACTGAAGGTATTTCCATATGGAAAGGCCGAGGGTTTGTGTTTGTGTAGGAAAAATTTGTTATTTTGAGTCCATCCTTTAGATGACAATAGTATTCCCGTGCTTTGAAAAATGTAGTTTTATTCCTTTCTAGGAAAAACTCTTGAAGAAGATTATTTCTCAGGTTATGGGAAAATCTGTTTGTTTTTATTCAGCACAAGGTCACTTTAATGGTAGTTGTTATAAGTAAACAGTAGTACTCCATATACTGATACTCACTTCAATGGTAGTTGTTATAAGTAAACAGTAGTACTCCATATACTGATACTCACTTCAATGGTAGTTGTTATAAGTAAACAGTAGTAATCCATATACTGATACTCACTTCAATGGTAGTTGTTATAAGTAAACAGTAGTACTCCATATACTGATACTCACTTCAATGGTAGTTGTTATAAGTAAACAGTAGTAATCCATATACTGATACTCACTTCAATGGTAGTTGTTATAAGTAAACAGTAGTACTCCATATACTGATACTCACTTCAATGGTAGTTGTTATAAGTAAACAGTAGTAATCCATATACTGATACTCACTTCAATGGTAGTTGTTATAAGTAAACAGTAGTACTCCATATACTGATACTCACTTCAATGGTAGTTGTTATAAGTAAACAGTAGTAATCCATATACTGATACTCACTTCAATGGTAGTTGTTATAAGTAAACAGTAGTACTCCATATACTGATACTCACTTCAATGGTAGTTGTTATAAGTAAACAGTAGTACTCCATATACTGATACTACTACGTAAATATTTACTTGAAATGGTAAAAAAGAATCAGTTGCAAAAACATCCAGGGTAGGGTTTATTGATACGCCAACATTGTGGAAAGAGTGTACAAAAATACAATTGGTTTGATACAAAACATAGGAGCATGTTAGCTTATCACAAGCTATGAGGTCATTCAAAAAGTATTTGATACTGCACATGAGAAACATAAGCATACAGGCAGTCCTGAGTTACGACAGACATCTGTTCCTAAGGCAGCGACTTGAGTCAAATCCATCTTAAGTCGGATCTTGATGATAGTAATAGTAACAATAATACTGTTTACTTCAAATCACACAATCTAGATAGATCTGATAAAATGATAAAAATTACAATACACTACCTACATACACAAGATAAAATGATAAAAATGATAATTGGCATTAAATACAGAGCTTACCACTAAAAAAATAAAAAAAAGTGAAGAATTATTAGCGCTGTAAGATCGGATTGACATATGTCGAGACTGCCGTAACCCCGGGGACTCGCTGTACTGTGCTGTACATGGTAACATTGAAAGCTGATCAAGCTGACAATAGTACAAGACTTCCCATGCTGAGGAGTTAAATAAGGTCTCTAGTGCTTACATACTATACACACACACACACAAACTTACTTTCTGAATTGATCAGATACATAAGATACATGCCATCACTAGGGCTTACATACAAAACAGTCACTATATCTTTAGTTAATGGACTAAGTGAGCATTTACGAAATAAATGTCCAAGAAAGGACCTTACGTTGTAATGGTGTATGGTCATTTTGATGGCAGTTTATGTCACCTGTATTTAGTGAGGGCTGCCATTCAAAGAATTTGTTTTTCTTTTTGGTTAAGAGGGACTTCCTACTATGTTGAACTGTCCTGCAAGACTCATATTGCTTCTGGAAGTCATATAGATTTTCAATTACTGTATATTTCATTGTTTGCCATTTACCAGATTCATTCTTTACTGACAATTAACTTGTTTTCAACCAGTTTGTGATATGTATTAGATAAGTTGTAGTGTGGATGTGCCCTAAGATTATTTTTACAGGCAAATGCTTTCTCACATTTCTAGCGCATAAGCAAGCCATCATTAATCCACATTGGCAAGGACTGGAGTACCCCAATATATATATACAACAGATAAAAATGAATAGAAAGCCTCCTGTATAGTTGGCAACACTGCATGGCCAGAAAAATGCAATATTAATGCTGTTAACATCCATATAGCACACTAAGAAAGGGGTACTGTGAGGGTGGTAAGCTGTGGTAAGTACTTTGGGGGGTGCTTGGTGGGGAGGGCCCTCATCTGCATGGGAGCTTTTGCGACTGCGCACTTATGGGGTGGGAGGGCCAGGACAGCTGAGTGGGGAGAGCTGGGCAAAGCTTTATCTGTTTGGGAGCTTTCACCACTGTTATTGGCTAAAAAGCAAAAATGTCATTACACGTCATTTCTTTTATATATTACTTTTGGGTGGCTGAGTGTCATGACTCGTCATAGAAGTTTCGATCTCTCATTGGCTGCTGGTGTTCGTCCTCCCACTCTCACTCTCTTCCATTGGCCCCTCTGATGATAACTCCAAAAGTTACAATGAATTTATGACGTTTAAATTGATGAACAAAATGATTTTATATTAAGTAGGGGCTTTTCTCAAGTTGCAATACCAGTGAACTGAAAAACTTAAAGAACACATTACAAAATAACTTATCAGTATAAAATGTCCAGTCATGTTGCATCAAAACTTTTCTTAGCGATCAGCGTCTGTCTTGGAATGTGTATATACACACCATGAAAGTGTGTTTGTTATAAGTACACATATACATCATACTGAAGTCATTTACAATACACACTTGCTGTGTGTTTGCTTGCCTTCTCTTTCTCTCTCTGGGTTATTCTTTATTGCTATTTATTTATAATTATAATATGGCATACAAAACTTTGGGAATCCTTCCTTGCTCAAAACCCCTTATACTCACCTTCAAATTAGGCAATCATAATATATCTTTGGTTGAAACCCTGGGTAAACATTTAATGCATTATGTTTAATGTTAAACACAATTATATATACCACGTTTTGTTATGGGACATAACTTGTAATCGTACGATCATGCACAATACAACAAAAAGGTAGTAACCAGATACTACACTATTGATATACTGTAATTGGTTACACAAGAGTAATTTACATGTAATCAACTGAACTTTGTATCTTGTAAACTTAATTGTACAGAAAAGTACTTAAAGGTATTGCCTGGCCATACAACACAAACAAAAGCCCATGTATTACTTTAGTTCTTGTTCACTTTTCATTCAGCCCTAACCGTTAAATTAGAATCCATAGGAGGCAACAGTTACTTCATACCCATGTAGGTCAAAGAGACAACAAAATGATTAGGTATTGCGTTTAGATCTTGTCTTCTGCTCATTCAGTTGTAACCGTATAAAAACTACTGTACATATCTGTAAGTCTCTCTCTTCACTTTGCAGGTTTAAAAGCTCTTCTTATCAATTTAGGCAAATGTGAAGGGTAATATTTAATTTTAGCCTTCAAAGGTAATGCCAATTGTAGTTTTGCATCTCTCTCTCACTTTTGCCAGAACTCAAGGAGTGATTTCCATACCTTAGGGAACTCGGCATGTGTCACCTTGTTTCTATAAACTGCTCACATTCAGCGTAAGAACTCAGTATTGAAATAATTTGCTTAATTTTTATTTGTGGCCTTTTAAAGTGAATTACTTTCAGTTAATTTCAACTGAATTTTCTTTTTGTGCCACAAGAAAAGCTGGTTAAAGTTCTTCTCACTCCAACCGAAGGTTATTAAGTGGTACCTCGCCCATGAAAGTTTTTTTTCCTCTTTTCATGTATTTATTTGGCTGAATGCTTGTTTGGTGATTCCCCGTTCATTGCCTCACGTTTGGTGGGGACTGTTGGCTGAGGATGAAGGCAGTGTGTATTCGGCTCCTTATCGTGGAGGTTTTGCTGACCTTATTCCTGCAGGACATCCATATTCTGGAGACTTTATTCTGTCTGAACGCCTCGCTGCATTTGAGGCTCCCCTTTTTCCCTGTACTTTGGAGGACGTTATCTGGAGACTTTGTTGCAGATGCTTACTGAGGGGCATCCCCTTTGCTGCAGTTGGACGCCCTTCCCGTGCATTCTGGAGGGCACTGCCTGTGCCCCTCTGTATTTACTATTCGCCTTGCATCCTTGGACTCGCCTGTGGCCCTTGGAAGGACAGCCTGTCTTTCCCCTCATCCTGCTAACCTCCGGAGTCGTGAAAACGCCTGATTGTGTTTTGATAGCTGGTAAGGATATAAACCGTGTTCACCGTCTGTAGACGTTGCTGCAGCCTTTTTGTGACTCCAGGACCGTTTTTGGACAGTCGTGTGTGGTGCCGCCAATTCTATAAATCAAAATCGACGTGATTTATTATGTATGTAATATTAAGGTTTATTTGTAAAATTTAGGTTTAAGGCTCTTCCCCCCTTTCATTCTCTCGCACTAAAGTTTTCAGGGCTTTCATAGGAATAGGTTGTTTTCCTTCCTCCTCCTAATTACTGTCTCTTGTTCTATCGTGTGAAAATGACATTATAATAAAATAAAGTTTTATGTACTTACCAAATAATTACATAGCTATAGTTTCTACTTTATGTGGCAGCTCAAAATTCGAAATTCGTGGTAGCGCTCTTTGTTTTAGGTGTAGGTATGCTGCCCGCCCACTATCAGGGAAGAATAGGTACAATGTAGCTAAAGAGCTCAATTCATTTATGCTCTATGTCCATGAGAGGGGAGGAGGGCAGGCTCTGATCATGTAATTATCTGGTAAGTATATATAAAACTTTATTTTATTATAAAAATGTCATTTTTTATATAAGTAACTTACCAAATAATTACATAGCTGAATCCCACACTGAGTGGAGGTGGTTTGAATGGACATATACTACCCAAAAAACTACTCGATGTGGAGGATAATTTGGGATAGCAAATTGGCTAGCATCTTGAAATGCTTGTTGTAACCTTACCTGGTGAGGGAGCAACACCAGATGGGTACTGCTTCTGGTCATAGCTCCTCTCAACCTGTAGCGGCGTGGCGGTAGAGCCAAGGTTGCCACTACTTGAGTGGGTGCTTTGCAACATATGTTAATTGCAGGTTGCCAAAGCTAACAATCCCAAAGGATCACATAAATAATATGTGGATCTACCCTTGCCCTGGCCACAGTACAATAGAACAACAAAGACCAGATAAAATTAACCTACAACACACGAAATTTTAGCTTGACCATAAAATACAGATTGGTGGCACTCACGACTCAGTGTCCACCAGACTTCTTGAGAAGTACAACTATCCTTATTCAAGGAGAGTGGATAGAGGAAAAAGGAGGCATTCCTCCTATCCTTCATCCCCAAATACCATGCCAGCTGTGAAGAACGGACCTAAAGTACTGCATTTTTCATACACCGTTTCAATGCCCCGTAAGTAAAACATGGCAAACACCGACTTGCACCTCCAAAATGTTGTTTACAAAATTGAAAGAGACAGGTTACGTCTGAAAGCTAAAGACGTCGCCACAGCTCTTAGTACTGTAAATCATCTTGAACTCTCGAATGTGCTTCCGAAATCACGGATCTTAAAAAGAATGATAATGCATTCTTGGACAGAGGATGGCTGGGGTTTTTCACAGAGCACCAAAGATTAGGGGACGATCCTCTAAGGTTTTTGGTTCTCTCAAGGTATACTCTCAAAGCTCTCACAGGACAGAGGACTTTCTCTTGATCGGATGGGCCTAGTACTTCCAACAGGCTCTTGATTGAAAAGGAGCGAGGCCAAGGGTTAGCCGGGTCCTCATTCTTGGCCAAAAAATCCAAAATTAGTGAGTATAACGCAGTGCCTTGTGAGAAACCTATCCTTTTATTAGTGGCATGAAGCTCGCTGCCTCTATTGGCTGTAGCCAGTGCCATCAAGAATAATGTCGTCTTCATAAGATTCCGAAGTGATGAAGAATCTAAAGGTTCAAACTGTGGTCCTGACAGCCAGTTGAGGATCACATCCAAGTTCCAAGCAACTCTCGAGGGTTTAACTTGCTTACTAGTATTCAAATGTTTGATTAAATCACTGATGCCTTGGTTTGAAGACAGGTCTACCCTTCTGTGTTGGAATACTGAACTCAACATCGCTCTGTAACCCTTGATGGTAGATGTTGTGAGTCCTTTTGATGTTCTAAGATATAAAAGAAAATCTGCGATTTGGGCACAGACGTTTGAGAAGAGGAGATATTTTGCTCTCGGCATCACTTCCTAAAAACTGCCCACTTGGATTGGTAGACTGCAGACAAGATTGTCACTTGCACTTAGCAATAGCCTCTGCAGCCTTCCTTGAAAATCCTTTCACTCTGACAAGCTCCCTGACAGTCTGAAGCCTGAAGTGCAGCTGTCTGAGAAGACTTCTCTTCTGAGGATGTAGCCTTGGGAAGTCCGTCAAAAGGCTCAACAGATCGTGGAACCACTCCTTGTGTGGCCAAAAGGGAGCGACTAAGGTCATTGACACGTTGTTGTGTGTACTGAACTTCCTTAACACTTCCCTCACCATGCTGAAGGGAGGGAAGGCGTAAAGGTCAAAGTTCGACCAGTCCTGCAACATGGCGTCTGTTGCCCATGCTTGTGGGTCTGAAGCCGGGGAGCAATACAAAGGAAGATGGTAGTACCTTGATGTCACAAACAGGTCTATCTATGGCTTTCCCCACAGCTTCCACAGGTTGGTGCACACCTGTGGATTGAGTGTCCATTTCCTCGGTAGGACCTGTTAGCCATGGCTCAAATTTGTCCGCAAGGACATTCATCTTGCCCTGAATGAAGCGGGTCACTAATTGGGTCTTGTTGCTCCTTGCCCAAAGAAGAAAATCTTTGTCGCTTCGTAGAATGTAAAAGAATGGGTCCCTCCTTGATTCTTCATATAAGCCAGGGCTGTCATGCTGTCCGAATGAACCACTACTGTCTTGTGGAAGGTTAGTGTTGCAAAGTGCTGAAATGCCAGATGAATCACTTTTAATTCCTTTACGTTGATTTGGAGGTTTCTTTCGGTAGGCGACCATGTTCCTGACACCTCAACGTCATTGAGAAGGGCTCCCCAACCCAGATCCAAAGCATCTTGAGTATAACGTTAGGTCGGGGTTTGTTGGAGCCAGAGACCTTCCTGTTGTGAATCTGTCTTCTGCTAGCCACCACTGGAGGTCCTCTTTTATTTGGGGAGTAATGTTGAAAATGAATGAGTCCGGGAACAACTTCCTTTTCCAATTGGCCTTGAGGTAAAATTGCAGTGCTCTTGTATGTAGCCTGCCTAATGGAACGAACTTCTCTATGGAAGAGAGAGTTCCTAGAAGACTCATCCATTCATTGGCTGGGCAGGAGTGGCAAGTTACGAAGTCCTAGACTTTCCTGCGGCAAGTTAGTATCCTTTGTTGGGATGGAAAAGCCCGAAAGCTCTGAGTCTATCACTATCCCCAAGTATAGAATAGACTGAGTCGGGACTAACCGTGACTTCTTGAAGTTTATTAAAAGGCCTAAATCTTGGGCGAGACGAAGAGTTTTCTGCAGGTCCTCCATGCACTGAGGTCTTGAGGGGGAGCGTAGGAGCCAGTCATCCAGGTAGAGAGATGTTTATTCCCATGCTGTAGCCATTTCGCTAGGGGAGTGAGTACCTGGGTAGAAACTTGAGGGGCCGTGGAGAGTCCCAAGCAGAGTGCTCGAAACTGGAAGACTCTGTCCTGGAACATGAATCTCAGATACTTCCTGGAGTCCTGGTGAATTGGAATGTGGAAGTAAGCCTCTTGCATGTCGATTGTAACCATCCAGTCTCCCTGATGGATTACCGACAAAACCAACTGATTCGTCTCCATTTTGAATTTCGTTGTTTGAACGAAGAGATTCAGGGCACTGATGTCCAAGACAGGTCTCCATCCTCCCGATGACTTGGGAACCACGAAGAGGCGGTTGTAAAACCCCCACGTGTTTACGTCCTCGACTACTTCCACAGCTCTCTCTTCTGGTATGGCTGAACCTTCCCGAGATAGGGCCGAAAACCTCTCTGAGTCTACGGAGTAGGCTGTTAAGCTGATGGGAGAGGTTACTAAGGGAGGTTTCTCCCTGAAAGGGATAGCATAACCTTCTTTTAATACTTTCAGCACCCACGGCTCCACATTATTTTTCCATACTATCTTGAAATGGTAAAGTCTTGCTCCCACTGGAACACGGAGGACGGACGTCTCACTTTCTGTGAGTTGTTTTGTTAATGGGTTTCCTAGTTGGTCTGGAGGTTCTGAGGTTGGCTCTAGATCGGGACTGGAAACGACCTCGAGAACTCGAAAGGCTTGTTGCTGCATGGGCGACAACATTCTAGGAGTTGTGCTTGTAGTGGCTCGTGCAGGGAACTATCTTTTGGTGGATTGAGTGAGGTGGTCTTGAGTCGACTTCTTCTGTAGATCCACTGAAATCTGTTCCAGAGTGTCCTGCGGGAATAAACTATCCTTGTCCAGGGGTGCAAAAAGGAGTGAAGAACGTTCCGATGGGGTGACTCCTTTTGCCGTGTACGAGCACCACACATCTCATTTCTTGAGGACTCCTGCTGTGAAGATGGTAGTGGCTAGTTCTAGTGCTCCATCTCTTACGGCTCTATCTGCGCACCCCAGTACTCCCAGCCAGTCCGAAGCAAAGTTCTCTTGAAGGGACGTACAGTCTTCTATCTTCTTGGGTAGGGTCCCCACCGTCCAATCTAGAAAACTAAAGATCTCGAAGACTTTAAATATATCTTTAAGAAGATGGTCTAATTCCGAGGCTGTGAAGAGAATTCTGGCCGAAGAGAAAGCAGAGCGACGAGAAGCATCTATGATACTGGAGAAGTCCCCTTGAGAGGAAACAGAAACTCCCAAGGACGGAGCTTCTCCAGTAGCATAAGACAGGTACTTCTGCCTTATCAAATGAGAGGGAGGATCACAGAAAACCGCCTTCCCAACTTTCCTCTTCTCTGCTAGCCAGGCATCCATGCGGCCAAAAGCTTTCTTTGACCACAAAGACAACACCACACGTGGCAGTCTGGAGGTACCTGGTGGTTGTCGCATCAAGTAGTCCGAACCCGGCGATACTGGGACGACTGGAGAGAAGAACAACGGATAGCAGACCAGGAAAAACCAGAGCAGCGCTGAGTAATGAGAGGCAGATTGCTCCTCTTCTGTAGGTTCCTCAACAGACAAAACGGATGATCCTAGGGGTTCCACGGTGTCTTGCACTACTGGAGTTGGCTTTTGAAAAAGGCTCAACATTTTATCAAGCCGAAGTTGAATTGGCGCCAAGGAGGGATCTTGAGTAACAGACGGAAATTCTCTTGTGGCATCCGAAACTGGAAATTCTCCTTGCGGGGTCACAACGAAATTAGAAGAGGGGTGGACTTCGAGAGAGGCGCCCCCAACGACTGGACGCACGGACGTTGGGCGCCCACCCGCTGTTGAAGCAGACACTGACTCTTTGAAAGTGACTGCATTGTCCGCGGACACTTGGTGCCCCAAGGATGGGCACTAGGCGATCTAATGTTCCCGCTCTGAGCGGTCAAACACGGGCTCTTCTGACTCAGAATCTGGGCACTCATGAACAGGTAAGGCAAGAACTGCGCGCTCATGCGATGGCCACTCGGACATTGGGCGCTCTAGAGATGAAAGCTCGGATGCCGAATGATCTACGAGTTGGCGCTTACGCACACCACTATCATACACTGGCGCTCGTACTCTTGGCGCCCATGAGCTGGACTGGCACACACTCCTTTGGGGTCGGAACGCACTTTCGCACCTGAATGGGAGCGAGAACCTCTTACTGGCGACTCCCAAAAACTACAAGGGAGTTGGCACGTTCTCTCTCTACAGCTCGCTTACAAGTTGTGGGCGAATCTGAATCCACTGAAGCGCCCGGCCTTTTCAATGGCCTAGATACATTGGCAAAAGGGTCACTGCGTTTCTTTGATGCGGGAGAGTCTGAATCACTTGAAGAAAGGGCATGTGCATCCATTCGAACACCTTTCCAACAGCGTTCTGTTCTTCCGCAGGCTGGGATTGGCGAACAACAGGCTCAGATGAGGCAACGACTGCTCATGGGCAAACCCCACCGACCTCCCTTGGACTGCCAGTTTGCCTCCTCCCATGTTGGCAAGGGAGGGAAGTTTAACAGGGACCTTGGTCTACAAGCATCGGTGGGACAAACAGCCGCCCCCTCCACTGACACTTCACTATTAAATTTGTCCATTAGGACCTTCACAGAGTTCCCAATCTGGGAAACAGTATTGACAAGTAAATTAAATTTTTGATCTACCCGTGCTTCTAAGCTGGCAATGGCATTGGGTTCAGCAGAATGAGAGCTAAGTAATGGAGTGATAGGAAAAGCTGGAGGGCTGGAAATGAGAGAAAAGGCTGTCACAGGCGTTGAAGGGATAGGCATAACATCAATATCAACCTCTGGAGAAAGACCTACAATAGCACAAGCCTTAGCTTCAGCCGTAGCTGTAGCTTTTCTAATTCGGTCATGGTGCAATTTGTTTAAGTGTGTATGTAAAGTCTTCCATTTACCTTTACATTCGTCACAATTCAACTCCGGAGAAAAAAATTTGTTCCCTACAAGTACAATAAATGCATGCGAGTCATATTTTGCAGACACAAGTCTAGTTTTGCAGCCTTTGCTGCAGTACCTAATGCTAGACAAACTAGAGTCAGACATAATGGTCAAAATTCCAATTAGATAAGTAACAGTCGAAGAAATAATCCAAATTCTAGCTAAGCTAGATAGCTGTGCTACCAAAAGCAAAGAGTACTTCACCAAAAACGATTTCCAACCATCCGTTGAAAAACGAAACGAGCTGCTAATAACTGGTGTTCAGTCATTAACCAGCAGAAACGAATTGGGCTCTTTAGCTACGTTGTAACTATTTTTCCCTGATAGTGGTCGGGGCTGCATACCTACACCCAAAACAAAAGAGCGCTACTGCGAATTTCGAATTTTGAGCTGCCACATGAAGTAGAAACTATAGCTATGTGATTATTTGGTAAGTTACTTATATAAAAGTTTAATTTAGGCAAAGGTTTTTTGTACACCCTTATGCAGTTTTTTGTGGGGTTTTCATTTAAGTTATGATTAAGTTTTTTTTTGTAATACAGTAAATAACTAATATTGTTTAGTGCATATACATACAAGTATGCATCAAGATGCTGTGCATTTGCACATTGTCTTTCTCCCCAAGGATTGTTCTTAATAAAAAAATTTTTTCCAAGCTAGTCCCATGTAAACAGTTACGGCAAGCAAACAGGCATGAGAGGGAGAGAGAGAATTCCAATGTTAATTTTCTTATACATTTATTCAGTATCATACAGTTTGGTTTTCATTATGTGTACATTACAGTACTGTAGTGTATTCTGTATTGTTTATAAGCATATACTGTACAGTATTGTAGTCACAAAACATGAAAAAAGTACAAAATTATAATTATCAAGATATAATTATTTGGATATTTACACCTGTTAAAGTTAGCTTATATCTTCGTGCCATTATGTTCGATCGGCATACGAAGTATAAAAAATAACGCTTGGCTAACCCGCTAGGAATGTCTCTGTAATCACCCATTTCCCACCAGGTGGCGTTTGAATGTTTACATTCTCGTCAGAATTTTTCATACCGTGTGCTTATTATGTAGACTGTGAATCGGCATTAGTAATAATTTTGATGATTTCTGCCTTATTTCTCCTGTACAGTATTGTGCTTGTTTTTTATTCATGCATTATGTCATCTACAACAAGCTGAGATGAAAGCATTAGGCTGTATAGGAAAGAGTTTGTGGAAACTGACTGTTTCGGTTGTGTATGACCATGTAACATAACTTTTAAAAGTAATTTGTATTTTTCCTAACTATACAAACCTGAGGTCCTTTACATAAGGAATTACTTTCAGCAAACCTGGGACGGCCAGTAAACTTTTGAGGAAGGTGGTTGGGCAGTTAACCCTTAAACGCCGACTGGACATACCATACGTCGACTAAAATTGTCTGTTGGGTGCCGAGTGGACATACGGTACGTCAACTACAAAAAATTTCAACCTTCGGTCCACTTTGACTCGACCGAAATGGTCGAAAAACGCAATTGTAAGCTAAAACTCGTACATTCTAGTAATATTCAATCATTTACCTTCATTTTGCAACAAATTGGAAGTCTCTAGCACAATATTTCGATTTATGGTGAATTTTTTAAAAAAACTTTTTCCTTATGCCCGCGCGGTAACTGCTGAAAATTTCAGAAATTCTTTCGTCATTTTGTCATAATTTTTGCACCATTTTATATTAGCCGTTACATAAAGTTTTATATATGAAAATGTGCGCAATTTCACATAAAAAACAACCCATGGTTGTAGCTTTTATCAGTTTGGAAATATTTTCATATAAATCACGATGTGCCAAAATTTCAACCTTCGGTCAACTTTGACTCAACCAAAATGGTCGAAAAATGCAAATGTAAGCTAAAACTCTTACATTCTAGTAATATTCAATCATTTAACTTCATTTTGCAACAAATTGGAAGTCTCTAGCACAATATTTCGATTTATGGTGAATTTTTGAAACTTTTCCCTTACGTCCGCGCGAGGTAACTCGGCCGAACATCTCAAAAATTCTTTCGTCACTTTGTCGTAATGTTTGCACTGTTTTATATTAGTCGTTACATAAAGTTTTATATATGGAAATGTGCGCAATTTCATGTAGAATACAACAGAAAATAACTGATGGTTGTAGCTTTTATCAGTTTTGAAATATTTTCATATAAATCACGATAAGTGCCAAAATTTCAACCTTCGATCAACTTTAACTCGACCGAAATGGTCGAAAAACGCAATTGTAAGCTAAAACTCTTACATTCTAGTGATATTCAATCATTTACCTTCATTTTGCGACACACGGGAAGTCTAGCACAATATTTCGATTTATGGTGAAATTTTGAAAAAAAACTTTTTCCTTACCTCCGCGCGCGCTAACTCTGCTGAAAATCTCAGATATTCTTTAGTCACTTTGTCGTAATTTTTGCATCGTTTTCTATTAGCCATTACATAAATTAAAATGTGCATAATTTCGTGTAGAATACAACAAAAAATAACTCATGGTTGTAGCTTCTATCAATTTTGAAATATTTTCATATAAATCACGATAAGTGCTAAAATTTCAACCTTTGGTCAACTTTGACTCGACCGAAATGGTCGAAAACTGCAATTGTAAGCTAAATCTCTTACATTCTAGTAACATTCAATCATTTACCTTCATTTTGCAACAAACGGGAAGTCTCTAGCTCAAATATTTCGGTTTATGGTGAATTTAAAAAAAAACTTTTTCCTTACCTCCGCTCGCTAACTGCTGAAAACCTCAGAATTTCTTTAGTCATTTTGTCGTAATTTTTGCACCGTTTTCTATTAGCCATTACATAAAGTTTTATACATGAAAATGTGTGCAATGTCATGTAGAATACAACAAAAAATAACTCATGGTTGTAGCTTTTATCAGTTTTGAAATATTTTCATATAAATCACAATAAGTGCCAAAATTTCAACCCTCGGTCAACTTTGACTCAACCGAAATGGTCAAAAAATGCAATTGTAAGCTAAAACTCTTACATTGTAGTAATATTCAATCATTTACCTTCATTTTGCAACAAACGAGAAGTCTCTAGCACAATATTTCGATTTATGGCGAATTTTTGAAAAAAACTTTTTTTACATCCGCGCGTTACGAATTCATGCATCATTTTGTGATAATGTTTTCTCTGTGTTGCTTTGATCGTTTTACACTTTGTTATATACCAAACTCATTGCAATTTAGTGTACAATACAACGAAAAAAAATAATAACTCATTAGCTTTAACCGTTTTGCTCACAATGCGATTTGTATACAATTATATGAAATTTTTTTTCACGCTGTCATATATTCCAATATTTATATATGATACTGATATTTTTTTTTAATTTCTGATGGTTGCATACTAAACTTCAGGCAATTACAAAAAAAGGAGACAAAAATGAACTCTTAATCTTAAAAACTAAGCGTGCTGTGATTTTTTGAAAAAAACTTTCTTTCCGCTTCGGCGCTAACACTCAAACCCCGCCTGCATACGGCAGGCACTTTTGTAAATAGAGGCTCGGCGTTAACTGCCTAACCATCTTGTTCGAAAGTTCAACAGCCGTTCTGGCTTCACTGAAAGTAATTCCTTATGTAAAGGACCGAGGGTTTGTATATTGTGAAGGAACAACTATATGTTAGCCTGGCTGTTAAGCCACGATATCCTTCTCCCCACACTCTTCACATAGAGAAGTTTTGAGTTTGGAGGGGTAAACTGGATAGCTGTTATGCAACAAGGCCATCGAGCCATGGCCATTTCCAGCCTCATCCAGTTTGCTTGCTGAACATTGTTTCTCTGGATACACTAACCCACCATCCTCATTCAGTGTGGTAGTCAACTAACTTAACAGTAGGCAAGATTCACTCCGAACAATGAAAATTTCCATGATAAACTCAATTATTTGGATACTTACCAACTGTTAAAGTGGAAACCCACCCAGCCTCCCCACATCTTAGTGGGCGGTCAGGAAGAATTCTTACAAGAACGTAAACATTCCAATGCCACCTGGTGGGAAACAGGTGATTACAGAGACTTCATAGAGGGTTAGCCAAGAATTTTGAAAAATTTTGTATGCCAATTGCACCTACTGGCATGAAGATATAAGCTAACTTTTATAGTAGGTAAGAATCATTCCAAATAACTGACATTTTACATCCATGAAGTTTTTTTTTTTACCATATCCACAAATTTCCAAACTCCACAAGAGTGCTGGATATATTATAGCATGTAATTGAGGGTTTATTGTAAATGGCTACTTTCCAGTATGAAAACTCATGTGAATTATAAGCTGTTTCCTGGAATATGCTTTCCCACATTCTTGGACATGAATGGCTTCTCTCCAGTATGAATTCTCATATAAACTGTAAGATCAGGTTTCCTGGAAAATGCTTTCCCACATTCCTTGCACATTAATGGCTTCTCTCCAGTATGCATTCTCATATGATGTGGAAGATGTTTTTTCATGGAAAATGCTTTCCCACATTCTTTGCACATGAATGGCTTCTCTCCAGTATGAATTCTCATAAGAACTCTTAAGGTTTGGTTTCTGGGAAAATGCTTTCCTACATTCCTTGCACATGAATGGCTTCTCTCCAGTATGAATTCTCATATATCTGCAAGACTCGGTTTCCTGGAAAATGCTTTCCTTGTATATGAATAGCTTCTCTCAAGTATGAATTCTCATAGGAACTGTAAGATCAGGTTTCCTGGAAAATGCTTTTCCACATTCCTTGCACATGAATAGCTTCTCTTGAGTATGAATTCTCATATGAACTGTAAGATTTGTTTTCTTGGAAAATGCTCTTCCACATTCCTTGCACATGAATAGCTTCTCTTTAGTATGAATTCTCATATGAACCGTAAGATGTGATTTCTGGGAAAATGCTTTCACACAGTCCTTACACATGAATGGCTTCTCTCCAGTATGCATTCACATATGACGTGTAAGATCTCGTTTTATGGAAAATGCTTTCCCACATTCCTTGCACATGAATGGCTTGTCTCCAGTATGATTTTTCATATGCTCTGCAAGATTTTGTTTCCTGGAAAATGCGTTCCCACATTCCTTGCACATGAATGGCTTCTCTCCAGTATGAATTCTCATATGAGCTGAAAGAATACTTTTGAAGGAAAATGCTTTCCCACATTCTTTGCACATGAATGGCTTGTCTCCAGTATGAATTCTCATATGAATTGTAAGATAATGTTTCCTGGAAAATGTTTCCCTACATTCATTGCACATGAATGGCTTCTCTCCAGTATGAATTCTCATATGAACTCTTAGACGTGATTTCCTGGAAAATGCTTTCCCACATTCATTGCACAAGAATGGCTTCTCTCCAGTATGACTTCTCATATGAACTGTAAGAGATGGTTTCTTGGAATATACTCTTCCACATTCTTTGCACATGAATGGCTTCTCTCCAGTGTGCATGGTCATATGATAAGTAACATATTGTTTCCTGGAAAATGCTTTCCCACATTCCTTGCACATGAATGGTTTCTCTCTGGTGGGATTTGTGATATGACTTTTAAGATTAATTTTCTTGTAAAATGCTTTCTCACAGTCAGTGGATCTGAAAGGCTTCTCTCCATTGTGACTGTTCCTTCTTTCTTGCTTTACTTCCTTTTTGCAAGTTAGTGGATCTTTTTCATTCACAATGAATTCACTTCATATGAATATTCATCATCTTCATTAGACTCACAGAGTACCTCCGGCTCTATTTTGATGTCCATCAATGGATCCAAAAACAAAAAGTCACCATTACTGGTTTCACTAACGGCACCCATGTTGCTGTTTTCTTGTTTTAAAGAAGAGTGTGATCATGCACCTTCGGTTTCACTTTTCAAAGGAAATTCTAAAGAATGTTCTGGATTCATGCTTGGCATATGTGTCCTTCAACCTTCAAAACATTTTTTCCCAATATGCTACAGTTGGTGAACCTTTTTCAATCAGTGCTGAATTCCTTTTATATGAATATTTATCACCTTCATGAGACTCAGAGAATACTTCTGGCTCTGCCTTGACATCAATCAGTGGATCCAGAGACAAAAAGTCATCATTACTGGTTTCACTAAAGGCAGCCATGTTGCTGTTTTCTTGATTTATGGAAGGTAGTGAGAATGCACCTTCAGTTTCACTTTTCAAAGGAAATTCTAAAGAATGTTCTGGATTCATTTTAGCCATTTGCCCTGTCCTGTTCTGTAATGACAATGTGTTCAATTGACAACTCTTAACCCGTTATAGCCCAAATTTTTTTTTTAAAGTTTTATATGATAAAAATGTTCTTTTTACATCAATATGTGATTCTAAATGTATTTTAAAATTTCTATTGCAGTATTTTACAAAATACGAGTATATGTATTATAATGTCGGTCCTATTTTTAGGACCATGGGCACCTGCACGACCAATATTCAAGAAAATGTCATTTTTGGAGGAGGGTATTCACTTCTAAGGATAATGAAAAAGTGGCTGAATTTTAACTGTTTCTTTATCCAAAAGAATTACAGAGCTATTACAAAATTGTAAAGGGAAAAATGCATTGTTTTATTGATGTAATGCAACACAATATCACTTTGTATGCCACTTTTTAAAACACTCTCCAATATGAAGGCCAACATCACATTTCACACATTGCTTTGAAACTTTTTTCTTACATAGTGCACATTTTCTTTGTTTTCCTCCCTCTGTCCGATCCAGAATATGTCCATCTGTAGAAAATCTGATGTGTGGTAATACTTTAGAAGAAATTACTTTGGGGCATCCACAGTGTTTTGGATCAGAATCTGAGGATAGCTGCAGATAAGCTCTTGTCACTGACCTCCTAAAATCAAGTAAATCCATAGTATTTCCATTTACAAGACAATATATTATCCATGAATTAACCATCACAGTATCAAGAAAACTTGTAAATAAACTAAAATACCATTTCTTGGATCTGATGGAAATACGATACTTTTGGATAAGCCAATCTAAATGGTCAACTCCTCCCATGTATTTGTTATGCTGGGATATGAGAAATGGCCGCAAAACAAAAATTTCCTTACCAATCTTGCTTGACCATCTTTTTGCATTTCCGATAGGATTGACAGATTGGTGGTTACTTCCAATAGTAAAAATGCTGTTATCATGCCATTTCAGGAAAAAAAAGTTCTTCATTTCTTTCAAATCTGTAGTCATAGGATCCGCGATATTTCTTTTTTAGAGATTTATCAGCCTCAAGGGGACATTTAGATGTTCTGTTTGAACGAACTGTTCCTGTGATTCTGATTTTTAGGGATTTCATCTGTGCAAAAAGGCCATAGCTTGAGAAAAAATTATCAACATAAATTTCATGATCTTCTGGGTCCTCAAGGTGACTGACCATAGATAATACCACTTTTGACCCGAGGCTGTCACTTTTCATAGCAACGGTAGTAGAATTCTTTTGTTTTCCTTGATATAGATCCATTTGATAACAATATCCACTAGTTCCACAACATAGCATCCATTGCTTGAACCCAAATCGTATAGGCTATCCTCTTATAAATTGCTTCAATGAGCTTCTTCCATAATATCGTACAATTTGTTCATCAATAGACAGTTCCTTAGAAAATATTCCAAACTGCTTGAACTTCTGATTCAAAGCATCAGCTAGAGGCCTAATTTTAAAACCTTTATCATCTTTGCAATTATCTGCATTTTCATTGTCTACAAAATGTAGATACCTTTTGATACTTAGAAATCTGTTTCTTGGCATTGTTTCTCGAATAATTTGAGTATCCAGATCTTCATCCAAACTCCAGTAATTTCGTTCACTAGGTAGTTTGTGGTACCCTGAGAAAAATAGGATACCAAAAAAATTCCTCAAAGAGTTTGTTGACAAACTAAAATCAAGTACATTTTTTTGTGAGGAATATGTAACAGATTCTTTACATATTTCATTTAGTAACTCATCATCAAGGAAGAGCTCAAAAATATCAACTGGGGTTTTTCCAAGTAATTCATCTTTCATTGACTTCCTTCTTTCATCAGCTCCATGAGTAATTGGTGAAACAAATTTAGAAAAATTGGGCTCCACTTTACCCCAAGATACATTAGGACTCTTCTTTCTTTTGCATTGAGGTTGGGTTGGCTCTTCATTATCATACCGATGAAGTTCAACAGATCCTGGCACATCTTGCAAGATGAAGCTTTCATCACTTTCTTCATCATCTAAAATTTCATCATCAAAATCTTCTTCATCAGTTAGTTCATTTACTGGTGGTGGGATTTCAACCATATCAATGAAGTTTTCATCATCATTAGGCTCATGTTCTTCTGCATAATTTATTGCATCACAAACTGAATAGAAATATTTTACTGGATGACTGAAGGACATGGTGGAATATCTGGAAAATGGGAAAAAAAAATTAAAGAGGGAATATCAAGTATAATTCAAAGAACATGCATAATTCTCTATACATATATATTTCATGATAAACAAGCTCCCCTAACCAAGTAAGTTTTCTCTTATTCAGTTATCATAGAAAACAGAAAAAATGTAGTCCATGTGACCATGGTCCTTTTTTAAGTACCAGACTTTGGAGCATGCTATTGCTGAATATAAATGCCTTCAGAAGATATATCTTATTTCATGGAGAACTTAGAACATTTATCTACCACATATGTAAATATAATTTTAATAGAATTGACACATACCTAAAAAATGATGATTAGAAGATTGCTGAAATTGAGTCCATCCTTCACTTGAAGTTATTATCACTTTACTGAAAATGGGGAAAACAGTGTTTAATGGTACTACATGTAACATTACCAGTAGCAGCTCTTAAATTGTAAGGGACAATAGTCAATTATTGTACTCCGACTAAAAATTAGTAAAATCTGCTCTGAATATTAGATTCATACATCAGCAATAAAACCTGGTTGTAGTCCTTCAAGATATTCTACTTAATTTACAACAAGAGTTATTGGATAACCATTTGTAAACAGTTTTGTGTTAACCCATTAGCGCCCATGGTCCTAAAAATAGGACCACAAACATAATGAGCATTATTTAACACACTTCTGTATTTTTCTGCAATTTCTTGATTTGATTACAAAGATTAAAGTGTCTTTTAACTACTACAATCTTTGTAATCAAATCAAGAAATTGCAGAAAAATACAGAAGTGTGTTAAATAATGCTCATTATGTTTGTGGTCCTATTTTTAGGACCATGGGCGCTAATGGGTTAACACAAAACTGTTTACAAATGGTTATCCAATAACTCCTGTTGTAAATTAAGTAGAATATCTTGAAGGACTACAACCAGGTTTTATTGCTGATGTATGAATCTAATATTCAGAGCAGATTTTACTAATTTTTAGTCGGAGTACAATAATTGACTATTGTCCCTTACAATTTAAGAGCTGCTACTGGTAACGTTACATGTAGTACCATTAAACACACATGCATTCCCAGAATCTTTATGCTGCTCAAAACTGACGAAGGAAGGAAGGTTCTTCTGAGGGAGAATCTGAAATCAAAGAATTCAACACTGAGTTAAGAAACATAATGCCAGAACTGAAGCAAAATAAATTTAATTCAGGTTCCTATAACGGTCTCAGACCAGTTAACAAGGTACATTTGACAGTACTATCTAAATATTAATACAATCTAACCAAATGTTGCCTAGACAGAATCAAGACATTCCTGAGGTAAAAATACAACATTAGATTAACAGTTCATACTGACTCCCACCCTCTCACATCTGTAAACCTTCTTTGCTTAACGTAACAGTATTACCTGTGAACATATTCTTATTAACAAATCAAAGGCCAAGAATAGAAAATGCAGGAGAGCAGTATAAGAATTTTGTGGGGTAACAGCAGGAAGGGTACAGTATACAGTAAATACTTAATTATACGTGATCCAGTTGTGCATGACACCACATTATCCACAGATGCAGTAGACAATAAGAAAAAATAGTGAGGGTGAACCGAGTAGCAATTTCAAGAGATGAAAGTTTTCAACTTGGATTCAGTGATTGTTACTGTAGATACAACACATGAGTAGCTATTAAGACCAGCAGCACTGATGAGTCTTGGAAGCTGTGTGCAGCTACACTTCCTCAAATATGACACTTTTTTTCAGCTATAGGAGCCAGAGCTTTTTATGAAAGGGTATCTTTCAGTGCAAGTTGGAAATGGATTAACTGGTAGTTAAGAAGAGTGAGTAAGGGAATTCCCGTAACTCACATGCCATCACTAAGCACTTCTTTTGGCTTGACAAACAAAGAGGGGTGGTTTAGATGATATGATATATGAAAATTTTATTAAATATGAAAATTTTATTAATACAGTATTCCCTCGATTACTGTATCTGCACATGCAATGTTTGCAAATTGGCAGTATCCACATTTAACTCCAGCCCACCAAAATCTACATGAATGTATACTTACATAAATAAATATGATGCTGCAAGGGTGGAAAAACTACAAATTTTTAAAGTAAATTTTTATTTTTCCTACCATACAAACCTGAAGGTCTTTACATATGGATATATTTGCAGTGCAGACTGGGAAAACAGCCTTTTAACTTTAAAACAAGGTGGTTAACTATTGATGATATGGTGGGAGTCCCACCCACCCCAGTCGTTATACATCCACTTTACCTTTCAGCCCCGGTAGCAGAATGAGGGGTAGCTTGCGGTGGGGCATTTATGTCAAGACCTTCAAAGTTAAGTATACCTTAGTTTTACCAGACCACTGAGCTGATTAACAGCTCTCCTAGGGCTGGCCCGAAGGATTACTTATTTTACGTGGCTAAGAACCAATTGCTTACTTAGCAACATGACCTACAGCTTATTGTGGAATCCGAACCACATTATAGCGAGAAATGAATTTCTATCACCAGAAATAAGTTCCTCTAACTCTTCATAAGCCGGCCAGGGAATTGAACTCCGGCAGGTTTGTACGTTAGGAAAAATACAAATTACTTAAAAAATTTGCAGTTTGTTCCTACATGAATACAACCCTTCAGTCTTTACGTATGGAGACTTAATTCTTGGTGGGAGGATTCTGCATAAATCTCTCGACTGACTAGTAGTTCAACTGACCTGGGCCTCCTTCCTGGTCATTAGAGCAGGAGGAGGAGTCCCGTGCCTCTGACCTGCTGAGCATATGTGATGTTCAACTGCCAAACTTCTGGGCCTTTCAAATTATGGGTATGTATAACGTCACTGATTCGAAAAGGGCTTTGATGAGCCTGTGGTGTTGGAGACAACAAAAGGCTAATAAACCAACGGGTTTTGTTTTATTGTCAGCCCCTCTCTTCCCTTGCTAAAGAGAGGGGAAGGACTTGCATCTATTAATCTACAGACTTATAGATTGTAGACAGGGTCCAGTACTCAGTTATGTAGCTCATCTGCATCACATGCCCGTCCAGCATGTGACGGTTCGCCAACCGTCCCTCTGCCCTACGGGCGAGGAAGGGTGTAAAAAGAGAAAGGGAGGAGGCCAGTCACTCACTCACTCTCTCTCTTTGCAACCAAACACCTTAGGCGAGATGCTACCTGTCCCTCCCTCTAGGAATGGAATACTGTAGAGAGTTAAGGCCAAAGGCCAAGCACTGGGACCTATGAGATTGTTCAGCGCTGGAAAGGAAATTGAGAGTAAGGAGGTTTGAAAGGTGCAACAGGAGGAAAACCTTGAAGTTGTACTCTTTAGGAGAGGGTGCATAGCAAGATGTACAATACTGTGAATGGAGGTACAGTAAAAGGAATGAGAGGGGTTGCAGCTAGGGTTTGAAGGGACACTGCAAAGAACTTTTAGTAATACATACCCCCCTATGGGACTGTCCCTCTAGGGGAGCTGGGTGAGCTACACAACTTGTTGAGCTGCCACCACAGGACTTGTGATGTAAAAAAAACTGGTTATTATGTTGGGTGGGGAAAAACCGGTATTTTTCAGTTTTTTTCCTAATTTTTCCAATACTTTTATAATTTCTTGTATTATTTGTATCTAAGAGTTGCCTGCTACAGAATGAATTCTTTAAGGTTAAATTGTTTACATTATTTAATAATTTCAACAATTGACGTATTATCAGGCTTATAAATTGATAATACAGTGTCCATTATCCAATGTATCTATTACATAAGTAAACTTATGTCCATTATCCTATGTCCATTCATGAGTTGTCTAAATGTTATTTAGAACATATCAACTACAATGGACTAACGATATACAGTATGTATATAAACATACCTGTTGATGGTATAGGCCTATAGAAGAACCTGTAACAACTCTATTATGTGAATTTTAACTAAGTTTTTGTTTATTTAACACACAAACAGCTTGTTTTCCCATTATTTACAGATTTTATATGAGAAACAAGAAAAAACTGTTTTTTTTATCTTGGTTTTTTCCAGAAAAAAAAAAAATCCACAGGAAAAAAACCATTTACATCACTACACAGGACCCAAGGAAAAAGTGTCTGTGGACCCACTGGTAACGTTCCGAAGGTAGAAGGACATGAATATGGTTTTTCATGACTTTCGTGACCAAACTCCTGCCCTTAGTCCAGTCCCGGACAAAACTCCCTTTCCCCTTAGTCTGAGTTACTTGTGAATATGGCATCGTCGCACCCTTTTGATCAGCTGAGAATTAGGAAAATAACTTGGCAATAGTTAAACTATTCACTTTGAATGAAAGAAAGGGGTTTGTCCGAGATGCTTTGCTTAAACCTATATCTTTCACCGTATTCTTCTATTTTCACCCATACAGATGAACGTTATGAAAGCATTCAATGGATTTGTATGAATTTTTATCGTTCATGTGTAATAAATCATATCCTTATGCAAAAGATAAAGTCTGAACTTCAATCGTTGATTTTAAAGGTAAGAATTTCTCTCTCTCACATATTTTTCTGTCATTTTTTGACAATTTTTGCCTCAGTAATTCACTTTCCTGCCACTGACTACTTCTGTTTTCAGTTTTTATTCTAAATCCCTTTTCAATTATTTTCCCTTAGGGGAAGTTTGTGAGATATACTTTGCCGTTGATAGGTGCTGCTAAAATTCAATAGATAGGTCCTCTATTAGCAGTCATCTCTATTCTGTGACTGTTCAAATAAACTGTAGGCTCGAACGAATGAATTTATGAAACTTATGGCCGAAGCCGAGCGCCAGAAGTCTACCCTTAAATTACCTATGTGGTTGTTGAGAAAAGTTTCCCAAGTGTGTGACAGGCGGTTATATTTCACTTTGTTGAAAAGGAAACAACCAAGGCAGGCTAACATTCTCAGGTCAATTTTTCCCTTCCTTTTGAGCCCTTGAAATAGCGTTTGTCTATTATGAACATAAGCCTAAGTTTGTTGCGGTCTTGCGCACCAATCCTGTCAGCAGTTTACGAAATGTGCCCATGGGAACCTCGGCAGGAGAGGAACAAACCACAACTTCTAAAACACGTATTGGCTGAGTGGGAGGCGGCAGTAAGGCGATGGCTGAACGTCATTTACAATATGGTGTCGTTAGCATTGATGCCGAGATGTCTGTAAGAAGTCGTCAACAGAGAAGGTGGGTGGACGAAATATAAATCATTATTCAACATTATTTTCCTGTTTATATGTAGACTGGTTTGTTCATTGTAAAAATAAATTGCATACAAGTATTAATGTTCCGTTATTAAACCATTATTGAATTCAAGAGGGGTACCTTATACTAGTAATAAAATAATAGATGGAGCATGATAGTTATCTAGGAATTTGTCTTGAAATTCCCACAGTAGTAGGGTATGGTGAAGAAACAAAATTTTGGCGCTTACAGTAATGACTGACCACTGAATTTCAATGTGTTGGAGCTTACGATCATAACTGAACTTCAAGTTGAAAGTTCTGTTTAGAATAACTCTTTGGTCCTAAACTTATAACTAACTTCATTCTTTGTTATAGTTCTAATGTTGTTGTTAATAAGCTTTTAATGATAAGTTCTAATGCTGATCTTAACAACATTTTAATAAGTTCTAATGTTGCTCTTAATAACCTTTTAATGGTAAGTCATAATATAAAAGTATATTTGACTAGATAAAAAATTGAGGGTCTCCCCCGTCACTTCCCCCCACAAGCATACTTCCTACATAAAGCTTGCCGCACACTGAGCCGGAACGGAACCGCTGCCGAAGCCTCAGAACAGAACAGAAACGACGTCCAGCGCGCACACTGAGCCAGAAGCCACAGAATGGAACCGACGCAGCCAGTTACATGTGGTAGTAGAAAGTCATGTGTTCTGCATTATAATCGACAAATTATGAGTGACTCACCGCTCAGCAGCGATGAAGTGCTAGTGCTATGTCTAGCAGTAAAGGCTGAAGAGGAGGAGGAAGAAGGGAAAGCAGCAAGAAAATCAATGTGGATACATAATATATGCCAATCAAGGGAGGGAGAAGGGGAATATAAAACATTATTCCCACATTTAAAACGGGACAACATAAAGTTCTTCTAATATTTCCGTATGAGCTACGAAAAATTTTGTGAACTACTATTACATATAGAAGCAGACATATGCAAACAAGAAACAAACTTAAGAAGCTGTATTTCAACAGAGGAACGGCTAGCTGTCACACTCAGGTATGTAATAAAAAGTTAGATTTCAAATATTTATTGTTACACACTTAATGAATGTTCACAATAATTCCTTTTGTGAAAACAATTATTATAGTTAACAAACACAAACCAAAATAACTTTCTGTAGGCACAATGTTTTGTATTTTTCCAACAATATTTATTGTTACACATTTTATGAGTGGCTACACTGCTCCCTAGTGTAAGAACATGTGATTAACAAAATTTATAAATTTGTGTACTGATTATGATTAGTTTTGGATGTGTGAGGTAAGAAATGTGGGTTGTATTCGGTAGTAGATGGTGATATGGCCAGGAGCTATGATGAAGCTCCAACTGGTGCAGATGGTATTGGGTAAGGGCAGTGTGCTTCATCAGAAGCTGGTGACGATGGTGATGTCAAAGGAACAGGTGTTGAACTATAACCTGAGAAGGTTGGTGACGGGGAAATATGATGCGATGGAGGTGAACTAAGGTTTTTGTATTCATATTCAGTGAGCAAAGAACTGATTCGAACTTTTATTTCAACTTGTTGAAGGGGGGAGAAAGTTCTGACAGTTTCCTCAACCATTTTAAAGTATGCTGTTAGATGGTCTCTACCTGAACTTTTATTTGAAAAGTATGTTTTAATTATATCATGAGCGGAAGCTGAAGTATTGCACTTTCTTCTTTCTGAGGATGATGTCCTAGCTGCTCTTTTAGTAGGGGGCGGAATACTGACAGAGTCCGAAAGTGCGGCAGCGTCTTCTTCATGTAACTCATGCAGTGTGATGTCTCCCAACGTCTCTTCATCATAGGTTCCTACTCCTGAGTCAGGGTTCTCGTCCTGCGTCCCGATGTCTCCCAAACTACTTGTTTGAGGTCTTTTTTGAAGTACATGCGCCTTCAAAAAAGACATTTGTTGCTCATACTTCCATGGAGCGGCATTAACTGCTTTCTGGCCACTCACTGTTTTTTTCCTGTTCAATGCCTTTCTGTAGCAACCTCTCAACGAACCCCACTTCTTTTTCAACACTGGCACTGGAAAAATAGTAAGATTTAGCTTAAGCAATACATTTAAAATACAATTATGCTATTTATTTTATTCACAACTGAAAGTGTGTGTATCTCTTTTTCAGATATCTGGGCCATGGCAGAACCTACAGTACACTGTCATTTAGCTACAGATTAGGAGAGTCAACTGTTCGAGACATTGTTTACTCCACTTGTAAATCTATTTGGGAGAAATTGAGACCAATAGTAATGGCACCACCCGACATCTCAAAATGGGTACAAGTAGAAGAAGGTTTTGCAACCAAATGGCAGTATCCAAACGTAATAGGTGCTATAGATGGAAAACATGTAGTAATAACAAAACCAAATAATAGTGGCTCACTATATTTCAATTACAAGAAAAAATTCAGCATTGTGCTGATGGCGCTAGTAGATGCTGATTGTAAGTTCATCATAGTAGATACTGGAGCCCATGGGAAAAATAGCGATGGTGCCATCTTTAGAGACTCAAAATTAGGTAAAAGTTTGTTGTCTAATACATTGAATATTCCGCCACCTAAAGCGTTACCTAACACAAATATTGTACTCCCTCATGTCGTGGTCGGAGACGAAGCCTTCCCACTAAATAAGAATATCATGCGGCCTTATCCAGGATCTCAGTTGGCTAATAATGAAGCAAATAAAATATATAACTACCGACATTCCAGAGCTAGATGTGTCTCTGAAAATGCATTTGGCATCTTAACAAAAAAATTTAGAATTTTTAGTCAGAAACTACAGATAACACCTGACCATGTTGATACTGTTGTTTTAGCAACCACGTGTTTGCACAATTTTCTACGAGATGATACACATCTTTGGGGCCCAGGTGAGCTTGAGGAAAAAGAAATACCTAAGGGAATTCAATCAATTTGTGGCGTGGGAGGCAATGCTATGCGTGAGGCATTCGACATTAGGGATAGCTTTAAAAACTATTTCATTTCACCTCAAGGTAATGTACCGTGGCAGAATGAAATGATAAACAGAGGGAAGAAGCACCATTAACATTGTGAATTGTAATAGACAAAGTAATTTATTATTGTGCATCTAAATATAAGAGCAATTAATTAAAATGGATTTTTCTTACCTGGCATTTCCATTAATTTGGCAATTTCTTCCCAAGCATTCTCCTTCCTAGTATTGTCATAATAATATTGATGACCAATATTATAAATTATCTCATATTGGAAGACATAATTTATGAGTTTTTCGTCAATATCTGTCATTGCTAATGATTGGTGCGTATTTTGAAGAGTGTAATTAATTAGAGCGTGCACTGAAATAAACCCAGCAATGGTTGCCATCACACTAACCTCCGAATCCCTCAGCAACCCTCTCCAAAACAACCGCTGCAGTCGTTCTGCGCATACGCAGCCTGTCAGACGCCACCGACGCTTCAGAAAAAATATCTTTCAAAGAATACTGCGTCGGTTCCGTTCTGTTCTGACCCAGTGTGCGCAGTCAGGTAAGAATGCATGCTTTCGATTTCTATCGGACGTTTCAGTTCTGTTCGGGCGCGTCCGTTCGGGCTCAGTGTGCGGCAAGCTTTAACTGGAAACAGTAGTATTTCGTTCCAATCACTACCAACCAAGTCCTCTTGGGAGGGGATCGAAAAGGACTTGAATCTGGTGTCAGGGACTGACGGATTCAGTCTTTGCCAAAAATTCTGGGACAAACTCGAGCGGGACAGGTCCCATCCCCTTGAGTGCTAGCATCAAAGGCCATGTAGCGCGCCAACTCTCTTTGCCAATGCCATGGCAAGCAAGAACAGTCCTAAGGGTCAGATCCCTGTCTGACAACTCCATAAGGGAGGGCAAGACTGTTCAAAGCTTCTCAACAGCATGTAGCTCTCCAATGAGGAAGGGAGATGGATGCCCTTCAAGAGAAGTACTTGGTCAAGGGCAGTTGAACATATGGGATGTTCAACTGCCCTCCGTAGCTCAAAAAAGCTGAGATGGAAAGAAGCTTCTCTCAGTGAAGAAAGATGAGAAAGTCCTCTACCTCCTGAAGAGTACTTCCGATCGGAGAGAGACCTCATCGACACCAACAACAGGAGGAGGCCCATTCCCCCTCGTACACAGCCGCAGAGGGTTATGAAGGTATCCAGATATCTCCAGTCCTGTGCGGCAGGAAAAACTCTTGCTTGCAAGTGATGCTGGATAGTCTCCAAGCGTGAAGTGACACCTTCCACAGCCTGGTGATACCTTCTACTTGCGGCTGGTATAGCAGGTTGTGCCAAGGGGGAATCTCTCTCAGTACCTCGGAAAGCAGAGCTAGCAGGGTCTGGATACCACTCGGCATGTGGTTACTTGGAAGCCACCAGGGTCATCCTGAGAACTGGGGTAATCGAAACCCTGTTGATCACCCGATGAGTCACACAAAACGGAGGAAAGGCACAGGCTTCGAGATTGTCCCATAGGTGTTGGAAGGCATCATCTATAACTGTCCATGGTTCCAGAATGATAGTACAGAACATCGACAGCTTCTGTTGTGCCAAGACTGGGGATCTTGAGCCTGAGACCACTGGAGAGAATGAAGGTGAAGCCACCCATGAGGGACCAGCTTCTTCAAAGATGACAGGTGACTAAGGATGACTTGCTACTGCCGAGCTGGCTGTTCCCGTCGAGACAGGAACAGCTACGCTTCCTTTCTGAACCTGCTGATACAGGAGTACGGGGGGAAGACTCTTGCTGCTGCTGTATCTATCAGCATGCCCAGATACTTTATCCTCTGCTTGGGGATGAGATCAGACTTCTCGAGGTTTACCACAACTCCTAGGCTGCGGCAAAACTCGAGAAGTCCGTTCCTGTCCTGGAGCAACAGCGAGTGGGAGCTCGCCAGGACAAGCCAATCGTCAAGTACCTCAACAGACGTATCCTGTGCAAATGCTCCCAGGCTGAAACAAGGGTGAACACTCGCATGAACACCTGGGGAGCACCGAGAGCCCAAAGCAGAGTACCCTGAATTGGAGTTCCACTTCCCTAAGGATAAAGCATAGGTATTTGCGAGAGGACTGAAGGATGGGTATTTGAAAATATGCATCCTTCAAGTCACCACAAGCATGAAGTCATTCTCCCTGATGGAAGTGAGCACTGAGCGTGTCGTTTCCATCGTGAACTGAGTCTGGCAAACGAATTGGTTCAAAGGAGAGAGGTCTATGACTGGTCTCCAACTCCCTAAAGCTTTCTCTACGAGAAAGATGCGGCTGTAAAAGCCTGGGGACCAACCCGACACGACTTCCTCAGCATCCTCAGCATCTTTCTTCAACATCACCTGCACTTCCTCCTGGAGGGCGAGATCCTTTGGTGAGCCTGGAACATGAGTTAGGAGATATTCCTCCTGAAGGACATCCACTACCCAGGACTCAGCTCCATGTCGCTGCCATGTTGCACAATGTCTTGACAGCTTCCCCCCCCCCCCCCCCACCAACCAATGGCAACAGCTGGGCGGGAGCATCGCCCCTAGCGTCCTCCCTTCTTTTTTGTACCTTTCCTCCAAGTCTTCTTCGAGGCCAAAGAATCCTGGTGTGAAGAAGACTACACAGGGGACCTCACTGCATCTCAGGGTGCTCTGACCCTTGAGTCAGCACTTGGATGGGAACCTGTCCAAGCACTTGAAGTACCGGCAGGCAGTGACGAAGCACCTAAAGGCTTTGTAACTTTCTCTCATTCTGTGCCTAAACCAGACCAAGGAGTGGAGGTTTCGGGGAAACTCGAGTACTCGAAGTGACTCAACCTTGTCGAGTACTCAAAGCTCCCGAACCGCGTACAGAACAATCAACGGGAGCTGTCTCTACCCGAGTGGTTGAAGAAACTCGCAAAGGGGCAGGCACAGTATCATTCTTGGAAGAAAGCTTCCAAGATCTGGTTGCAAGTACGCCAGCCTTTGGGGGGCCCACGTATTTGAGGCTCCCAAGATGTGAGACTCCGGAGGGGTACATGAAACAGTTCCTGGGTCCAAAGACCGAGGAGAGCCAAAGAGCGATCCCACTGCTTCCCCTGTGGAGGGGGCAGCCCCTTAGAAGTTCCATGGTGGGCCTTCTTGGGGGGGAAGCATCCTTCTTTTGCCAGTGAGCCTCAGGAGAAGAAGGGGCGGAGGCAGCAGCAGACGAAAATGAAGACAACGACGATGATGACACCTGATGACTCCTCTTCTTCGATTTCGTCATCTTCAGGATGGCAGTCAACAACTGGTCTCCCATACAGGAGGGAGCAGCAGGCACAGCAGGAACAGCCGGAACTGCAAAAACAGTAGTTGGGAGGGTCACTGCATAACCTGGAGCAGGAGCATGGATAACAGTTTGGTCTACCACAACCAGAGTCGTCAGGGTTGGAGCATGAGTTGAGACAGATGTAGGGCCCTTGGCGAACAGCGTCATAGTCATTGTGGTTGTGGTGGAGGTGACAGGTGCGAGTCAAAACCGGAAGCTCAGGAGGGAACAAAGCCTTCAGGTGCGCCAAGAGACCTTGAACTGAAGGAACACCCAAGAGCCCAAGGAGACCCAAGTCTCCCGGAGCTTGTCCGCCTGACCTGGAGAAGACAAAGTTGGGTAAGGGGAGGGAGACTCCTCTTGCTTCCCCCTCGGAACGAGTGGAGACCCCTGAGCCGAGGTCGTAATGGTCACCCCCCCCACCCCAGGGAAATCTTCTCTTGACGAGGCAAGTGAAAACAAAGAGGGAGAGTGAGCCAAGCATGGAGGTTTAGCAGGAGGGAGAAACTAGGAAAAAGGGTCGGCAACCAAAGGCGTAGTGGGCAGCGTGTAACCCCCGGACGACGCTTTGGAAGCTTTCTTCTTGTACTGCCTCCTGCCAGTAAACTTCACCAACTGCACAGGAGGCCAGAAACACTCAATAGAAGTTGATTCAGGATTACAATCATGCCCCTTGCAACTAAGAGGACATGAGAGTCAAAGTCAACGGGTGAGCAGAAGTGGGTGCAACCCCTGCCGTCAACACCAGGACACACATTGGGTGACGGCCTTCTGTATGGGTTTAGATGATTCGTGGGTTTGCATAATATTATCAAACACACAAGCTGATGATAATGAAAAGAAAACAAAGTTACCACCGGAAAAAAGCGACATGGCGATCACAGCAGAGTCAGGAAACATGTCTGCATCATACAATGGCTGAAAGCAAACTGGAATGTTTACATATGAGCATGCGAGACAGTTAACTGCCTAACCACCTTGTTCGAAAGTTTAACGCCCATTCCAGCTTCATTGAAAGTAATTCCGTATGTAAAGGACCGATACTTTGTATATTGTGTAGGAACAATATGCACTGTCACAAATCTGGGAAGGGCTTTCACTTCTTTGTCTTTTCTTCTAAGCAATGAAAGAAAAGCCAGAGATTGCCACTAGAATAAAGTCCACACACAAGAAAGTTGCTTGAAGCTCACTAATATAAACCCTTAAGAGTTCAAACCGGACATACGACAGCCATTTTAGCATTGCCTACCTAAGCAGTTAAATTCGGCACTGTAACAAATCAGAGAAGGGCTTTCACTTCTGTGTCTTTTCTTCTAGGCAATGAAAGAAAAGCCAGAGGTTGCCACAAGAACAAAGCCCACATACAAGAAAGGGCTTGACGCTCACTAATACACTCTGCTGCAGTAAGAGCTAAAAGAACAGTGTCTTCAAAGTTCTTATCAAGAGAGTCAAATTGAGGTTATATTAAAATCTGGAGGACTGCGTCTAAATTTCATCATAAGCCATGATAGGAAGTTTGAAATTTCCAACACAAAAGATAGAAAACCTCTTCAAACTTTAAATCGTGAGTGATATTCCAATCAGTATGATGCACAACTCAATGCAATATAAAGCGGTGCCCTTTGATCGCTGAGACAGAAAACTGCTTTGCGTACCTGAGATACTGGCAAGACTTAAATCAGGATGGGTGCTGGATATCACTCTGGACAAGCACCAAGAGCAATAAACTGACCACTGTTCTTGATACACAAGTCAAACATTGGAGGGCCTCCTAGATTTAAGGACTGCTAGAAGTGCCCTTAGCTCATAACAGACAATGACAATCCCCACGCGGTCAGATGAAGCATGTGGAGGTTTGATGGAATCTTCTCAAATAAGAATGTCTGAAGAGGTCCTTCCTGAATGGAAGAGATAAGGAACATCCACCACCAGGAAAGGAAGTTAGAGGAACCATTCCCTTTGGGGCCACCAATGGGCTATCAAAATCATCCTTGTGTTCTGCAAAGCTCACAACTCCTTGAGTATTTCCTCAAAACAGCAAACAGGGGAAAAGCATAAAGGTCTACATTCGACCATTCTCAATGAAGGTATCACCTGCTCATGCCTGAGGATCCCGGTATGGAGGGCAGTACACTGGAAGAGTGTGTTTTGGGCTGTCGTGAACAGATTGGTGTTTGGGTTTCCCCAGAGGCTCCACAACTTCTGGCAAACCTGAGGAACAGGAGACTGTCTGACTGAAGACCTTGCCCTTTCAGCTGAGCTGGTCTTCAATAACAATGTTTTTCCCTAAGACAAAACGAGGTAAAGGAATGAAAAGAATGATGTTGCTGGACTCTTTCCAAAGGAGAAATAAGTTTCTTTGCTAGCCTGAACAAATCTCTTGTCATCTTATGTAAGAATCGAGAGGTTGATTTGACAGAAAAGACTGCAATCGTATTGCCCTGATTAGATGTTCTGCTTGTGTAAGACCATTCAAAATTGCCAACAGCTGCAGGCTGTTTACCTTCCAAGTCCCTGACATCAAATGCTTCTCAGAATGACCCCTAATCTGCCTCCAAGACATCTGAGGACGGTAAAGGTTCTTGAGGGCTACAGGCCAACCCATTTAAGTTCTCAAAAGTGGTAAAAAATTGTCTATCTCTGTTGGAAAACCACCTAAAAATATAGAGCTAATCTTCATTTCCAGATAAACAATTGACTGGATTGGAAAAGCATAGATTAGTCAATATTGAACAAAATGCCCAGCTTGGAGGTTAGACATAAAACATCACAATTCTTCACCCTCAAGTTCATTGGAAACAAATTGGTGAAAGCAAACCAGTCATCCCAAAAAAATGAGAGAACTACCCTGATACCAAGCAGATGAATCCAACCTGCTAAAAACTCCAACACACAAGAGAATACTTTTCCTCAACTGAAGGTGTACTGGGATGTGGAAGTACGTGTGCTACGTGTCGACAGAAAACATTCTTTGCCCTTCCAAAAGGCAGCCAGGACCACGCTGAATGACTCATCGAAAATGGAGTAATAGGATAAGCTGGTTGAGACTGGAAATGACCATGGCCTCATTGCATAACAGCTGTCCAATTTACCACTCCCAACTCTGAACTTGTGTGTGTGAAGAGTGTGGGGAGAAGGATATTAGAAGTTCATAGGGGTAAAAAGGTACAAAGTATCCTTCCCTCAGAACCATCGCTATCAGAGGTTCTTCCTGAAGCTTTGCAGGACACTTCTGAAATTCTGCACACCGCCTTCTGAGGATCCACACAGCCTGCTTGAACAGGGAGTTCAAAACATCAGTTGTAGTTACAAGTGTAATTTGCCACTTGGAATGTCAGCCTAGAACACTACTGAGGCTGAACTCGAGTGGTTTGGGAAATTCTATATGGAACTTCATGGACAAATGCTAGGGGCAAGACACTACAGGGAAGACTTCAAAGGTAGTGCTACAGATTTTCTAATCCCCTGATTCAGCTCATCTTAGGTGATGGCCTTAAACACTTAGACACTGTCAAAATAAACTACTGATGGTTGAGCATGGCTACTTTATATGATCTGTACACAATTTCTGTTACCTTACTACAACTGACTTGTAAAAGGAATAAGAGATTCCTCAGCCTCTTAATTTTTTAAACTATTATAATCATCATTATCTCTTATATGTAAAGTGGACCCCCACTAGCTGGCAGTTCAATGTTTGCACCTTCAGTTATCAGAGATTTTTTGTGGAACATTACCTCCAAATATATCACGGAAAAATTTGGTCAATCACAGATTTTTTCATAGTGCAATATTCAAATTACTGTAGAGTGGACCCCGTAGTGGCGGGGGATGCGTACCAGAACCCCCCGCAAATAGTTAATTTCTGCGAATAGTTAACACCTCCCCCCCTCTAAAAGTGCTTATAACTGCCTCTTGAAAGTTCAAACACCAAAGTATACCTAAAAATACCATCCTACATCAAATATACATTAAACTGTTATCCTATTACTGTATTAATCTTCATTAACCTATTATCCTATTACTGTATAAATCTTTAAAATGATATTATTAATATTTTAAAGTCATACACATTTTACCCGTGAAAATACAGCACTGAATGTGTGAAAATACTGTAATCCAGTCCCCCTACATATTCAGCCATGCACATTTTCTTTTCTTTCATACAGTTAGTATTCAAGCCTTCCCAAACTCTTTTACTTGGGAAAACACTGGTAATTAATGAGAGAGAGAGAGAGAGAGAGAGAGAGAGAGAGAGAGAGAGAGAGAGAGAGAGAGAGAGAGAGAGAGAGAGAAACAAAAATACATATGCATATTAAAAATTCAATACAGTATTTAATAATAAGATTACGTACATAAATCATACGGGTACTCATCAGTGATGAATGCCGATTAAAGATGCTGATGACGAATTAGCTGTGCAGTCCAATGAATGATGATAAAGATATGACTGCACAGCAAAGCAGAGGAGTTAATCTCTTCTGAAGGTGGCTTTTCACCTTCAGGAGGCACTTCTTCAGGTGATTCGAGAGTCACTACTTCAGGCGATTTGGGATGCACTTCTTAAGGGGTTTGGGGAGGAGGCTTTGGAGGGTCCCTCTTGTCCATTTGACAAACATGGTGATAGGCAAGATGAATAGAGGGCGGTGAAAAAACTTATGTCGTATTCAAGTCCTAACCCAGCTCTAAGTAGCTTCAAAAACTGGAAATAGATGCAGTAGCATCTGAGAACCAACACTGAAGGATACACTTCCGAGATTGCCTAGGTTGGTTGGTGTGTGCTATAGGTTGGTTGGTTGCTAAGAGCTCACAATGCAAACACAGTTGCGAGTACAATACACTATTTGTGTTGAGTGAGGAGCTATTTAACGCTAAATAATTTCCTAGCTTTCTCTTTCGAATGTTCATCCATTCCAACAGGATCTACTTCCATGATAACGTACCTTACCACAATCAGTGTTAACTTCTTACCTGTTTACCAGGAGCCGAGGTCAACAGATTCCTCTTTGGCAAAAGGATACGGAATGGAACAATGCGAGCTAAGCATAGCTTAAATACTAAAGGAGAATCAACCAAATCACAGTTGAAACCCCTAGTCTAAACAAAGGAACTGAGACTGAAGAAAACGGCAATCTATAGACGATGATGGTGAGGTCAAAAACACCAGAGAAGGTGACATACCATGGAACGTCAGCAACAAAGACATCCCGGAAAGCTTATAGCAAGTACTGGACAGCTGGGTAGGGAAGGTTGAGGGTTCTTGAATGACGTCACCATGTAAATGTAATGACCGCCATATCCATCTGCACAACGCTTAGAAGGTGATTGCCAAGAAATAAGAGCTATGCTATCACCAGACTAACTCACTCTTGATAAATAAGCAACAAAAGAGGAAGAGTCACTGTTATGAAAAGGAGTTCTGTAATTGTCACAAGGTGACAAATACGAGGTGATAAAGGGGAAAACTGAGTAGGATGGGGGAGGGTTATCGTCTGCTTGGAGGATGATACCAGGAGAACTGACGCCCAGCCCAGCACTACTAAGGCAAACGTATGATGTCTGTATCCCTAAGTAACTTTACCAGTTCACAAACATCACTCTCCCTCTTCCCAAAATGCACTACGAGTGAGCTGGCAAATGCGAGCACCAAACTTGCAAACAACTCATCCGGAGAATGCACCAAACCCGAACTGGAGAGACGAAAAGGGTCAATCACTATGGGGAAGGGATCTTTGCCCTAATATATACAGTCTAATTTCTAACCATAATAAAAGAATATATCTCAATTACCTATTATTTTTTCTCATGAACCATATAGGGAGCAAAAGAAGACGGAGCAGGAGTGACAGAGGAATTAACCCAGGCTACCAAATAGGCTAATAGAGGAGGAGGAGAAGCAACACTGGCACACAAAAGGAAAAGACTGAGTAGGTTTGTGGTGTGCCCTAAAAAATTGTCTATGCAAACTATCAGCCTCCATCATCCTCCAATATTTCACAAAATTTTCACCCTCAACAGATCACTCATTATCTGCACATGAAGAAAACCACACTCGGGCCTCAACAGCTAGGCTAACATATAGGGTACGTGGTCATGTACAACCGAAACATTCTGTTTCCACAAACTCTTTCTTATACAGCTTAATGCTTGCATCTCTGCTTGTTGAAGATGACATATATAATGCATGAACAGAAAACAAGCACAATACCATACAGGAGAAAATAAGACAGAAATCTTAAAAAATTACTACTAACGCCAATTCACACCGTCTACACAGGAGAGAAGGCATTCATGTGCAAAAGAAATGTGGGCAGCATTATTCTTTACAAGTGGTCTTACAAATCATAGGAGAATGCATACTGGAGAGAAGCCATTCATGTGCAAGACTTCTCTCCAGTATGAATTCTCTCATGAACTGTGAGTTGACGTTTCCTGGAGGAAGCAGAGTTGTTCCTACTACACAAATACAAACTGGTCTTTACCTAGGATTTTCTTTGCGACGCTAGCTGGAACAGCCGTGAACTTTTCAAGCAAGATCGTTAGATGCCGACGGTAGGGGGAAGCCTGTCTACTCGTCAATCTGCACTCCACTTTGCCTTCAGCTGCCGTCAAGTCATGACATCTGCTGCGCTCTCTGCCCGACTGCCTTTTGACTTTTCTTTTCTCGTTGTTTTGGGTATATGAGTGTCCATTTGTCTGTTGAAAAAAAAAAATTAAGAGGAAGATAAGCATATGCACATGGTATAAAAAAAAAACAAATTCTAAAAAATTTTCTGTATCTTCCATGGGAAGTTGCAAGTGAATGTTTCTGAAAGGCAGTTGTAAAACCATGCTAATTTTACCATGTTTTAAGTGTTTTTTCTAATATTTTTCTTTTTACTTTATTTTGTAAAACTATAATTACAGCTCACGCAATATAATAACGAACTGAAATCAGTAACAATTTCTGAGTATATTTATTGTAAAATATTTACAAGATGTCCTGGGACCGGGAGCAGTAGTACATTCTCCCATGAAATCTCAAGTCAAACTGTGATCTCCCTCTATCCTCTGCTGACTAAAATTTACCATTAAATTCAAATTTTACTCAAAAATTTTGGTATGGCAATGGGAAACCCTCTATCCCCCGTGTTAAGTAACTTATATACGGACTTTTTTGAAAAGAAAATATTAAACAACATAATTCCACACAATGTAACATAATTTAGTTATGTTGACGACGTAATTTGTGTATGGCCAGGGAACAAAGATGTAAATAACTTTTTTGCCAAGTTAAATCAATTAGTACCATCAATTAAATTCACAATGGAAATGGAAAATGATGGATGCTTACCTTTTTTGGATGTCCTCAGACGAAGAAATAGTAATGGGTTTTAATATAGTGTGTATAGAAAACCCACTAATATTTCTTCCTATGTGCATTTCTATTCCAGACAAGGCAGTAAGGTTAAAAAATCAGTGTTTTCATCTATGTTTTTAAGAGCATTACGTGTATGTAGCCCTGAATATACTGATGAGGAAATAGATAAGATTAGGAATGCAGGCAAGAACTTGAAATATCCTGACAGTGTGTTAAACAGTGCATTTGAAGCGGCAAAAAAGACTGTGTACTGCCTTACAATAATAATAATATGAGAGATGTTCCCCATCTTCTTAAGAATTTTGGTGTTAATGTCGCATTTAAGAACAATGAAACATTTACTTATCAAGAACTCCCCTGACAGCACTAAAGGGTGTGTATACAAAATTCCTTGTAAGTCTTGTGACAACTTTTATATTGGCCAAACAGGTAAGGCACTGGAAAAGACAATAGAACAGCATAAGCAATGTGTGAGATATGCACAAGGGAACAGTGGGATTTTTGTACATGTTAGTGAGAACAATCACGCTATCAATTAGGAAGAGGCAAAAAGGATTGTATATTCTAATAATGCACTGGAAAGGAATATTACTGAATCTAGCTTTATAAAATAAAGTTACAGCCATAATATGAAAATCAGTCAAGGGGTGTATAAACTTGATCCTTTAATATCAAAAGAAATTTGTAAATTGTTTAAATTTTACGGTAAGCTGTAGAGATGCATGAAAATAAGATTACCATATTTGTAAACACAGTATGGGGGCAGCAGTGCTTATGACTTTTCCAAACTCCATCTCCCTGACACCTGTCAGGTGTGGATCTGTTGTCGCTTATGGTCGGTATGTTTATCAGTATTGTCCCCTGAGAGTATATTGTGATTTTTAGCCAAATGAGTTTTGAAGGCCACTCCTACCTTGACACCGGCCTGTGGGTGGTTATGTAGTCTCTAAAGGTTGTGTATGTTCGTTGGTACTGTTCCTGTAGCATATATATTTGGGACTTCCAATACTCTGTATCAGTCCTTCGTCAATGGCTTGGAAATAAAAAGTCGAAACCGGTCAGGACCTTATTTTTTACCTGTGGTAGTGTGATATATATACATATATATATATATATATATATATACATATATATATATATATATATATATATATATATATATATATATATATATATATATATATATATATATATATATATACATTTTTTCATTGAATGCAATTGCTTTTGTGGCATCAATGTGTTTTTTGCCAGAATTTTCATATCGTCGGAGTTTTCTCTGATTCTCAGGCGTCAATCTTCGGTGAAGAAGACAAACTTCTTTGTTCCATTTACTGTTTTCTGTCACGACAGCTGTTTCTGCACTCTGTGGCATTTTCAAGTGACTACTGGTTTACAATTTGAATTTACAATCATTTTGTCTCTACGTGCAGACGGAAAAGCAGACCTGAGCTGTGACTGGTCCAGGGATTAAAGGGATGAACCACTTTTAGGGTCGAAAGGTTTAGGCATAACTTTTAAAATATGAAATGGATATTCTACTGCAGCTACAAAGCAATGCTTAATAGTTTTGTATGTATAAAAGGAATTTTTTTTTATTTACAATGTATGGTTACACTGTATACTGTACTTTGTATTTACAAAAATAAAAATATAAAATAAAAATTAAAAATTTTTCAGATATCAACCCCTAAATGCTGGCTGTGGTTCGTGTCGGGCAAGGCCTCAGGGACATACTAGGTGTTACTTGTGCTTCCTTGGTTGCTCTTGTATTTCCTGAAGGCCGCACCGTGTCTAGCGTTCAGGGGCGCAGTGTCTGGTCTGTGTTCACACGCTCAGTCCTCTTTCTGCTGGAAGGGAGTATGTGATCTGACTTTTGCTGGATGCTTAGAATTGGTTTTTGGATGGCAATTGTAGGGATGGCTTCCTATCATGTATATCAATGAAGTGCTGGTGTATGGCCCCTTGGTCGCCTCTGAAGGGTCGTAAGTAGTATGTCCAATGTAGGTATTGCTGTGAGATTTACACATCTCCTACGGGCTTATGTAGGTGTGGCATTAAGTCTCCGATGGTATGCAGGTGACTGTTTCCCAAGGAGGAGAGAAAATAAACTATTCCCCAGTGGTTTTTGGCCTCATTAACGCCCGTTTGGCGATGCGTCAGGTGGTCGTGTTTCCTGGAACACCTTCCTCAGAAGAGGTTTGAGGATTAACCCGTCGATGTCATCCAATTTCCAATGTCCTCCTGACAAGTTCATATTGTTGGTTTGATTGATGATAGCAGATTCCAGCATCTTTCTTTTGTACGGACAGCTACTTTTGAAAACCAGCTCTGCCCCATTGGAATGGCCTTTATCTCTGATATGTAGGAAAATCACCAAACTCTTCGAAGCATACTGTACTGATCTTTTGTGCTCTATTAATCTTTGCGAGAGGGATCTACCCGTCTCCCCCAAGTAAATCTCATTACAATTGCAACATGGAATCTTGTAAACTCCGGCTTCTTCCCCTTTTTATTTAAGTATACATTAATGAGCGAGCTCCCGATGGATTTGGGATAATGGAAAATAAAAGGATTGTTAGACCCGAGTTGTTAGGTGGCTTTTTGGATGTTTTCATCGTACAGAAGCTTTATTTTGTTGTTAAAATCTATTTGTTGTGAATGGGATCTCTGTAGTATATTTTATTCGCTTTGTTAATAGCCCTCTCGATAATGTGTGGTGGATAGAGCAACTGCATTAGGTGTTGGCGGATCGTGTTAAATTCTTTATCTAGGTACCCATTTGAACATATTCTAAGCCCCCTGAGGAATAAGTTGCACCCTGCCATGATCTTTACGGAGACATTGTGGTAGCTTAAGAAATGAATGTAGGAAACAGTGAAAGCGGGTTTCGTATATACTGTGAAAGCATATCTGTTCTGTTCACTTATGATCAATACATCTAGGAACGGCAATTTTCCATCCTTTTCCCATTCTGTTTTGAATTTTATGGTCGGAACTAGCGAAGTAAGTCTATTAAAAAATTCATTAAAGTCTCCCCAGCTACTGTCCCAGAAAATAAAAAATATCATCAACGTATCTAAGCCAGACCATATTAAGGGGTTTGATATACGACAAAATTTCTGTTTCGAAATATTCCATGTACAAGTTTGCTAGAAGGGGTGATAGGGGACTGCCCATGCTACAGCCAAATTTTTGTTAGTAAAAATTACCAGTGAAAGAAAACATGTCGTTAGTTACACAAAGGTTGATAAGTTTTAATTTTATCTATGCAAAGAGGAAAATGGTCTTCATATGGTTGTAACTTCCTCTTTAAAAAATGCAAAGAGGAAAATGGTCTTCATATGGTTGTAACTTCCTCTTTAAAAAGGCAACGTGTTGGCGATCAGGACTTTACTAAATAATGACTCAACGTCTGGGCTGAGCAATTTGATGTTATTTGAGGGGATGTTTAAACTAATAAATTTTTGTAGAAAATCCTCTGCATGTTTGACGTGGGAGGATGAGAAGGTTCCTAGAAAGGGTGATAACAGGTCTGCAACCCATTTTGATAATTTGCACATGAAAGAGCCCCTGCTAGATATTATGGGGTGTAAAGGAATCCTATCTTTATGTTTTTTCGGGAGGCAGTAAAAATAGGGGGAGAGAGGGGTTGATTACCTTGAATGCCTCCAGTAATTCTACGTTCTTCTTATTGGCCCTTATGGTTCTGACTGATTTGTTAAATTGGGCGGCAATATTTGTTGTGGAATCTTTTGTTAATTTATCATAGGTCTCCACATCTTTTAGTTCTCGAACTTTATTGCCCTATGTCTCCTTATCTAAGTGAACTATTTTCCCATCTTTGTCAGATTTTGTGATTATGATATCTCCCCCCCCACCCTTTTTTCTTTTCTTAACCTAACACATTTTGGAATCTTTTCAGGAGCGAATTTTTGTTGTAATTTTGCTCCATGGCATTTAGCAAAATGCCTTTGAGACATGCATCTTTTTTCTTTTTATCTTCATATACTGTGGTATGACAGTAAAAGATTCATATATACATGTACAGTTGACCCTCGTTAAGCCTGAGCTCATTAGCCTGGATATTGGATAAGACGGACACCGAAGAGGGTCAGCCGATTTAAAATTCGTAATGTTCGGCCACGATTCAAGATAGTTACAGTTCCTCTGCTCGTCATGTGCCGTTTTCCTTTTTATTTACCAAATGTAAATAGAAAACTTTTCATTTATATTTTCATTTTATATATACTGTTCTGTACTTATACTGTACTGAACCGAAATGCTTTTAACTTGTAACCAATTTAACTTACACATGGTATGTACCGTCATTAAGAAACGCTATTGTCTGGAACGGTAGGAAGTATTGTAGCCAATCACTGAGCATTAACAGTTTTACCTATCTGCTGCCCGACTGATAGCTACAATACGATGCTTTGTATGTTTTTTAGGAAAGAAAAGACATGGCAAAGGTAAACTTTACAAAGACAAAAGCAGAGTTACTGAACAATACTTGTGTTTACATAGAGTGAGTGAGTTGCCAGTTCCCCCATGCAGCGTAATTCTATCCTCGAGAGATTAAAGAGAAGAATTTTGTTTTAAGGTATGTCAACGCAGCTTTCGTAAATATCTTCTGAAGGAAAGAAAATTTACATTTTGTTGCTGAAGAATCTCTGAACCAACAATTTTGCACTCAACGTAATAAGAAGGAATTCATTCTATTCTTCATGTAACTGGTAAAATACATACACTATCAAAAACTATGATTTGTATTCAAAACATATATACGCACTTATGTTGTCAGCTTCTCTGAGCAAAAGTTCTTTCTCAGACAGAATACAACTAAAACCTGATTGGCTGGCTGGTTGCCATGGAGATCTGCTAGCCAATGACAGCCCTCTACTTCTGTTCTATATGTCAAGACGGCACTAAGTTTGAACGTTGCCATGATCATGATTATTTGACTGCTGATGGCAAAAATTACTCAATAATTTGCTTTATATAATTATTTCTTCATGAAAACAAGACTCAAAATAATTTTAACTCTAATATAGTGATATGAAAAATCCCACAACAGTCTGTTGTGGTGATGCGTCATCACTTGCGAATCCTATTCCCGGACCGTCCTCAGATTTACAACTGTATATGACGACGACATCAGTAACAATAAAAAAAAAAAACCTCTCCAAGATCAATATGATGAAATGTACTTTATAGTCATACTTATCGTTAAAATTCACAAGCTGAATTACAATAATTTTGATAATGTATATTTTTGTATTTTACGGTATGATTTTGTTGAAAACAAAATTGTCCCACTATTTTATTAATGACGATCTTAATCATCTCACATTTATTTAACAGTACAGTAATATAGATAATACACTATAATGAATAAATAACTAAAATTAAAAAATGAAAAAAGGAAAAAATCTTACTCTTCATTTTGGAGACCACTTCATTTTACTTAACAATTATGCGTTTATGTCTCGGTCTAGGCATCTACATATGCAGCTGAATTCTATCATTTTTATCATGTTTTATTCTTCATTTTTCACATTTAACCATGAGCTTTAATTCAAACGTTTCTACATTGTTTATTACCCATACTCTATAAAAATAATGAAATACAGTACATATATATATATATATATATATATATATATATATATATATATATATATATATATATATATATATATCAGTATACAGTATATACAATATATATATATATATATATATATATATATATATATATATATATATATATATATATATATATATATATATATACATATATATATAATATAGGGTGCGGCATAAGTAACGCCCTTTGTTTAAGTGGAACAAAATTAAAGCCTTTTGATTATCCTTTATTTTTTCGAACATGAATGTATTGCCACAGGTTAATAGATTAATACTGTATAATATAATATATTAACAAAATTAATATAATGCTTATTCGGTTTAATAATGTTCAATACAAATGACATCAAACCAAATTTAAGAAAAAATAAATAAAAGTTACAAAAGATATAAAGTTTTAGAATTTAGTCATTTATTTGAGATGTTCAAAATATTCCCCTTCATGTTCCACACAATTCTGAACTCTACCAGCAACACTTTTACAAACTTTTTGACACATTTCCATGGTAATTTCATGAAATTTATCTGAAATTGCATTCTTTAATTCTGGAATTGTTTTCGGCTTAAGATTGTAAACCTGATCTTTCAATACACCCCACAAAAAAAAGTCCGGTGGTGTTAGGTCTGGTGAACGTGATGGCCATTCAATTGGTCCTCTTCGTCCTATCCATCTACCTTCAAAATTTTCATTTAACCATTCCCTAACTCTTATCCCATAATGGGGAGGTGCTCCATCCTGTTGAAAATAAATATCGTTTTGATTTTCAACTCTTGGCCAAAATTCCGTTTGTAGCATATGCAAATAATTATCTTGATTCACAGTACTTTCAAAGAATATCGGCCCTATTAATCCCATGCAAGAAATGGCGGCCCAAACTGTTACTCCTGGTAAATTAATATCCTTTTCCAAGATGACATGAGGATTATCATTGCTCCAATACACACAATTATGGCGAATGATATGTCCATTTAACTTAAAGGTTGCTTCACCTGACCACCATATCTTGTCAAGGAAGGTTACATCATCATTAACTTTAGTCATAAAGATTTCACAAAATTGCAATCGTCTATCTTGATCTCCATCATGCAAACTTTGAAGCACACGTGGAATAGTATAAGGTCTCATCTTTTGCTTCTTCAACATTCTGCGAACACTCCTATCACTAATTGCTAACTCTGCAGAAAGACGCCTACTGGATTTTTTAGGAGAACGCAACAACGATTCTTGTAGTTCACTGGACTTTTCTAAGCTTGTTGCAACAACTGGCCTACCGGCTCTTTGAGCATCACTTACACTTCCTGTGGATTCAAATTTTCTAATCAAGTTTGTGATATTTCGGCTTTGCACCGTTGGGATGTTAAATTCAGCTGATAACAACCTTGCAGTTTCAGCACCATTTTTATTGTTTTGATAGTACAATTGAATTGCTTTTACTCTGTGTTCCTTTGTTAATCTCATGGTTGTATAAAATATCTGAAAAAATGAAGATTTAGCAAATTAATTAAAGAAAATAATAAAGAAAATATACATTATAGGATATAAAATTAAAAAGGGCATTATTTATGCAGCACCCTGTATATATATATATATATATATATATATATATATATATATATATATATATATATATATATATATATATATATATACAGTGAACCCTCGCTACTTCGCGGTTCGTCTATCGCGGATTCACGACTTCGCGGATTTTTTCCATTACGTATGTATATTATAAGAGAAAATATATAGCGGATTTTCCGGAAATTTCAAATATAGTCGCAATATATGAAGACCCAAATATTTCATTAATTCCATTAATAGTTATTAATATCTGCTAGTACTGTTGGTTCATTGCATTATGACATATAATTCAGTACAAAATGAGATTAAACAAAAATATGCTTCACTGCATCGCGGATTTTTCAGAAGTATTCATCGAAAAATTAAAATTAAAAAGTACCGCCATATCGGCAGCCACATTGCGGAAAACATCGATGTTTCATCATGTTACGTGAGAAGACCGACGCGCAAGGACTGGAAGCTTCGTATATACCCACAGGCACTCGGACAAGGCACGTGAGTGGTACATAAGAGAATATCTTATCACTGTTGATGTTTCATCTTAAATCACTGTAAAAATAATTAAAATCCGAATTTCATACGTAAGCAACTCAAGGATACTGTATACAGTCTCGTCCCAAGCTACTGTGCTGTACAGTACACACCATTTCTCTCTCTCTCTCTCAATGAAATATGAATTACTGTATCATAAACTTTTATGTACAGAATTAAAAATAATTTCATTGATAAATTTGTTTCTTTTAGCAACTAAAAAAATATTTTCCTAATTCTTTCGTTAGTAGTGAGCAGCTGCAGTCAGCTGATTCCCAGAACGTAAACATTACAAATATGGGACGATCTTTTTTTTATGCATATTACTGTGATAGGAGATCAAAATAGTAATACAGGCACTCGGACAAGGCACGTGAGTGGTACATAAGAGAATATCTTATCACTGTTGATGTTTCATCTTAAATCACTGTAAAAATAATTAAAATCCGAATTTCATACGTAAGCAACTCAAGGATACTGTATACTCTCTCATCACCAGCTTGTCAAGACTTAGTCAAGACTTAATCTCGTCCCAAGCTACTGTGCTGTACAGTACACACCATTTCTCTCTCTCTCTCTCTCTCTCTCTCTCTCTCTCTCTCTCTCTCTCTCAATGAAATATGAATTACTGTATCATAAACTTTTATGTACAGAATTAAAAATAATTTCATTGATAAATTTGTTTCTTTTAGCAACTAAAAAATTATTTTCCTAATTCTTTCATTAGTAGTGAGCAGCCTCAGTCAGCTGATTCTCAGAACGTAAACATTACAAATATGGGACGATCTTTTTTTTATGCATATTACTGTGATAGGAGATCAAAATAGTAATACAGTGTTTAAGTGCATAGGAAGTGTTTATAACAGTGTGGGAAAGGCTATAAAGCCTTTAAATATATACCATGTATATACAGTACAGTATATGCCTCCCTAGGGAGGGGCCAATGCTACTTCGCGGAATTTCACTTATCGCGGGGGGTTCTGGCCCCCATTATCCGCGATAGACGAGGGATCACTGTATATATATATATATATATATATATATATATATATATATATATATATATATATATATATATATATATATATATATATATATATATATATATATAGACGCAATACGCATTTTGTTTTAATCCTACGTTTCGTGACAACATCGCCACATCTTCAGGGATTTTCTACAAAATAAAATATAATATGTTAACATAAAATAAGAGCTGATTATAAGATCCAGTAGTTGAAAAAAGCTAAAACAATTTTAATGGTAAAATTTCAACTCACAGACTTAAATTACATGCACACTTGGTTAAAACTGAGACTATAGGTACAAAAAAAAACTTATATAAAAACGAAACAAACATTTAAATATCTCGGCAAAATTATATATATATAAATAAAACGAACGCCAACACATACAATAAAAATAAAAAATTATACACTCATAAAACTACAGCTGAAGACAGCTCCACACAACCAACCTTTCAGCATCAAAGATAAAAACACACTAAAAGTAAACAACGTCAAGCGGTACAAAGACTGACAGAAAATTTAGGCCAAAAACAACGGGACAGCAGAGGAATGGTTGTTTAGAGTCGGAACTCGTAATTTGATATTTAACGTTTCCAAAATCAGCAGTTCGTTGAGTTCCTTTGTTTGGCCAATAATTTTAAAATCTTCGTATTTGATGGTACTTTTACATTTGATAATGTGGTTCCTTATATAAGAAGTTTCCGGGTTAGATAGCTTACATCCAGTTCTATAACTAACGCCCCGATGAGAATCGGCCCTGACCCTGAGAAGACGCCGGGTAGATCCAATATATTTTCCCAGATTACATCTGGGACAAGTGTATTCATAAACGACGCCCGACGTCATCAAAGGGCAGAGCCGATCCTTAAACTTGAAGAGCGAGCCAATGGTCTTAGGATTCTTAGGTATAAGCTTTAGATTTATGGCTCCAAAATGTTTATGTACGATCTTAGTAAAATCTCTCCGAAAATTGTCATTTAGTAGATACGGGAAACTGGCATAAAGAGGTAGCTTAGGGACGTTAAAATGTAAAGGATGTTCAGAAAACTTTTTGTTAAGAAGTTTATTTAAAATTTTATAGAAGATCTTAGAAGGAAAGCAGTTATTTGAGAAGTACTGGAGGAGAAACGTAGTTTCGTTGTGGAAGAGAGTCCAGCTAGAGGTAAGAGACAAAGCACGATAGAGCAAGGTATATATAGAGTTAAGTTTGAAATTGAGGAAACAGAAACTATAGAAGTTGGAACCGAGACCAGTAAATGTTTTCTTCCTAAAAATTGAGGTACAGAAACAGTCATTTTCCTTAGAGACCAAAATATCTAGGAAGGCTAATTTTGAATTTTGTTCTTTTTCCATTGTAAAATTAATATTACTATGGTAATTATTAGAAAACTCCAAGAACTGGTCTGCATCGACCTCATGTTTGAATAAGATAAAAGTGTCGTCCACATAGCGTGAGTAGAACAGAGGGCGGAAGGCCAGGGGGCACTCGTCCAAAATGCGCTCCTCCAGGGAGCACATGAAAATGTTTGCAAAGGTAGGGCCAAGTGGAGACCCCATGGCCATGCCCTCAATTTGTTTAAAAAGTTGACCATTAAAAACAAAAGCCTTTTTAGAATTGGCCGTGCTGGACACGGCATTTGTTTTTAATGGTCAACTTTTTAAACAAATTGAGGGCATGGCCATGGGGTCTCCACTTGGCCCTACCTTTGCGAACATTTTCATGTGCTCCCTGGAGGAGCGCATTTTGGACGAGTGCCCCCTGGCCTTCCGCCCTCTGTTCTACTCACGCTATGTGGACGACACTTATCTTATTCAAACATGAGGTCGATGCAGACCAGTTCTTGGAGTTTTCTAATAATTACCATAGTAATATTAATTTTACAATGGAAAAAGAACAAAATTCAAAATTAGCCTTCCTAGATATTTTGGTCTCTAAGGAAAATGACTGTTTCTGTACCTCAATTTTTAGAAAGAAAACATTTACTGGTCTCGGTTCCAACTTCTATAGTTTCTGTTTCCTCAATTTCAAACTTAACTCTATATATACCTTGCTCTATCGTGCTTTGTCTCTTACCTCTAGCTGGACTCTCTTCCACAATGAAACTACGTTTCTCCTCCAGTACTTCTCAAATAACTGCTTTCCTTCTAAGATCTTCTATAAAATTTTAAATAAACTTCTTAACAAAAAGTTTTCTGAACATCCTTTACATTTTAACGTCCCTAAGCTACCTCTTTATGCCAGTTTCCCGTATCTACTAAATGACAAATTTCGGAGAGATTTTACTAAGATCGTACATAAACATTTTGGAGCCATAAATCTAAAGCTTATACCTAAGAATCCTAAGACCATTGGCTCGCTCTTTAAGTTTAAGGATCGACTCTGCCCTTTGATGACGTCGGGCGTCGTTTATGAATACACTTGTCCCAGATGTAATCTGGGAAAATATATTGGATCTACCCGGCGTCTTCTCAGGGTCAGGGCCGATTCTCATCGGGGCGTTAGTTATAGAACTGGTTGTAAGCTATCTAACCCGGAAATTTCTTATATAAGGAACCACATTATCAAATGTAAGAGTACCATCAAATACGAAGATTTTAAAATTATTGGCCAAACAAAGGAACTCAACGCACTGCTGATTTTGGAAACGTTAAATATCAAATTACGAGTTCCGACTCTAAACAACCATTCCTCTGCTGTCCCGTTGTTTTTGGCCTAAATTTTCTGTCAGTCTTTGTACCGCTTGACGTTGTTTACTTTTAGTGTGTTTTTATCTTTGATGCTGAAAGGTTGGTTGTGTGTAGCTGTCTTCAGCTGTAGTTTTATGAGTGTATAATTTTTGCTTTTTATTGTATGTGTTGGCGTTCGTTTTATTTATATATATATAATTTTGCCGAGATATTTAAATGTTCGTTTCGTTTTTATATGTTTTTTTTTTTGTACCTATAGTCTCAGTTTTAACCAAGTGTGCATGTAATTTAAGTCTGTGAGTTGTAATTATACCATTAAAATTGTTTTAGCTTTTTTCAACTACTGGATCTTATAATCAGCTCTTATTTTATGTTAACATATTATATTTTATTTTGTAGAAAATCCCTGAAGATGTGGCGATGTTGTCACGAAACGTAGGATTAAAACAAAATGTGTATCGCGTCGTATTCCTGCCCTTTATCTGCTTCATCATATGAATGAGCGCCTTGCGCATCTGATCTGTATATATAATATATATATATACACACAGTGAACCCCTATATTCACAGGGGATGCGTACCACACCCCTGCGCGAATAGCTAAAATCCGCGAATACTTTAAAACCCCCTCTAAAAACACTTAGAACTGCCCATTTTGATAGTTTAAACAAAAGAAAAACCCAGTAAAAATACACATACCTGAGTATTTTAATAGTTTTATCACAAAAAGTGCTTTTATTCATGAAAATTATATGAAAAGACGGTACAGTAAACCGCCCATATTCGCGTTCTCATGATTCGCGGACTCATGCATTCACAGGTTTCTCTGTGGAACCTATCTAGCCATCATTCTCGGAAAATTCACCCATTCACTGTATTTTTCACTGAGAAATATTCACTAATTACTGTATTTTCATATAATTTTCATGAATAAATGCACTTTTTGTGATAAAACTATTAAAATACTCAGGTATGTGTATTTTTACAGGGTTTTTCTATGTTTAAAATATCAAAATGGGCAGTTCTAAGTGTTTTTAGAGGGGTTTTTAAGCATTCGCGGATTTTAGCTATTTGCGGGGGGGTTGTGGGACGCATCCCCCGCGAATACGGGGGGTTCACTGTAATTAGTGGATATTTCTCAGTGAAAAATACCGCGAATGGGCGAATTTTCCGCGAATAATGGGTAGATATGTTCCACAGAGAAACCCGCGAATGCGTGAGTCCACAGTATATAGATATATATATATATATACATAACCATATACACAGTAAAACCCCCGTATTCGCGGACCCCCCACCCCCTGCAAATAGCTAAAATAAGCGAATTATTAAAACCCCTCTAAAAACACTTAGAACTGCCTATTTTGATAGTTTAAACACAAGAAAAACCCTCTAAAAATGCTTATACCTGAGTATTTTAAGTTTTAGTACAAAAAGTACATTTAGCCATGAAAATTATATGAAAATACAGTAATTAGTATGTCTCAGTGAAAAATACTGCGAATGGGTAAATTTTCCGCGAATAATGGGTAGATGCGTTCCTAAGAGAAATCCACGAATACGTGGGTCCGTGAATTGTGAGAACGTGAATACAGGGGTTTACTGTATACACGTATATACATATACACACACAATATATATATATCGCACATTACCACAGGTGAAAACTAAGAGACAGGGTGTAGGTCCTGACCAGTTTCAACTTTATTTCCAAGCCATTCACCTGTGGTAATGTGTGATAAATGGATCATGTACAAAAGTGATTATAATCACACACACACACACACCCACATATATATATATATACGAGGGGGCTTCAAAAAGTTCATGGAAAACATCCATATCTGCTAAGTTTATGGACAAATTTGGTTTTCATTACGACTGCTTGTTATTTCACTAATAGTCTTTATCCCTGTTGAACAGGAACAGTCATATGCATGTACAGGTTGACCATCACTAATCCGGCAATCAGTAGTCCGGAACAATCAGTAATCCGGCACAAATTTCGGCTAAGTAATTTCTGTGTCCGCACTAATTTTCAAATTTCCCGGGTCGCTGCGCTATCTCGCTCGCTGGCCGCTTCGATTTGGTGGCGCAGTGTGCTGCCTCAACAAACTGGAGGTGTTTGTAAACACAGGCATGCTTTTGCTGTTCCATTTTTTACATCTATAATTGTCTTTTGGCCTACGCTATGGTATATCGTATAGGCTCCATATACGGTGGCCTAGCCTACATTATACTAAACTCTATTCACATATTAACAGTATTATACAAACATCAACATAACGAATGTGCATCTTTTTCATGGATCTTTTAAAAAGTTATGCTTTACTACATCGTATCCAATTGCGTATATTCTCATATTGCTTTTTTATTATAAATTGCGATCAATGTTTTGTTTTTGGAATCGATAACGCGGTGTTTATTTCGCCGCATTTAACTCAGTTCAGAGAGCTTTTCTTGCTTCTAGTAAGCGTAAATGAATAGATACTTTTTTTATTTGGGACAAGGATATTTTTCGTTATACGAAATGTTTTTAAATCGAAATATAACTTAAATACGTTTTGTTGTGAAATTAATTTAGCTATTTTTTTCGTTAATATGTGACGTTGGCGGGAATCGCGGCTGGCCGTTTTGGGGGCATGTTTGTTTTGTGTAAGAAAAAGATCAAGATTCCGTTTGCTATTTTCTCTTGATTTCATCATAATACAAGCTTTACGTATTTATCTTTTATCGACGTGAAAACAGCAGTAATTTGTATTCTTTCATGGCCAGTAGTTTTGATTAAAATACATTCTCTCCAATTTTATTTACAGTCAAGTTTCATCCATGTTGCTGATGCATGATAATCTATAGTCACTAGCAGCTTGAACATTGCTTCCTCAGCTTCAGCTACAAATTGCAGCATAAAGTTACTGCAGCATAAAGTTACTGCAGCAGTATATTTCCTTGCCGATCTTTTCTCCAAAGCGAATGAGGGTATAGTGCAAAAAATATATCAGTCCTATTGTACTGTACTTAACGTCATTTGTAACATAACTACAGTAATTGTTTAACCATACGATGGTTGAAATACAAGCATAACAGTTAGCAAAACAACAGTTTCCCATTCGGTTGTTTATGGCGGTACGCATTTACGCAAGAGTATAACGTTACTAACAATACTTTTATCATTCTTTTACCTTTTTAACTAGCAGATGGAATAAAGAGATGAAGGAAAAGAAGTTGGTCTCTCTCGCTGCCTGCGCAAAATCTAAAAATATTTCCTAAATATTTTCGTATCGGTATTAATTGCTAACCCCATCGTGAACGCGAAATATTGTAAGTCGAATTATTGTAACTCGAGCACTACCTGTATTTGATAATTGTCTTTTCTTTATTAACCAACTTGTACTGATTTATGGGATATCTTAATTCTAGGATGAGGTGCTTAGCTACTGGGTTTCGTGTATTCTAGCCTAATAAATGGTTAATCCGGCACCCTCTAGGTCCCAATGATGCCGGATTAGTGATGGCCAACCTGTAACAACGCTGTACCAGTAGTCTGAAGTTAGCACTCACTCGAGTAGCATGGATTCCAACAAAATCGAGGCCAGAACAAACATCAAATTCCTGTGAAGCTAGGCTGGAAGAACAGTCAAATCATCGATGCTTTGCAGCAAGTTTATGGGGATAATGCCCCAAAGAAATCAACCACCTACAAATGGATAACCACTGAATTAGTTGCCGATACCCTTAATATCTCTGTTGGCTCAGCTTATACAATTCTAGTGGAAAACTTGGGGCTGAGCAAGCTTTCTGCTAGGTGGGTCCCAAAGCTGTTGCGCCCTGATCAGCAGCAAACAAGGGCAGGCCTTTCAACAGCAACTTTGAACAAGTGGGATAAAGACCCTGAAGCATTTCTAGATAGAATCGTTACCGGTGATGAAACGTGGCTCTACCAATATGATCCCGAAGATAAAACTCAATCAAAACAGTACCTGCCAAGGGGTGGAAGGGGCCCCATCAGATCAAAATCAGAACGTTCAAGAGGGAAGGTCATGGCCACCGTTTTCTGGGATGCAAAGGGGATTTTGCTAGTTGACTTCCTTGAAAACAGAAGAACAATCAGTGCTGATTATTACAAAGGAGTTTTGAGAAAATTGGCTCAGAAAATTGCTGGAAAACGTCCAGGAAAGCTGCATCGGCGAGTCCTTTTCCATCACGACATGGCGCTCGCAAGACGCAAGGTGTGTTACGTGAATTTCGGTGGGAAAACATTCAGCATCCACCTTATAGTCCTGAGTTAGCCCCTAGTGACTTCTTTTTGTTTCCAAAACTGAACAAACATTCGTCAGTTTAAGATGCGAAAAACGCTGCTTTGACATGGTTCACATCACAAGGCCCCCCAGTTTTATGCAGATGGTCTTAAAGGCTGGTGCCAACGATTGCAAACATGTATTGACTTAGATGTATTATATGTTGAAAAATAAACATCATAACTTGAATAGTTTCTTTTATTTTTCCCTTTTCTACGAACTTTTTGAAGCCCCCTCGTATATATAGCTTAGGGGTAAATTCTGGGTAACATACATATACAGTACTGTACTGTATGTACAAGATTTTGCGTCATACAGTTTGAATGAGTTTTGTGGGAAAAGTGTTCACATCACGTCTGTGGACCATAAATGACTTCTAGCAACTTTCGCACAGCAAGTCTAGTGGCTCAGCAGAGGATAGAGGGAGATCACAGTTTGACTTGTGATTTCATGGGAGAATGTACTACTGCTCCCGGTCCCAGGACATCTTGTAAATATTTTACAATAAATATACTCAGAATTTGTTATTGATTTTAGGTCTTATCTGTTATGTTATTATGTGAGCTGTAATTATAATTTTACAAAAAAAAAAAATATTAGAAAAGACACTTATAACATGGTAAAATTAGGATGTTTTTACAACTGTCTTTCAGAAATATTCACTTGCAACTTCCCATGGAGGATACAGAAAATTTTTCAGAATTTTTTTCATACCATACCTTCCTCTTCATTTCTTTTTTAATTGCCACCCTTAAATTTAGCCCAGTCTAGGGGTGTGCTTAATATATATTTAGCCCAGACTGTGAGGGTTAACTGAGAGAGAGACTGACTTATGTAAGCCTGGGGAAAGGAACAGGTTTGTAAGCTTTGCCCTGGTAATAAACTGGTTTTCTCTCCTTCTTATAGGAGGGACCTCCTTATGGTGAACCCTTATAGGAAAGACCTTCATACAGTGAACCCTCCTGGTGACTAGAGCTCCCTAAACTGGTTTTATCACCTCATTATAGTGCCTACAGCTACACCACTCAGAATCCTAGGTACGGTGCTTACAGTGCTGTACTCGAAATGATAAAGTATTTTAGGATGATGGCTTAATGTATATTTAATTTTTGTACTATTAAAATAGGCAGTTATGAGCATTCATGGATTTTAGCTATTTGCAGGTGGTTGTGGTCCCTATCCCCATGAATGCCGGGGGTCAACTGTACAGTACTAACGAAGAGTCATCGACACTCAGGCCTGAACTGCCAAGTCTTCTTAAGATAGTACCACAGCGCCCTAACTGGATGCAGTAGCATCTTGTCCAGATCACTACCAACAAAGTCCTATACAAAGGGGATTGAAAAGGACTCGAATCTGGCATCAGGGACTGGCAGATTCTGAGTCTTCACTACGAATTCCAGGACAAATTTGAGCATAACTGATCCCTATCCCCTCGAGTGTTTAATGTCACAGGGAAGTCCAAGTAGCTTGCCGACTTTCTTTGCCGATGCCAGTCTTGAGGGTTACATCCCTCTCTGACAACTCTCAGAGGCTCATACAGTGCACAAGTCAGGCTCCGAATAACGAGGGTCGCATCCAGCCCAAGGGGCCCAAGTTCCCTGGGAGAGCAAGACTGTTCGAAGCTCCTCATCAGCACAGGGATCAGCCATGAAGAAGAAAGATTGATACCTTTCAAGTGAAGGACCCGGCCCAGGGCAGACCTGTAGCCCTTAACCTGTTAAGCGTCACCCACGTAATAATATGTTTGCCGCGATCTACTCGGTAGCGCCTTCAACGGGATATTACGTTCACGACTTTAACTGTGCTTTTCAAGCTGTCAGCCCCGTAACAATACGTTTACTCGTATGAAAAATGTTGGAACATCATTTGGTAACACTCTTAGAACACGTAAGCTGTAATTGATGACTTATTTCCTGCCTGGCAACTCTTTTTAGTTGGTCGCTTGATGCCTAGATGACTATTTTTTTCCCAGTATGCGTTGGGCGTTTTCAGAGATAACATGGCTTCGACGTCTTCCGCAATGAATGCCACAAAGAGGAGGCGTATTTCTTCAGGTGAGATAAATCATATCCTAGACGAGGTGTCTGATACTGAAGACATATTTGATGATGAGAGCTCTAGTTCTGAATCCTCCAGCGATGAGGATATTGAAGAAACAAACTTTTCTTCCGATAGCGGAAGTGCAGATGACTTCTCATTGCCGAGTGACTGGACTCCGAGAGGGAGAGAGAGAGATCCCTTTACTTTTGTTGCTGATCCCGGCGTGAAATTTTCAGTTGAGGATAAAGAGAATCCATTAGAATATTTTGAGAAATACTTTGATGATGAAGTCATTGATTACCTAATCATGAAAGAAACAAACAGATATGCAAATCAGTTTCTGGATGAGAATGTAGAACATTTGTCTCCACAATCACGAGTACATAGATGGTTTGACACTTGTGCAAGAGAAATGAAAGTCTTTATAGGGCTACTTATTTTACAAGGAATTGATTCTAAGTGTGACAATTCAATGTATTTCTCAACACGAGAGAGTGTTTCTTCTCCTTTTTTTCGAAAGGTAATGAGTGGCCGTAGATTTGACTTGTTGCATAAATTCTTACATTTGGTTGACAATAGTACTATAACAGAAGGACCAGGAAGAAAGTTAGCAAAAATAAAGCCGTTCACTGATCTTATTTTGAAGAAATTTATGAACAATTACATTCCAAGTAGGAACGTTTCTGTTGATGAGTCTTTGTTAGGCTGGAAGGGAAATTTATCATGGGTTCAGTATATACCAGCTAAACGTAAAAGGTTTGGAATAAATTTTATGAACTTTGTGAAAGTTCTACTGGTTATATATGGAACTTCTTCATTTATGCAGGTAAGGATACACAATACATGGAAAAATATATGGATCTTCCTGTGTCTAATAGAATAGTTTCCTCTCTTATGGACCCTCTTTTGAACAAGGGCTATTGTTTATATACAGATAATTTTTATACAAGTCCAACATTGGCAGATGCACTTGCAGATGAAGAAACTGACACTGTCGGTACTGTAAGGGTCACTAGAAAGGACGTGCCAGCAAAAATAAAAGAAACTAAACTGAAAAAACGTGAAAAAGTAGCAGAATTCCGAAAAAAATCTATGGTACTGAAATGGAAAGATAAAAAGGATGTATGTGTTCTGAGTACAATGCATGATGATTCTATGGTGAAGGTGAAATCTAGGAGAGGAAAAGAAATGTATAAACCGAAAGCAGTTGCAGATTATAATGCAAACATGGGCGGAGTTGATTTGTCTGACAACCTCTTGGTTCATTTTTCGACCGCAAGAAACAGACTGAAGAAATATTACAAGAAAGTATTTCGACATTTGTTAGACATGTCTGTTGTGAATTGCTATGTCACATATAGAGCCCTTGGTGGGAGGGTTGTAAGACGTGAATTTATTTTGAGGATTAGTGAAAGACTGATTATGAAATATGCAGAAGAAAGATCTGTTCCCTTACGCAGGCCCCCACGACTTGCAGCAAAACCTTCACGGCTAATTGGCAGGCACTTTCCTGAGTATTGTCCACCTACAGATAAAAAGAAGAGGCCACAAAGGACTTGTGCTCAGTGTCGGAAGAACAACATAAGAAGGGATAGCTCATATTGGTGTAAGGATTGTGAAGTAGGATTGTGTGTAGCCCCTTGCTTTAGAGATTGGCATACGAAAGAATAGTGCATGTATGTATAACACTTTTCGTTCAGTATTTTGTAGTCTTATGAAATAAAATAATAGTAGTATTAATAGTTTTTTTATCCCATCATTTAATAAAATTCCTACTCTTAACTAGAGTATGAATTATAAGCATAAAAATCAATATTAACTTTGAAAAACTATCATCAGTAATATGACCACTAAATGCAAGAAAAAGCGTGACGGTACGTTAGCAGCGAGCTCACCCGCGGGGGATGCTTAACAAGTTATCAGCTGAGACAGAGAGAAGCTTCTCTTGACGAAGGAAGACAAGGGAGTCTGCTACCTGCTGAAGAGTAGCTCCGACCAGAGAGATACACCGTCTACGACACCAACCACAGAAGACAGCCTATTTCCCCCTAGTACAGAGCCATTAAAGGATTTTCGAAGGTATCCACACATCTGCCACTGTGCAGTGAGAAAAGCCTCTCGCTTGCAAGAGATACTTGATAGTCTCTAGCCGTGAAATGACAGCGACTCCACAGACTGGTGGTACCTCTCTACATGCAGCTGGCATAGGAGGTTGTGTCGGGAGGGGGGGGGGGGGAGAATCTCTCTCTCTCTCTCTCTCTCTCTCAGTGCTCTGGAAAGTAGGGCTAGCATGTCCAGATACCATATGGCATGTGGCCATTTGGGAGCCACCAGGGTCATTCTGAGATTTGGGGTGATCATTACCCTGTTGATCACCTTGCGAATAATACAAAACGGAGGAAAAGCGTACGTGCCGAGGTTGTCCCAAGGTTGTTGGAATGCATCCTCTGCAGCTGCCCATGGGTCTGGCAAGATGGCACAGAAGACTTGCAGTTTTCTGTTATGCTGGGTGGTGAACAGATTGATGGCTGGAAGCACCCCCACTGCTCGAACAACCTCTCCGTAATGTATGAGTGAAGGGACCATCCTGTCCCTATCACTTGATTCTGGCGGCTGAGCTTGTCTGCTACTACATTCCTCTTGCCTGGAAAGTATCTGGCTGACAGCTCTATCGAGTGAGCTACTGCCCACTCGTGCACCTGCATTGTCAACTGATGCAGCAGGAGGGATACCAGACCCCCTGCTTGTTGACATATGCCACTACTGTGGTGTTATCGCTCATCAACACCAACGAGTGTCCCATCACTCTATCCTGAAACTCTTGGAGGGCCAGGAAGGCTGCCTTGAGTTCCAGCCAGGAGGGGGGAGTATGTACGATACTCCTATTACAAGGTTCCTGTCGTCCATCCACCAGTCTAAGTCCTGTCCAACTTCTTCCGATAGAGGAATGCGAAAGGACTGAGGATCTTGAGACTGGGACCAGAACTCCTTCATTCTCCACTGGAGAGAATGAAGGTAAGGGCACCCATGAGGGACCAGCTTCTCCAAGAACGACTTGCAACTCCCAAGCTGGCTGCTCCCATCGAGACAAGAACAGCTGCGCTTCCTTCTTGAACCTGCTGATATGACAGTCCAAGGGAATCTCTTGCTCCTACCGTGTCTATCAGCATGCCCAGGTACTTATCCTCCACTTAGGGATGAGATCGGATTTCTTGAGATTTATTAACCCTGGACTGCAGCAAAACTCAAGAAATCAATCCCTGTCCTAGACCAACAGCAAGCGGGAGCTCTCCAGGATGAGCAAATCGTCGCGATACCTCAAAACACGTATCCTGGGCGGATGGGCCCAAGCTGACACCAGGGTGAACACTCTCGTGAACACCTGGGGAGTGGTTGAGAGCCCAAAGCTAAGTACCCCGAAATGGAATAACACTTCCCCGAGGATAAAGTGTAAGTACTTGCGAGACGACGGATGTATGGATGTTTGAAAATATGCATCCTTCAAGTCGACCGTAAGCAAGAAGTCGTTCTCCCTAACGAATCGGTTCAAGGGAGAGAGGTCTATGACCGGTCACCAAACCCCCATGGCTTTCTCTACAAGAAAGATGCGGCTGTAAAAGCCTGGGGACTGATCCAACACAGACTTCTATAGCGCTCTTCTTCAGCACTGCTTGCTCCTCCTCCCCCTCCCTGAGTGTGAGATCCTCCGGCGAGCTGGGAACGTAGGTAATTAGATGGACCGGGTTGTTGGCAAAGGGTGTCCTAGACTCAAAGGGAAGTAGACATCCGTCCCAAAGGGCATCTACTACCCAGATCTTGGCTTCATGTTGCCCAATGGCTCGACAGGCAGCCCCACAAATGGCAGCAGCTGGAGGGGAACACCGCCCCTAGTGTCCTCCCTCCTTCCCTTTGCCACCTTTTCCCAGATGGAAAGAGGGTTGAAAAGGGGCACGGCTGTGAGCCCTTCTTGGCAGAGGCAGAAGAAGGCTGGGTGTTCCCGCAAACGCCTTTTGAAGCCTGGGTCTTCTTACAGGCCAAGGAAGTGCCAGCCTGACCAAAGGGTTGGGCCGCGGCAGCATGTGAAGACCCAGAGATCTTGGCCACTGCCTAGTGGGCCATCATTGTTTTCGGCACATCTCGTCCACCACAGCGTCTACCAACTCTCCCATTCCTGAGGGTCAATGTCGACTCGGGACCTACAGGTTTGCCGTCTAGTGGGCCAGGTAGGAGATAGCCCTGCCTCCAAACTGGAACAGTCTCCCATACACAGAGTCCTCTCCAGGGATGATCGGACCCATAGAGGCAGCAACCTTGGACACTGAACAGCCACAGAGCCAGCCAGGAGACTGCCTGGAGAACCACCATAGCGGTGGCTTCCAGGGTCGCCTCTTACTGTGAGAGGGAGACCCATTGCGCAGCAAGCTGCTGCAGCAAGAGACCTGGGCCAAGACGAACCAAGTCTGGGTCAACCTGTTCAGTCAGCACAGATCCTTCCGAGGGTGTGTAGAAGCATTTCTGTCGAGGCAGAAGAGGAGGAAGTAGCTTCTCCGAGCGGTTCAACCAAAGTGAATTTTCCTGCCCAGAGACCAGGTTATTCACTTGATTGAGTACCCCCTCGGCAAGTACGGACCATGGACTCCCCACCGAAGCTTTAGGTTCCTTTTTTGGACCCCAAAAATATCCAAGGCAAGAAGGACAACCTACAGAAGAGGCCATGGTCCCTTCCCTGAAATCACTGTGTGATGGATCAGTGCAGTGACCTTTACAAAAGTCCTCTGTATCCCAGGGGTGTCCGCATCCTGGGGAAAAGGACCCTCCAGTCCTTCCACGGTGCAGTCATCCCGATCTACTCTCCCCGCAGGAGGGAGGACCTCGGCAGACCCCTGGGATCCCTCCTTGACCACTTGCGTGTACGACCAAGTTGGTCTGAGAACCGAACCCGGGGCGTAGGCCTTCGTAGCAGAACTCTGATAAGAAGGAGCGTTCTCATCAGAGAACCTCCTGTCCAACTAACACCTCCCACTGAAGCCCCAGGAGGTTGAGGTGACAGGTGAGGGGGATCGAGCACTCCTATCTGTCCTACCAGAAGAGCCAGCAGGAGAGGCAGGCTGTAGGTGGTCACCAACCCGTGGTGGCGATAGTGGAACGGGTCTAGGAAGAGCACCTACATCTTGGTGGGGCACTGTCCTGAGGAGAGCGGAGAGGCTCGCGTGAGCATACCTGAGCACTCTCCTCCGGCGGGCGGGGCCGATCACGTGGACATGAATCGAGTACTCTGACCTAAACTTGCGCAGTCCTCCCGACATATTCCAGTCTTCTTCGAGGTCGAAAACTCCTCACGAGAAGAAGACTGAACAGGGGACCTCCTCACTGCGTCTCCGAGTGCCTGGACTCTTGAGTCTGAAGCACCATGTTGGGAACTTAAGTGGTCCTGGCAGGAAGTGTCGAGACGCCTGCATGTTTTGGCACTGTCACCCGCTCTGTGCCTAAACCAGACGGGGGAGTGGACTCGCCAAAACTGGTTTGGGGTATATATGTGAGATTCCCCGGAACCTCGAGCACTTGGAGTGACTTAACTCTGTTGAGCACCCAACACTCCTGAATCTCGTACAGAACGATCAACGGGAGTGGTCTCCTCTCGAGTGTCTGAAGAAACTCGGGAAGAGACCAGTCTTAAAAGCAGACTTCTTCGAACTGGTTTTGAGTGTGTGGGCCTTAGGGGCTCTTGAGGCTCAAGTGCAAGACCCCGGTGGGGTATACAAAACAGTTTCCGAGCCAGAGGGCCAGGGAGAGCCAAGAGATCCCACTGCTTCCCCTGTGGAGGGAGGCAACCACTTAGAAGTACCATGGCGAGATTTCTTAGGTTGTGGGGAGAGAGGCAGCCTTTTTCTTCTTCAGCCAGCGAGCCTCAGAAGAAGAAGAAGCAGCAGACGATGAAGATGAAGACGATGATGATGACAACACCTCAGGACCCTTCTTCGACATCTTCAGGATGGCAGTCAGGTCTTCCATCCAGGAGGGAGTGGCAGGAACTAAAGGAGCAGTTGGGGCAGCAGGAGCAGCCTGGGTGGCAGGAACAGCTGGAACAGCAGGCACAGTAAGAGCGACCGGAACCGCAAAGGCAGGAGGTGGTAGGGACACTGTGTATGGGGAGCAGGAGCATGGACCGCAGTCCGGTTCACTGCAGCTGGGGTCATCAAAGTTGGAAGCGCATTGACACCGTCTTGAGAACCTTAGCAAACGCCGTCATGGGTACCTTAGTCGTGGTGACAGTAGCAGGAGCATGGGTGACTACTGAAACCTGCAATGTCCTCTGGTGTGCCAAGATACTCTGCACTGATGGAGAGCCCAAGAGCCCCAAGGAGATCCATGCTTCCTGGGGCTCGGCAGATTCACGGCGCTTGGCAGCTTCACGGTGCTCGGCTGCCAATCCTGGAGGAAAAAAACATAAGTCGGATGTGTGGCGGGAGACTCTTCTCGCTCCAAGGGAAAGATTTCCCCCTCGGAGCAAGCGGAGGCCCCCCTAGAAGAGATCTTGATTTCCTCCCCTCCCCCCCACGATCTTCACCTCATGAAACAAGTGAAGATGAAGACGGAGAGACTGCTCTCAAAGGAGAGATAGCCAAGCGGCGAAGATCTGCAGGAGGGAGAAACAAGGAAGAAGGGTTAGCAACCAAGGGCATAGTCAGGGGCGTATAACCTTCCGCCAACGCCTTGGCTGCTTTCCTCCTGTACTGTTCCTTCCTGTGAACTTGGCCAACTACACGGGTGACCAAGAACAACACTCAGCACACGTGGATTCAGGGTTACAGTCATGCCCCTTGCAACTGGTGCAGAGGACATGAGGGTCAACGTCAATGGAAAAACAGAAGCGGGTACAACCCGTCGTCAACACTACGGCACAAGCGCTGGGTAACGGCCTTTCTTACAGGCATACTGTAGATGATTCTTGAGTTTGCATACTCATAGGTAATATCAACACACAGCAAATCAAAGCAAAACAAAAAAGAAAGATCCGACTGGGAATAAAGCAAAATAAAAATTTTTGAAAGTAAATTGTATTTTGCCTAACTATACAAACCTGAGGTCCTTTACATTAGGAATTACAGTACTTAAGGCAAAACTGTACACAGCTGTTAAACTCTTGAACAAGGTGGTTAGGCAGTAACTGCCGCCAGGTAGGCGGGAATACAGCCACCACAGGGCCAAGGAAAAAAGGTTCTAAGGGCCTGTGGGCAAGACCACAGGAAGACAAGTGTGGTCTATGAGACCACGTCTTGCTTCCAGACTGACAGAAACCTCCGGAATGCAAGGAATGGACCAAGCCACTGACTTCGTGAGCTCTCGGGTGGAAAGTACCGATATCGTCATCGCCAGCTGTCTTGTACCTCCTTCAACTGCTTCACGAAGCCAGGAGAAAGATGTGTCCTTAGACACTTCTTCCTTGGGAGAGAGAGTACTAGTGAAAATGTTGATGACATCCAGGGTAAGAATGTCAAGCCTTTTCGGAAAGTACCACAACTCCCTAATAGGACAAAGTAACGACTGATCTGGATCATTGATACAAAGTCCAAGGAGGAGGGGAACAAGAATGACTCGAACCCGACAATATATGCCGATGGATTCGGAGTCCACTTACGACATCCCAGGAGTCAAGGTACCGATCCCCTTCACCTGTCCTTCCATCTTCTACGCCACGGCTGGAGTGAGATGAGAGATGGTCCTAAGAGGGCACATCTCTATCCGACAACTCTTGTAAGGGCGCGTGCAAAGCACGGGACAGGAACCCTACACGAGTCACATGCCATCCAGGGAACAGTTCCCTGGACCAGCAAGACCGAAGAAGCAGCTCATCTGTACCTAAATCTTGACTGAGGAGAAGAAGGCTACTTCTTATAGAAGACTAAGTCACAAGGGCCTACGTTCTTCACAAATGAAAGGGTGAGAAGCAACCCTCGGCGGAGAAGACAAGGAAGTCCAGACTTGAAGAGCGACTCTGACCCGAGAAGTAGTTCTGTCAATGACACCCACCAGCGAAGACGGATCCAGTCTGTGGGACAGTGTTGCAGAGGACTTCAAGAGATATCCAGCTATGTCCGTTGCTGGTCGGCAAGAAAGCCTACGCTTGCAAGGAAAGCTGGAAGGTTTCCCAGTCCTGAACACACAGGGATGTACTGCCTGAAGAACAGCTTCTTGTGTAGATTCTACAGGAGGTTGGGTCAAGCAGAGGTATTCTCAATGCCTCGGAAGCAGAGCTATCAGGTTGGGCGAAAGGCGAAATCTTTCAGCATTTGTCTGTAACTCGGGGTGAGCAATGCTTGTGAACCCCTAGCGAAACAGACAAATACGGGGGGGAAAGTAGATATCAACTTTTTCCTAAAAAGACAGCATACCTCACTGTAGCGGTCCCTGGGTCGGGTACGAAGGAGCGAGAAAAACTACATACTTTGTGCAGGGAGGAAACAGAAAGACAGCAGGGATCTCTCAGTCGAGCAGTCTCTTCATGAATCTTCGTGAAGAAAAGTGTGAACAGCACGTTCCATCTGGATCACTTAAAACACGAGGCCAAGCTCACCTACCAATACATCCCCACTGGGAATGCATCTGGCTAATTGAGCTATCAAGTACGCTATAGAACACTCTAGTACTTGCAAATGTCGACAGATGAAACAGGAGGAAAAAACGATTCCCTCTTGTTTGTCGACGAATGCCACTACTGTGGTTTTGTTGTTCAACAAAACCACTGAGTGTCACAAAATTCATCCTGAATTCTCGGAAAGCCAAAAGGTTGCCTTGAATCCAGTTGTTGATGAGAAGGTACTAATCGTCTCGGTCACACACCTTCAATACAAAGTCTTACAGGTGTGCACCTATTCCTTGATGAGTGAATCCTGAAGTAGACAACGATGTGAGGGGAATATGCAAGCATATTCGAAGGTTCCTTCAATCAAGCATTAGCCTAGCTCTCTCCTCATACTTCGAAGAGGAAAGAGGGATGGAGGAATGGATGCAGACCTCCATTCTCCACCATGGGGAAGCTTCTGCAAGATGACAGAATACCAAGACGATTAGCTCTAGCCGGACTGGCATTTCTTGAATCAGGAAAGGAAATGGGATGAAAGTTTGATGAAAAGAATTGCTGAGACCCAGAGGAAATGGATACTTCTCGTGAAGGAGTCCATTCCCAGGTCTTGGCAATGTCGCTGCCAACTCCAGAGACTCGATAAGTATCATTTCATTCAGGTATCTACATTAGAACTTCCCGGTCGATACCTCTTTCTCTCTTCCCTCCTCCCTTATGGAAAAGAGGGTGGAAAGAAACACAGTTATGTACACTTTCCTAAAAGAGAAGAAGAGGGATATGTGTTCCGCGATCATCTTCCAAAGCCTGGGACTTCTTAGGAGTTAAGGGGGCCTGGCTTGAACTCAAGGTCGAGCCGACATGACCAAGACCCAAAGGACAAGGCAGTGCCCTGGTACAAACCTTGAGTACCGCGGTATCTGGCAAATCTCTGAAAGAGAAAGGCAGAACCAAGTAAAGGTTCGTTCCTAATGGTCGAGCCAACTCAGGACTTACGAAACCGGAGACAAGAATTGGGACAAAGTCCTTCTTCTTAGCACCAGAATTGCCCACAGAACTGCAGTCAGCAAGACCCTCCAAGGCAAGAAGAATTCATACTCTGTCGAGGCAGGGGAGAAGCTTGATTTCTCAACACAAATGACCTCCTAGTCCGAAGAAAAGTATTCTTCTGGTCAAGAACACTCTCACAAGAAAGGACTGTGGGGGCCCCCGAAACTCTTGGCCCTCGGGAACTGCAAGGGCTGCGAGTGATGAAGATTATTCATTGGGGGAGCTGCAGTCCTGTCCTGGGGATCCTCGCGCTGACGAATCAGCATGAAGTTCTCCGGAAAACGGGGGCGATCACAACCTGCAGAGAAAGACCCTCCCAGCTTCCGAAGCGTGAAACTCCTGTACCTCTCTCCTTGGAGGGAGACCGTGACAGATCCCAAGAAACCCTCCTCGGCTACCTGGTTGTACTACGTGACAATCAGGGGACCGACACCCAAAGCACACCAGGCAGCTGAACTCCAGAGACAAATTCGTTGCAGCTCTCTCCATCCATCTCTGAACAACCGAGAAGGAAAGAGAACAGGTGAGGAGAAAGAATACCCCTAACTGTCCTGCCAGTAAGACCAGCAGACCAGGAGAGGCGGACTGTGCGCGATAATCAACCATAGGAGATTGTTGCCACACAGGGCAAGAAGAGCGCTTGTGCTGTGGCAAAGAGTTTTTTTGGAAGAGCAAAAAGTTCACTCGAACAGAGCCGAGAATATGATTCAGAAAAACTGAGTGGGGCCAAGCCGAGCCGATCAGGCAAACGCGATCCAGAGGGTAGTATGCGATGGACTGGGAGGCAGGTGGGGCGAGCCAAGCCAGTCTCGCAAACGTGACTAGGGGCTGGGTGGAACTTGCCTGCCGTGAACTAGCGCTAGTTTCCCGAACTCTAAACTCCTTTGAGGCTGAGGCCCCTCAAGAAGGTTTAAAGGGGAATTCTGTGTTTGCTATCCTGCATGCTCAAACTCTTAAGGTTCAAGACACAAGGATAAAACCTGGCCAAGCAACCAAAGCAGCTGGCGGGCAGTATCCAGACACCTGGCAACTCGGCAATGAGACACTTGGCGTCCCAGCACCGAGACACCTGGCGTCCCGGCACCGAGACACCTGGCGTCCCGGCACCGAGACACCTGGCGTCCCGGCACCGAGACACCTGGCGTCCCGGCACCGAGACACCTGGCGTCCCGGCACCGAGACACCTGGCGTCCCGGCACCGAGACACCTGGCGTCCCGGCACCAAGACACCTGGGTGTCTCGGCACCTTCTCTCATCCCGTGCCTCTCGTCAGGAGAGCGCTCAAGATTCATAGAATTCGAGCGACCTATGAGACTCCCAAAAATCGGGAGCAGCTGCTTTCAGTTTCCTAAGAAATCGAAAAGAGCCCGGCACAGAATCAGTCTTAGACACAGACTTTGCGCTCTCACGACATCCAAAATGCGAATTGGTTAAATTCCTGCCTGAGGGCGAGAAGAGCCAACAAGAGAAACTTGTCTCCTGGAAGAGAGTCAGTCCCTTAGAAGTCCGGCAGGACTCCTGAAGGGAATCTCTTCCCTGCTTCTTCTGGCGTTCAAACCGATGGGATCGAGACACCAGGCTTGGAACCCGATCGAGCACTGGTAGGCACTCAGGGAGCACTTGTAGTGCTGGCAGAAAGAGCTGAGACACCTGGGTGCCTTGGCCCTTCTCTCGCACTGCTCCCAAATTGGGCCGGGAAGAGTACTCTCCAGACCAGATCGGGATACTCGATATTCCACCGAATCTCGAGTATCTGAAGCAGCTCACGAATGAGCACCCGAAGCAGCCCCTGTCTTAGAGGTGGAACCTCTAGGACTGGGAACGGGATTGCAAACTGAGGTCTGCGCGCCCGTGGCTCCCGAAACACAAACCCCAGGGGTATGCGAATCAGTTCCCTAACCCAAAGGTCGGGAAGAGCCAACGAGAGATCCACTGCCTCCTCAGGAGGAGGCAGTCCCTAAACATCCAAGGGCATCAAAGGAAAAGCAGCAGCCTTCCTCTTCTTTGGCTGATGGAGGTCTATCCAGTTCCTGGGACCCCCTTGAACCTTGGGAGAGGAAGGGAAGACGAAATCAAAGATAAGGTGAAGAAGATGGCGGCTACTTCCACAGGGCGACTTCCTTCACCTTCACTCTGACATCATCTACAAAATGGTGGACACAAAACATCGTAACCTCCAGGGTAGCCAGGCAAGATTGTGGTAGGATAAGTTTGGGTTTGTATAATTTAAGACAATTTGTGTTAATTGATTGTTTTGTTTTTGTTGTGATTTTTTTTTTGTTCTGTATGTCAGGCAGGAGTACACTAGTTAAGTCTGCTTTTTTCTTTTTTACTTGGTTTGCTTGAGTGTGATAGGGTAGAGTAATTGGTTTCCCTTCACCTGAGCTGGAAGAAGCTTTACCTGGGATAGGAAATGGACATTGGCGACTACCAAAGCAGTCGAACAGTTGGCGAGACCGAGCCATTTTCAAGTTCCACAGGGTGAAAGTTGTTATGTCAGTTATTTAAGACAGTGACTGTCCTAAATGGAATCGGGGTTAGAGAAGTGCTTTAATATCTGTTGGTTGATTTTATTGTGAATAAGATCTCAGATTCTCGTTTGGGAGGAGAGAAGGGCTTTGGTGTAGAAAAAGACTGCATGAAGAAATTCCAAAGTAATTTCTGCCCTCAGCTTGGATGTCATACTGAATAAACTCCATAGTGATCCCCAAATTGTGTGTTGACTTTCGAGGTTATCTTGGATTATTCTGAGATGAAGTGCTGAGAAAGATAAGGAACTTGAATCGGATATACGCGAGAGTTGGATTATTTGTCGATAATATTTTGACTATTGATAGTACAGGTTGACCATCACTAATCCGGCAATCAGTAGTCCGGAACAATCAATAATCCGGCACAAATTTCAGGCTAGAATAATTTCTAATGTTTCCACACTAATTTTCAAATTTCCCGGGTCGCTGCGCTAACTCGCTTGCCGGCCACTTCGATTTGGTGGCGCAGTGTGCTGCATCAACAAACTGGTAGCCTAGCCTACATTATACTGAACTCTATTCACATATTAACAGTATTATACAAACATCAACATAACGAATGTGCATCTTTTTCATGGCTCTTTTAAAAAGTTATGCTTTACTACATTGTTTCCAATTGCGTATATTCTCATATTGCTTTTGTATTATAAATTGCAATCAATGTTTTGTTTTGGGAATCGATACCGCCGCATTTAACCAAGTTGAAAGCGCTTTTCTTGCTTCTAGTTAGCGTAAATGAATATGGATAGTTTATTTATTTGGGACAAGGATATTTTTCATTATACGAAGTGTTTTTAAGTCGAAATATAACTTAAATAGGTCTCGTTGTGAAATTAATTTAGCTATTTTTTCGTTAATATATGATGTTTGCGGGAATCGCGGCTGGCCGCTTTGGGGGCATGTTTTTTTTTTTAGTAAAAAAAATCAAGATTCAGTTCGCTATTTTCTCTTGATTTCATCATAATACGAGCTTTACGTATTTATCTTTTATCGGCGTAAAAACAGTAGTAATTTGTATTCTTTCATGCACAGTAGTTTTGATTAAAATACATTCTCTCCAGTTTTATTTACGGTCGAGTTTCATCCATGTTGCCGATGCACGATAATTGATAGTCATTAGCAGCTTGAATATCGTTTTCTCAGCTTCAGCTACAACTTGCAGCTTAAAGTTACTGTAGCAGTATATTTCCCTGCCGATCTTTTCTCCAAAGTAAACAAGGGTATAGTGTAAAAAAATATTTCAGTCCTTAACGTCATTTGTAACATAACTACAGTAATTGTGTATTACAGTACGATGGTTGAAATACAAGCACAACAGTTGTTATCCGATACGATTATTAGCAAAACAACAGGTTCCCATTCGGTTGTTTATGGCTGTGCACATTTACGCAAGAGTACAACATTACTAACAATACTTTTATCATTCTCTTTTACTTTTTTAACTAGCAGATGGAATAAAGAGATGGAGGAAAAGAAGTTGGTCTATTGTAAGTTGGTCTCTCTCGCTGCCTGCACCTGCGCGAAATCTAAAAATATTTCCTAAATATTTTCGTATCGGTATTAATTGCTAACCCCAACGTAAACTCGAAACATCGTAAGTCGAATTATCGTAACTCGAGCACTACCTGTATTTGATAATTGTCTTTTCTTCATTAACCAACTTGTACTGATTTATGGGATATTTTAATTCTAGGATGAGGTGCTTAGCTACTGTGTTTCGTGTATTCTAGCCTAATAAATGGCTAATCCGGCACCCTCTAGGTCCCAACGATGCCGGATTAGTGATGGTCAACCTTTATTAAGTTAGACTAAGTTAAATATGGGAGGACTGTTTTGATAAACTTCAGTGGTAAGTATGAAATAAGTTAGGTTAAGTATGATAAAATGGTAACTGCTAAACTGTGGCAAATGTAAATAAGATTAGGATAAGGTTCTGTTTGAAGGTCTTCAGGCCACTGTAATATTAAGGTAATAAATTAGGTTAAGGAAAGTCAGAGTTTCATTTAGTAACCTTCAGAGCTGTTCCCATCATCCAGCACCAATTGTGCCAAATAAAAAGCCCCCTACATAATAATCTGGCGCCCAACGTGGGGCCTCTTTGATGTTGAAGTAAGAGTGGGGTGCATAATTGGAGATGGCAGAGGGAGCAGGTTTAGAAGGCGTTGGGTCAGGTGAAGGGGAGCAGGGTTGGACGCAGAGGTTGGATAGGCTGATGTGCATGATGGTCAGCCTGTAGGATAAGTTGGAGGAAGCCCAGGTAAGGGAAAGTTATTTGGTTGCCAGGATAGAGGCAATAGATAAGAAGGTGTGTGAGATGGCGAAGAAAGTGGCTGGAGTGGCTAGGACTGAGCCTGTTGTTGGGGAGGGAAGTGAAGAAGCTGAGGCAAAAGGTGCAAAGGAGAAAATCCCTAAGAAAGGGAAGTTGTTGTTAAATAAGAGTAAGGGAGGACTTGCCTTTGATGAGGGCAGTGTGAGTGAGGTGGATGAAAGTGATAGGGAAGACAGTAGTTAGAAAAAAGAGGGAAGGAAGAAGAAAACACGGAAGGGGAGAGGTGTGAGGAAAGAGGAGTTGACTTCCCGGATTTTGAGGTATAGTTCAGACTCGGAAGTTGATGAGCAGAAGAAAAATGAAAGCGGTAGTAGCTGTAGTGAAGGTTTGAGTAAGGCAGATGAAAAAGAGGCCAAAACGATGTTCCTGAGGGAGGTTCTCATACTCGTCAAAAAACTCGTATACGTCTCTTCACTTCCCGATGTTAAACTTCTCTATGCGGGGAACCTCCCTCAGGAACATCGTTTTGGCCTCTTTTTCTTCTGCCTTACTCAAACCTTCACTACAGCTACTACCGCTTTCATTTTTCTTCTGCTCATCAACTTCCGAGTCTGAACTATACCTCAAAATCCGGGAAGTCAACTCCTCTTTCCTCACACCTCTCCCCTTCCGTGTTTTCTTCTTCCTTCCCTCTTTTTTCTAACTACTGTCTTCCCTATCACTTTCATCCACCTCACTCACACTGCCCTCATCAAAGGCAAGTCCTCCCTTACTCTTATTTAACAACAACTTCCCTTTCTTAGGGATTTTCTCCTTTGCACCTTTTGCCTCAGCTTCTTCACTTCCCTCCCCAACAACAGGCTCAGTCCTAGCCACTCCAGCCACTTTCTTCGCCATCTCACACACCTTCTTATCTATTGCCTCTATCCTGGCAACCAAATAACTTTCCCTTACCTGGGCTTCCTCCAACTTATCCTACAGGCTGACCATCATGCACATCAGCCTATCCAACCTCTGCGTCCAACCCTGCTCCCCTTCACCTGACCAAACGCCTTCTAAACCTGCTCCCTCTGCCATCTCCAATTATGCACCCCACTCTTACTTCAACATCAAAGAGGCCCCACGTTGGGCGCCAGATTATTATGTATGGAGAGAATGAAAGTGTGTGGATGAAGCGGCAGGGAGAGTTCCTGGATGAGCGGTTGAAGATGTGCTATAGGAGTATATAGTTCCTCGTTGGATGAGTCAGTAGAGTTGCCGGCTAGCACTCTGCTAGGCCCGAGTTCGAGTCTCCGGCCAGCCAATGAAGAATTAGAAGAATTTATTTCTGGTGACAGAAATTCATTTCTCGGTATAATGTGGTTCGGATTCCACAATAAGCTGTAGGTCCTGTTGCTAGGTAATCAAATGGTTCTTAGCCACGTAAAATAAGTTTAATCCTTGGGGCCAGTCCTAGGAGAGCTGTTAATCAGCTCAGTGGTCTGGTTAAACTAAGATATACTTAACTTTGAAGAGAATGAAAGGAAGTGTTGTGTACAAGAAGGATGATAAGTTTGAAGAGGCCAAGATGAAGGCTGGAGAGGAAGTAGGCTTGTATGCTCATAGGCTGGAAGCGTTGGCCAAAAGGAAGAATGGAGAGGAAGGAATTGAGGAAAACAAACACCTCGTGTGCAAGTTCTTGGCCACTATCCCTGAGAAGATTAGGGTGATTTTAAATGAGATGGAAAAAGGATGGAAGCGGTGATCAGGAAAGCGCTTAAATTGGGAGGATGTTTTAAGAGATCCTAGAAGACCTGAGAGTAGATGAGGATGAACCAAAGGAGATGTACGCTGGGTCTGAGACGGTAAATGGAAGGACGTATAAGGACACTTTGGTGCGTGAGGAGCTAAGTGTGATGTGAGCCTTGTTGGAGGAGTGTAGGAAAGACCGGGTAGAAAGAGGAAGAAGGAATGTGCAACTGAATGTGTGGAGTAACGGAAAACAAAGCTCGAGCAGAAGCCGGGAGAGGTTTAGGAGTGGGAGTGTGGGTAGAGTGAATGGGAATAAGAGGGAAAGGCAGATGGGAGTGAGTAGTACAGTAGTATTAAGGGGTGTTTCAGGTGTGGCAGGACTAGTCATGTGAAAGCTGATTGCCAATGGTGAGTGTTTCGGCTGTGGAAAGGGAGGGCACGTGTGGAGGGATTGCCCACAAGCGAAAGAGTTGAAGTGTTTCGGCTGTGGAAAGACAGGGCATTGAGTGAGAGACTGCCAGAGTGGAAGGAGAGTAGGAGTAAATGGAAGTCGTTGTGGGAACTGTGAAATGAAAGGGCATTTTGCCGGAACATGTAAGAACCCTCGGAGCAAGTGTGAAGGATGTGGAATGGAGGGTCATGTGAAAGAAGTCTGCCATACCAAATCCCAACCCCAGGGAAACTAAGTGAGAAGGGGGTTTACCATGGTGAGCCCTCTGGTATGGAAGGGATAGATGTATTGCATGTGAGAGAAGGGTTTGTGACTTGGAATTCTGTTTTGGGGAACGAGTAGATCGTTGTTTGTGTGTTAGGGTAGAATGTGGTGGAGTGGTAATGAAAACATTGATTGATACTGGTTGCAGTGGAAATGTGGTTTTCAGAGAGGCATATGAGGAAATAAAAGAAAGCCTAACACAGAAGCAGGAATGTGCTGGATATGTGACAGGGATTGGAGGATTGGAAGTAAGGGTGTGTGCGACGTTTGTTGAGTCAGTTGCGGTTGCCGGAATAAGGCTGGAGGAGGAAGATTTTTACGTTGTGGACAGAGTGAATGAGAAGTATGATATGTTGCTAGGTATGCATTTTTGAAGAAAAACAGGGTAAAGGTGTACCCAGAACAAGAAATGACAGAAATACGAATGGGGAATGAAACCAGCGTGAAGTTGTATATGTGTGGAGGAGGATGGACAAGTAAGTTTGAAGATGGTTTCTGGAGTGGAGGAGTATGCGATGGAGGATGTACAATTGCCAAGCGATTCAGGAAGTGTGTGGAGTGTGAAAGTAGGGTGAAGGACTAATGTTGGGGTCGGTGCAGAGTGTTTGGGAGAAATGTTTATGTTGGACAGTAGCTCTGCATGTTATAAGGTGGGTCGCACATGTGTTTGATGGGATTATGGATGTAAAGGACCCAAAGGTGTGTGTACAGGTGTGTGGGGACGTGAAAAAGAAAAGGTGGAGAGGCCTACATCTTGGTGATAGATTAGGAAGTTTGAGAAGTGTAGTCGATTTGAGTGATAGTAAGCACGTTAAGGGATATGATGTGATGGCCAAAAGAGAAAGGACAGAAGAGTGGAGTAAGGAATAGCTTAAGGACGCAGGTTCTCCATCTAACCCAAAACCGTTATTTATCACTGGATCAATGTAGTTTTTTTATATGTTATACCTACTTGTACAAAGATAAATCTGTGCGAGTTTCATTGAATTCGGACTGTTTTTTTTTTTTTAATGAATAAAAATTATATATCAGAAAAAAAATTAAATTCTATTTTTCTCAAAAAGTACTGAATAGAATTAATAAAAAATTTCCATGAATCATGTTTATTACAATATAAACAAAATCTATGAAGGATTTTTCCATGTTTTCAATATTTTTTTTTTTATAAATTTATATATAAATATATATTTTTTAAAGTTTGAAAAAATATAAAAAATTGAAAATAAACTTTAGAAAAAACTCCTCCATACAAAATATTGTAAATTTATTCCTCTTTATAACGATGTATTTGGATTTGAAATCGGTTGATAAATAGCGGAGAAAAATAGCTTTGAATGTCAATAAGTATAGTTTTGAGATATCGATGCCCAAAGTTTGAAGTGAGATTATGAAGGAAAACAAAACATTATTGCTTTCATTAGCAGTTGTCGCTATTGATACTTATTTGGAACTACTCTAAATTACTTGAAGAACAACTACCTTTCTTACCCGATACAATTTCTGCTCATTACCGTAAGCATGGCCCCAAGTCCCCCCCCCCTAATTAGGGGTATTAATCACTCAAGGTGAGGGTGTCAGGAAGTACCACCTCCTTCCTTGTCGCCTGGTTTAACTTTTGCGGATTCTAAAAAGCTCCTCCCTCATAATCTTCACTTTTTTCCTTCTTTTTTCTTCTGTCTCTTATTCTTCGGTTTTCGTTTCCTGATTCTTTCGTTATCCAGACTTTTTAGTGATCTCCTAATTTCATTGCTTGTGCCAAACAAAGAGGTTAGAAGATTACTTCTCTCATAACCAAAATTATGTTCTAGTGTAGTCACTTCGGCTGCAAATATGACTCTTTTCAGGCCAAAAAACTTTACCTTAGGACATTTCATCCACAGTCTACTGTGAATGGACTCATTTGGATTTTGTGTCCATCCAGGTAGGCATCTCTTTAGAAGTTCTGGATCACTCATGTCTCTGAATACCTGACGTATGTGGCCAATCAGTTCTTTAGGTATATTTCTCAGGGTGTTTTTTCTAGTGTCATGAGAAGGTGGTTCTTCACCTAAAGCCTGTGCCCTGTTGTAAAAACACCATGACTCGGTGCCTTTCGGACACATTTTATGACCACCTGGGTCTTTGTCAGATGATATCATATGGAAATATGTTGCCCAAACTGCCCTCCTCATGATATCTACACTTGTATTAGTATGACTTCTCAGGGCCCTTCCATAACATCCTTGAATGTATTCAATGAGTTTTTGTGTTAGGAGATTTCTTCCAGAAAGCAAGCTCATTTTCCTGAGCTTTCCAGTTTTAGTCATCGTTATCTCACTCAACTCTTTCTTTAGCTTCATCAAGCGATAACCCATCCTCTTCTCCGCATGGTTTATACATTCTTGTTTGCTTACTTTAACACTGATATATGGGCCTTTTCCATTATTCAGTTGACATACAGCTTTATAAGCACTCGAGGGTAAACACAAAACAACTCAGAGGGTAAACAAAACCACACAGTAAACAAAAGCTTCGTGACACTTCCGTTTCACGAGGAGTACTGAAATGATAGATTAGTCATTGTTCTAGCTGCTGTGTGATTTACAGATATGATACATTGCTGCCAAACGTACGAATATATAAAAAAAAATAATTGAAAAAATTGGCGTCTCTATGCAAAAGCAATGCACAAGACGAACCTACATCGTCTGCATTAGCAGACGATGCAGTTAGGGTGACATCACCATTTAAAAACCGATATATCTTCTTTATATATAAGAATTATTGCCTGAAACTTCTTGAGGGCATGTACGACATGTTTGCGCATAGATACAAGTAATATCTCGATTTTCGGTATCTGAAAGTTTTTATGTTTATACCCATGGTGGACTGCTACCTTAAGGAAAAGGTAAGGTTGAATGAGAAGTTGAGTGAGAAAGAGAGAGAGCAGGTGTATGAGTTGTTATGGGAGAGAAAGGTTGTGTTGAGTCAAGGGGATGAGGACTTTGGGACAGCTAGATTGCCAGAGTTCTGTATTCAGCTGACACACACGAAAACACCGATTTGTCAGAGACCCTGACATTTCCCGGCTCCGGTAATGCAAGAGATTGAAGAGCAGTGTAAAGAGTTGGAAAATAAGTAAGTATATCTTAGTTTAACCAGACCACTGAGCTGATTAACAGCTCTCCTAGGGCTGGCCCCAAGGATTAGATTTATTTTACGTGGCTAAGAACCAACTGGTTACCTAGCAACGGGACCTACAGGAGTGATTGAACTCAGTAAGAGTGCTTGGAATACAGAAGTCCAATTGTGCCGGTAAGAAAGCCTGATGGGAGTCTGCAAATGTGTAATGATTATTGGAGAGTAAATGAGGTGACAGTGAAGGAAAGATTCCCTTTGTGTGTACAGGATGCATGGGATGAAAGTGCTTAGCAAGATGGATCTGGTAAGGGGATATTATCAGATGCCAGTGGCGGAGGATTGTGGACTGATAACCGCCTTCTCGACTACAAAAAAACAGTATCAGTTCTGCAATCTCAGTTTTGGATTGGCAAATGCCCCAACTGCCTTCCAGAGAGTAATGAATGTCGTGCTGAGCGGTTTTCCTAGCAAGAATGTGTTGGTGTTTCTGGATGACATTTTGGTGATGAGTAAGATGGTAGAAGTGCGCAAGAGGTTGGTGCGAGCAGTGAAGAAGAAGTTAGAAGTGGGGGTGAAAGTCAAGGTAAGTGTGAGTGGTTCATGGAAGAGGTGGAGGAGGTGGAGTTTTTGGGCCATAAGGTGAGTGAGTCTGGAGTGTGAAAAGCGGAAAAGTTTGTAGAAAAAGTGAGAAATTTCCCTCGACCCAGGACTGTGCGAGAGTTGCGTGGATTTTTGGGACTGATCGAGTTTGGAAGGAGGTTTGTGGAAGATTGTTCGGGAATTGCAAAGCCGTTGTCAGAATGGACAGGCTGTAGGAAGAGTACAGTTGTGAGGTGGGATGAAAGGATGGTGAAAGCGTTAGAGAAATTGAAAGAGGAAGTGGTGAAGGATGTGGAGTTGGCTTACCCTGACTACAGTGCAGATGCCAGTAAGCTAGAAGTGTATACGGGTGCGAATGGAGTGTCAATGGGTGGATGTTTGATGCAGAAGCAAGTGGAGAATGGAGTTGAAAGGGATAGAGTGATAGCATACATAAGTAAGGCGTTTAGTTCGGCAGAGCGAAAGTTTTTGACTGTCAAGAGAGAGTTGGCTGCCCTGTGGTTTTGTGTAAAAGGGTTACGACTGTTTCTATATGGTGTGAGGTTTGTGGTACGTACTGACCATCAACCTCTAGTGTACCGTAAAATGGTCTAAATTCGGACATAGGGGGTAACTTCGGACATTTTGGATAAAATGTAAAAATGCATTGTTCCGGAAATGCATTTAAGTATTTAGGAAAAATGAAAATGTAGGTAGTTAAGAGATTTGTTATTGAATCATATTATGCAGTATTGATGGAGGAAACATGAACCTATGTACATAAAAAAAAATTATAATTCAATTAAGAAAATGCTTTACTTTTTACCCTGGAAAACTTTAATTGCTCAAGAGAAATGACAACTGTTGTATGAGCATGGGCAGGGACATTTTAAAGCAAATCTATGGTAGATAACACATAAGTGATTTTACTAAATGTTCATATGTAGTCATGTGACAGTAATAAAAGTAAGATAACCTTTTTTTTTTTTGCAGGAAAAAAGTGTAACTTCGGTCATAAAGTAAAAGACATGTAACTTCGGACACATAAGTGAAAACTGTAAAAAAAAAAAAAAAAAAAAAAAAAAAAAAAAAAAAAAAAAGTCCTTAAACAGTGCAGAACATAATTATGCCATTACCAAAGAAAAAAATGGCCCCAATGGCAGCAAGAAAATACAATGCTAACGTATCAAAAGAAAAATTGGCAAAAGCTAAAAGTGATGTGGAAAAAAAAAAATGTGTACGTGCAGCTGCAAAAAAATGGAACTTGGGTAAAAGCACATTGCATGATTACATTAAAGGCATCCACACTAAATCAGTTGGACGACAAACAGTTCTCAGTCATGAAGAGGAGTCTCTATTGTGTGAGAGAATAACTTTGGCTGACTGGGGCTTCCCTCTGGATATATTGGATCTCAGGATGCTTGTGAACAGTGTCTCGCTTTAAAGACAATACTCCAGGTCATGAATGGGGTCTCTCATTTCTGAAGAGGCACAAATCAAAGCTCTCAAGACGAGCGTCTCAAAATATCAAGACCCAGAGGGCTAAAGTAAGTACTGCTGTACTAAAAACATTCTATGACAATTTGAATATAACCTTGGATGGAGTCCCTCCAGAAAATATAATTAACTATGATGAGACTAAAATAATCTCACTGATGACCCGGGAAAAGAGAAAATAATAGGAGAGGCATTAAATACCCTGAAAGGGTCATGAACACAACCAAGTCTTCCATGTCAGTAAGGTTTTCAGGAACAGATTTATGAAGTTATTACAAACAAAAGAAGAGTATTTATTTTAGTTCTCCCTACTACAAGACAAAGAATGGTATTATTAGTCATAGGCCTAATACAAGAAAATCTATTAAATCAGTGTGTGTCCATATCCTAACATTACAGACACGTGCATACACGCATATAAGCACCCTCTCTCTCTCAGACACACACATCAGTTTTTATTTCCTCATATATTTATGTACTACATCCCAGATGATCAATGGTTTATATTACAATATTCATGATAAACACACACACACACACTCCACATACACGCACACACGGACGCACACTCCTAATAAAAATCCTAGTAGGTTACATAGCAAGAAATATAAAACTAAAACTTCTTTGAATTTTAAAAAAATAAAAAAAATAAAATAAAATGAAGCTTTTTTAAGGTTATTGTTGCAATGGTCCCACCAATTTGCAAAGTTAAGCAACAGAAAATATTGCTTTAATTTTGGTGTTATGTGAATGCCCAGAGATATTTTTTGTGATTTTTTTTGCTTAGAGAAGTTTTTACATGATCTGTGATTATTTCTATTATGAAAATATGTGATAACTATGTGATCTAATGCCTAGTATTAAACAGTGAAATTATAGTTGAAAAAAGAAATATTATTCCCGTTATTTTTCTAAACGGTCACAGTGACCGTGCATGTTGGTAATTTTTTTTCTTTTTTTTTTTTTTACATTTTTTAAAGACTTCCTAAGTGTCTGAAGTAGCCATGTGCTGTTCGAAATTATCAAACATTTGCTGTATATAGTTATAATGCTAAATTAATAGGTGTACGAAGATAGACAACCCTGTCCGAAGTAAGCTGAAATCACTGATAACTTCGGACACCCTAATATTGTTTTGTAGAGTTCACATCACAAACACTAATTTTTTTCTTTGTCAAGAGTTGATTGGCACTTTGCCATGCTATCCACTGGCACCAAAAGAATTTTATTAGTGTAGCTATACACGAAGTTATGCAACAAAAACTAAAAAAATCGTCCGAAGTTAGACCATTTTACGGTATCTGCAGGGAATGAAAGGAGCGGATGCTAGGTCTGCACGAACGGTGGAGGATTTGAGTGATTTTGATTTTGTAGTTGAGTACATCCCAGGTAAAAGGAATATTGTTGCAGACATGATGTCTAGACTACTGCAGCACATCCCACTGTTCTGATTTAGATCCATCCGCATATATCGCGTAATGTGGACCTTTTTGGCTCATTTGCTCTGTTGTATGTTGTCTGTGGTGTTCTGTTGTATATGAGTTACTTTTTGATAAATACTTGAGGTGTGTGCAAATATGATATTTTATTCATTGTCCAGGGAGGAGGTGATTTTACTATTAAAGGCACTTGTATATTTATATTCAGCAACTCATACAATCTTGTAGATCTAATTGGGAAAGGTGGTGGATGATTGTTTATAAATACATCTCTTAATTTAAATAAGTTTTTGGTTGGAGAATCACTAGTTTGAATTCTTAAAGCACTTTTCATTGTTACTAGCTCTCTAAGGAGAGACAAAGGCAGTTCGCCACATTCAACTTAACGATGAATTTGGTGACGATCTAAAGGCTCCTGAGCATATTCTAAGACCTTCATTGTGAACAGGGTCTAACTTTTTCAGCGCTGGGTCCGATGCCGAGCCATATACTTCGCTTCCATAATCAATCATAGACAGAACTGTGCTTTATACAGTACAGTAAGGGTATGTCTATCGGCTCCCCAAGTACTGTTCAATAGTTTTCTAATTAGATTTAATGCTCTTTTACATTTAGATTTTACGTATGTTATGTGGGCTTTCCAGTTCAAGTGAGTATCGAATACTAATCCCAAAAATTTTGCCGTTTGGCCAACGTGTCATGGCCCGAGCACTCACCCTATAGGAAAAACCAATTTCTGAAGTAAAAACACACGCAGAGTTAATACTTAGGGTAGAACTATACAGTAGCTCCGCGCAGCTGACGACGATATAACTTGACTTTTTCTACAGTTTTTTGGTTGCTAATTACAAATTTACCTTCCATTTTTGGTGCTCCAGCCTAATTAACCTGTAATTAACCCCTGAGGTTCATCCAACAAGGTAGGGGACCCGAAGGGAATGCGGGGTTCTGGGTGGGGTATACCTCTGGGAGAGTGTTAGATGGCTATGTAACGGCTCCCCCACTTGTTTCTGCCCTACAATTCAGGGGACCCCTAGGGAAAGCGGGGTTATTGGGTGGGGTACACAGCTGGGGATGAGACACCAGCCAAAATCTAGATTTTTTGGCACCCCAGACATGAGAAACCACTAAATAAACAGAGAACAAACAAGAAAATTAAATGAGCTGACACAAAGGCACCCCCTCCCATTATTACTAACCTCCTGAACATTTATTGGGGAGCCATTGGTTCATCCCTCACTCCCTTACTGAGGAAACTCGGAGTTTGGGGACCTAACCCTCCCAAACACTTATCTGACCAATCACGTTGTGCTGTTATCCCCCCACTGAGGAAAACCCGCTGAACGTTGCCACTCCAAGTTGCTAACGCAACCCCCTCCTTGGGGGGCTGTCCTTTTTCCGGGGCTCACACATGCGTCCTGCACATGACAGGGCACGGGTACGTCTGTTCTGAACCGTTCATATTTTGTCTGGTGAGTGTAGTAACTTGTTAATCTGTTATCCCTAAGCATGAATCTAACACACCCTGCATGCAATCCTCCCAAACTACTGTGTAAGTTAACACTGCAAAGAAAAAAGCACATATACGCTTTTAAGTTTATTCCTGTATATGTTTCAACGTTCTTGGTTGCGCTTACCTGCAACTGTTGCAACACAGGTACCCCCCCAAACCAGTACTGAACGCGCAGGGAGATTATATCCCCCCAAACATACTGCTAAACACGGTGAAATGCATTTACCCCGCCAACCCAGTACTAAACTTGGCGAAAGATTATCTGTACCCCAAAAACAAAAAACTTTCCCTACATAAATCTTTTGCACGGCAGCATCGTTTCGCTGTTTCCTTATCATAACCAGCGGGATTCCATTCCCCCGAACCTACTATTAAACACTGCGAAATGCATTTAACCTGCTAACCCAGTACTAAACACGACGAAAGCATATCTGTACCCCAGAAGATACATTTTGCCCAGCCGCATTTTTCTCAAGCATTTATGGTTTCTTTGCTTTACTGTCATAACCAGCACGAAGCTTTTTCAACAAAACCATTCCTGTTACCGTCGCGTAAGTTTCCCCTTCCCCCCCCCAAAGTTCCTCACGCAAACCCTTCCCCCAGCACCAAATTGTGCCAAAACCCCCTGCTTGCCACCCCCTCTTGATAAACAAAAGTCCATATCTGCTACCCAAACCTACGCCTTAAAACACAGATTGTGCGTTTCTTGTTCAGTACAGTGGCTGAATCCCTTCCGTCAACGTCACGTTCGTCTGAGCCCATAACTCTACACACCCCCCTAGTGACTTGTGCTAGTTTATATGTCAGCTACTGCAGCTTTTCTGCCTACTGCTTAGGTAACTGCGAACAGTTAATCAAGCTTTGTCAGGAAGTACAGTTTTGTAGGCTACCTGGCTGGAGCCTATTTTAAGAATCATTTCCTCGACCCCAACACCATGTTCCATGCTTTTTTAAAGGCAGCGGCTGATCTCTACCCTGCCGGTCCCTAAGGTAAGGCTGGTTAGTTCTGTTGGTGTTCATTTTTTTTACCTGCAAACTGTTTTTTCCTGCCAGGTTGCTCCTTCCAGCCAGCTCTTGGTGCCTTCCCACTCTGGTTTTTACCTCGGAAACTGGGTTTTTCTCCACTTTTACGGCTTCTGGTAAAGTTGGTGAAGTTTGTATTTTGTCGCACACACATTTTAACCCCGTCCCCCATACCGCTCAGTGTTTCCTCTCTCCCCCCACCCCCAGTGTTACGCTTCTACCCGCACTCGTCCTTGACGAGTTTACCGCTTGCGCAATCTACCTCCCACTCCCTTCTTGCACCGCTCCCCACTTAACCCCGCTTTTGGGGCACGTGAGGAAATTTCTCCCTCCCTGCCTCGCTAACCGGCCCCCTTTTGCGAATGGCTCCCTCTCGTTTTTCCCTCCAGCCAGCGTCCCCGTAACGTAAACACGTCCGCTCCACTTCTCTGTTTTCCCCCACCCAGAACCCCAAATTCCCACAGTCCCCCTGGTAATTCTAAGCCAGCTGTCCATGGTGAGCTAGACTATGACAATTGATGTTTTCCTATGTTATTTTACTTGCTTTACAAGAATTTAAAGTAATATTTTGTCGGTTGGCTGTAACTAAACTGTAATTGACCTTTGAAGACTACACTACCAACAGGGTAGATCTAAGCTGGCATTCCGCCTTGAGCCCCCCACCCCCCTCCATAGCGAATACGGCAAAATTGTAACCAGTAAACACCCCTAAAAATACCAACCTACCATACCCTAGAGGTGTTTACTGCTTACAATTTTGCCATATTAGCTATGGAAGGGGGGGGGGTTGCCGCAGGATGCCAGCTTAGACCTACCCCACGTTAGGTAATTCAAGTCGTGTAGCCTTCAAAGGCCAATTACAGTTTAGTTACAGCCGGCCGACAAAATATTACCTTAAATTCTTGTAAAGCAAGTAAAATAACATAGGAAAACGCCAATTCCATAGTGTAGCTCACCGAGGACAGCCGGCTTAGAATTACGGTCCCCCTTTACGGTCGGATAGAGCTAGGGGTAGAACTATAGGGTAGCTCCGTGTCGCCGACAGCACCATAACTTGACTTTTTCTACAGTTTTTTGGTTGCTAATTATGATTTTACCTTTCATTTTTGGCGCTCGAGTCTAATTAACCTGTAATTAACCCCCCGAAGTCCATCCAATAAGGGTTTCCATACGCGATCTTCACAAGACAGCACGGCTATATATATATATATATATATATATATATATATATATATATGTCTGTTTCGAACGGTTCATATCCCGTCCGGCAAGTGCAATAACTTGTTAACGTATGGATACCCAACCACCCCGGGGCCAGTACTAAACACGGCGAAGGGACATTCCATTTGGCCGACAACAAACAGATGCACCGCCAGTATCAGGACCCCTAAAAGTGTAGAAAAAACCAGTTGAAAAGGTAAAAAGAGGCGCGGAACTAATAAGTAGAATTACCACCATTTTCATAAAACAACAGAGCTAATACTGACTCCTAGCCTAGCCTGACCTAGTCTAGCCTTACATAGCCTAACATTGGCCTGGTTAGGAATGCTTTATCATATCATTAAAACCACCAATCCCAAAGCAAATGCAACCCTAAGGCAGCGACTTAAAAGCCAAAACACAATTTAAATAACGTAAATTACAGTTCGAGTCGATTAAATAACGCCTACAAAACGTCGGTCATCGCAACCTCATTCTAACCATATTTAACCCCATATCTCAAATTTAACACGATTTACTTTACTCAGAATCAACTCCAACCACTCGGTTGACCTTAAGCGTTATTAAAATACGATTTAAATAACGGAAATAAGGGTCTGAACCTATTAAATAACGCTTAAATAGGACCGACCACCGTCACCTTTGCCTTCGAGAGACGGGAAATGCCTCACGTAATTCAACCATAATTAACTCAAAAACTTAAATTTAACACAATTTTACACTCACGAATTCAACCTCAATCATTGATTTACCTTGGTTGACCTTCAATTGGGTAATTCAGTTAATATTTCTGGTCGAAATCGATTGATTTGTGTGACCGGCTCTCTGGCGACGGTCGACGAAAGAACAACTATTTGCTTACAAGGTCAACCGTCACTCAGCCGCTTTCCACCCAAGATGATTAGGTCCTTTATTTGGGTCGTTTTTAGGTGGTTAATTGCGTTTTTTTTACATTTTAAATATATTAAAATGTAAAAAATTCAATTAAATTATATTATTTCAATATAATATTCAGTTATTTTACTTTAAAATTTATTTAATAAAGTAGTTTTGGCGATTTACTTATTTTCTACCTTATTCAATAATATTGAGCTCCCGTTAAAGTATGTCGCAAAAATATAGCAGTTTATTTTACGTGTTTATGGTTTAATGATATCGTGTTTTAACATGTTACGTCGATGAAAATATAAAAAAATGTAATTCAATTATATTTCAATTGTAAATCGGGTTATTTTACTGATAAATATAATAAATAAGGCATTCTTGGGGCGACCTGTGGGTCTCTAGTCGAGGTAACTATGGGTTAAAAACTACGTCTTTTGGCATGCTACATTATTAGAAATATAATAAATATAATTTATATATATTATTTACAGGAAGCAGAAACGTAATGGTCTCTATCGGCTTCAGCTTCAGGGGCGTTCCTAGACATTTTGGGGCCCGGGGGTCAGTGTCCCGTTTGGGGGCCCTCTTATTGGGTGGGAGGCGAGCGAAGCCAGCCAAAGCAGCTGGGGGGCTTCGGGGCGGGGCGCTGTAAGCCGGCCGCGGGGAAAATTTTTAGAATATGAGCAATTTCAATTTTAAAGGCACTTGTAAATGCAAATTTCAGAAATTTTATTTCTTAAAACTAGGTGTACATTGAATAATTGAAGATCCGCTTAATCCAGTTAAACATAATGATAAATGGTAAAAATGAGGATAACAGTAATGTAGGCTACTCTGATGGAGATATGATGTGGAGGCCAGATTCTTTGAATCATTTGAATATGTATTATCTGGGCAAATGGGGCCATTATGTGGGGCCCTCAGATGATAATTAGAACCCCTATAAGCAGTGATCAATTGCCTTAGATGGGCCCTGCCCTTAACCCAATCGACGTTATCCACCCTCCTCCGATCCGTATGAGAAAGTTCGTAATGGGCTCTACGATTGGAGGAGTCCCCACGGAGAGCCCTATTTCTTTTACATAACATTTCTGCTCACAAAATTGGAAATTGGGGCCCTTTAGTGGGCCCCAAACTTTCGGGTCCAAATATAAATGGGGCCCTTGACCATTTTGGGGTCACTGGATTTAGCTTGTCCTGTTATAGCAGTAATGGTTAAATTTCGCATTTTGGGGCCCCTCTTCACTTTGGGGCCCAGAGGGCGATCTCAAACAGCCCCTCCCCCCCTCAGGAACGCCACTGATCGGCTTCTTCACATCGATCCTTTTGACCCAGATCAACATTGACCCTCTCCCATATCTCAGTGGCGATAAAAAATAAAGTTAGGGTGCCCTCTGACCATTCAATTTTATGGTCAATATCTAGATTTCTACAGGACTTCATAGAAGCAACATGCCTGCATTGGATACTGCTTCTATTTCAGTAGCCTTAATCATTGTTGTTTTACTTCAAGAAGAAACCCCAAAGAAAGCGTCGTTGGAGGAAGGACAGGCAGCCTACAGTACTACAAGAGAAGAAGTGAAAATACCCACGAAAATCTGCTGTCAGACTTAGGATTTAGTTTTTCATTGTTTATATTCCTTAATATTTATAAAAATACTTTTGTTATATTTTATATTTTGCATGTTTCTAGTTTTTCATTGTTAAATTTTTTTATATGATTAAGTATGTTTTATTTTGTTGTATTTTACATGTTTCCATCGCATAAAACAACAGTATATATAGTTACATAATTGCTATACGGTCATGATGAATAAAGGCTATAAATACTCACTGAAGTTGATTCATCTGTGAAGTTGTAAGAGCCCTCATGGTCATCTATCTATGGTACTAACGGACTCTGCGAGAGTTTCCAGGTCTCGCAGAAATAACATCATTTCCTGAAAGAAATATGATGTCGATTCATAGACTTCATCAGTCTGTGCCAGACCTCTTCGAATTTAATAATCTTCTTCGGTTCTTTCCCAAAGATTGTCCCAGGCGAATTAAGCTGCTTCTTTATATCATGTAGGGTAGAATTTGGGTATTTCTCTATATTTCCCCAGCTTTATTGCATAGTCCTTCGGTTCCTATTTTTGCTGTTATACTCTGCTTTCACCTTCCAGGAGGATGACATCCACTTGTACTGTATGAGCGAAGCCATTCTCTCATAAAATCCTACTCTGCTTCCTTGAAACTTTGGGTAGCTCCGGACAAGGTTTCATTGCAGTGGTGAGGTGAAAGTGAGGTTCATTGTCTCAATTCCACCCTCAGACAAGAGACTTGTTATGATCAACTTAGAAAGATTGCTTCAGTACTGTTGAACAACCCTTCAACCTTCCCCCTACAAATTCAATGGTTCTGACAATACCGGTATATTGGTCAATAATATTTACCGTATAGGGGCACCCTTAGGGAACATGACCCTACCCCTCTCTCTCTCTCTCTCGTCATCAGTCAAGAGAAGTCACAATAACTACATCTTAAAATAAGACAGTTTTCACTGTCGTGTAAGATAGAGCAATCTGTGTCTCAGGGAACATTACCAGGCATCTCTCTCTCTCTCGTCTTCAGTCAAGAGAAGTCACAAGAACTCATGTTATCCTGTTTTTAATTTTCTTTCAAAATCTCGTTTTCTGTTTCACTATTATCGGGATGAAGACATCAATTAACGAGGAGCAAATACCAATGATCTCCAGGCAAGCCAACTGAAATTGGCTGTTATTATTATTATTATCATTATTATTATTATTATTATTATTATTATTATTATTATTATTATTATTATGGAGCGGCTATGGTTTACCCGGGCAACCCTACCTTCAGCCAGTTTTCTAGTCAGAACCTACCACTAGATGGCGGTAAGGTCTGACAAGAAAACTGGCGGAACGATACACAACAAAAATGGTGGACAGACAAAAACTGTGGAGCCTGTGCTTGTTAGCGGTCATTTTTACACATTTCTGCTTTCAGTTTTGGCGTAGCTGCACCTTATCTGCTTTTTGACTGATTCCTGGCAAGCATGTATATTCTGGCAAGCGGTAATATCACGCTGTGCGCACTAACCACGGGTTACGGGGAAATTGTACCCCTAACTATTCCTTCCTTACACTGTTCACACAGACCACTAAAATCCCCTAAAAGGCCACTTTTCATCAGAAACAAATGCAATTCATTTTCATTATCACATAATTTCACTAAATCAATAATATTCACCGGGTTTGCAGCGGCAAATTGAACGTGAGAAGGATGAGCAGACGCCATGTTAACAGTTTGAATTCTGTGCTAGAATGGTCATGCTGGGTCGGGTCACTGGGTCAGGTCATCGCTGGGTTGGGTTGCTGGGTCAGGATCGAGCTACTTACCTGTGCAGAGTGGTTGTTGTACGGTTACCCGGATAAAGGATAAACTACCAATTATTATTATTATATTATATTATTATTATTTAATAAAAATCCTCACTTATATAGCAAATATATTACTTGCTATATAATTGTGGATTTTTATTACACATTGTTTTTCACGAAATTGTGAATCTCTTGGCAGCCATTATTATTATTATTATTATTATTATTATTATTATTATTATTATTAATAATTGAGGGGCCAGTAGAAATTAATTCGATAAGTTGAACGTACTAAATACATTGGGCCTTGGATGTTAATATTCAATCTGCATTTTAACATGATTTCCTATCAGTAATGTAAGGGAGCAATATTTCAATTGTGAATGATATTATAATACCATGAAATGGTCCTGAATGAGTCACGGCCGATTCTCTCCCGATCGGGCCTCAAGTATTTGTGTCATTCCGCCTAAATATCTAGAAATAAGTATCCGAAAATATTGTTCTTAGTAGGAAACATTAATTACTGATTTATGATGCTGTGAAGGATATGCATAGTATTATCGACGGCAAAAAACACTGGTCCTTTGGGAAACCTCATCTAAACAGCTCCTCCACGATGTAGCTATTAATGAAGACTGTTTGCAGTTAGGTTGTTCTACATATACCTAGGCCTGTATATGTGAATGAAGACGTGCATAAATCAGCCTAATAAATAATACATCTGTGTTTACGATGAAAAGTGACAGAAGAAAAAGAACCAGCAGCACTTGAACACTTACCAGCACTTTCATCAAAAGTGCCTTCGGTTTGACATCACCGACAGTTCACAGGATATAAACACTTTTGTCCCACCACACAACACTATAAAAATACAAAACACTGCCGCCACAGCAGAAGCCGAGTAAAAATCCGTAGGCGATTAATAATAAATCACATTTGCTCCTTATTATATTAATCCAGTCAAACGGAGATTTCTCTGTCAGCAATACAGCCAGACGAAAAATGTACGTCTTCACCTCACGAACTCTCAGTAACTACTGAAGCATCTGGCACTAGACAGAGCCCCCTTGATTTGGGACCACTTTGACGTAGTGAGGGGGCTCTTGAACCCCAGGAATCTGTTCCCGGTTTGAATCCAAGAGTCTCCATATACCATTACATATTTATTTGAATTAATTTTTGTGGAATTTTCAGCTTTTACTAAAATTTATTGAACCTGATAAACAGGAAAAACTATCATAGCTGGCATTGGGTTTATATCTGAAGCTAAATAGTGAGAACTGTGGTAGGACCATCAGCTGCCTGATAATGTTCGGACATGAGAGATATCAGGAGGAAATATTCTGTAGGGCTGGACCACGGATTCCAGGGGGTTCCGGTTCTGGGGACAGGACTCTCGGCATTCTATCCGGTTTGCCCATAACATGATTAGGGTGGGGATGATTGTATTCTCATAATACCTTCGGTCCTAGCAAGCAGGTTTGGCTTACACTTGGGCCACTCTAATCATGTTGTGCCATCCCCTGTGGGGTAGGGTAGGGACACAGACATTTGGGAGTCGGTTCTCACTTGTGCCATTGGTGGAAGAATAAATCCCACGAAAGGCTGATGAATCTTTTTAAGGTTTTCAGATCTATTATTATTTTTTTTACCCCTCTCAAATCTTTATATCTAGCATTTATAAGGATTCGAGCACCCCTGGACCCTGTGATGGTGCTGCTCTGGCACAGATGATGACCTCTGCACCCACCTTGGAGATTGAGATTTCTGCAAATGTTGATGACTTCTCAAAAAATAAATTGACAAAAAGAAGCAATAACAAATCTCCTGATCCCCCTCCTGACTTCCCTACCCCTGGACCCTCTAGCTATGCTTCACTGATGACGACTTCAAGCAAGGACACAGACTTCTCTAAGAAATCATCTTCATCCAAAATTAAATCCTCAACACAGCCAGGTTGTGTGAAAAATTTGAGAATGCTCTATATTGAAGACTTACCAGTCTGTTGTGATTATGAAATGATCTCAACAGGTCTGAAATCATTTGGAACTGTTGTAGAAATCAGGATGAACTTTATTGATATTGAATGTAAATGGGAAGCGTGGGTTACCTTTAGTAGCCATGATGAGGCTCTAAAATCACATTTTTTAAGGTAAAATGCATTTTTCCTAACATACAAACCCGAGGTCCTTTACATATGGGGATACTTTCGGCGTAGCTGAACTTAGGCCACAAAAGACTTACAAGGCATTAGCTGGTATCACTACCAGCTGGGCATGAGGTTGGCAACTGTGGGGAACCCACGGTGCTAACCGCCCAGATTCGCGCATCAATTCGCTTTCTGGTCTAGGGCAGATTGTGGGGCGGCTGAGGTGGGTAACTTGAGTAAAGGACCTCAGGTTTGTATGTTAGGAAAAATGCATTTTACCTTAAAAAATGCGATTTGGTCCTACACAAATACAAACCCTCGGTCCTTTACATATGGGGACTCAAGATTCGGTGGGAGGAATCAGAGTGGTCACTGAATGACTGGGAATTCAACACACCTCATGTACACCTGGGGTAAGAGCCAAGGGAACATGGCCACTGGACCAAGAGCACCGTTATGAGAACCATTGTGCTACCAGCCAGTCTACTAGACCATCCTTGCTGTGGTGAGGTTACGGTAGTAAGCGATCTCACAGCGAGACGAAAGCCAGGAAGGACCATTCCCGCTCACACTAGAGGTGAGTGGGAAACGTCGGGGACTAAGGACCAACATAAGGAATAGGTTTGGTAATTAGCCTGCAACCCCTCTTGCAGGGAAAAAGGGGGACATTACATCAATGAATACCTGAAAGGTAACAAAGACAGGACACTCAAGTAATGAAACTCACCTGCATCTGACGTCTGGTTCAGCTTTGTACGGCCTAACTCTCTGCCCGATGGAAGAAAGGTAGGATGATATGGGAGGAAGGGGGAGCCAGTCACTCACCGTTCACGCCCACTCACTCACGTACAACAGACAAGCCACAACTCTGTCCCTACGGGAGCTGGGTAGTTACACAACTTGTTGAGCAGCCACCACTGGACCCAAGGAAAAAGTGTCCAAGGACCAATGGGTAATGTCTCTTAGGTAAAAAGAGGTGAATGTGGTCTGGCGTGACAACACCCCCGCCCTTAGTACCTGCTGGACCAACAGGTTCTTTTGGAATGCTAGGGAGGGCACAATCCCCCTGATTTCGTGAGCATGGGTGCGTAGAGGGCTGGCAACGTCCTCGCCAGCCGCCACATACGCCTTTTTGATATCCTCATGAAGCCAGAAAGAGATCGTGTTCTTAGACACTTCCTTCTTGGGGGTCTCGGTGCTAACGAAGCGTCGCTGACACTCACGCCTGAGATGCTGTGTTCTCTTCAGATAGCGCCGTAGCGCCCGTACAGGACACAGCCGTAACTCGTCAGGGTTGTTATTTACAAACTCATTGAGGGAAGGGATCATAAAAGACTCAAACCAAACGTCAGAGACCGTTGGGTTTTGAGTTTTCGCTACAAATTCCGGGACAAATTCAAGCGTTACCGATCCCCACCCCCTCAAGTGTTTGACTGCAAAGGAAAGTCCCTGCAATTTGCTAATCCTCTTCGCCGAAGCCAGGGCTAAAAGGAAGACGGTCTTGAGGGTCAGATCCCTGTCTGTGGCTTCTCGTAGTGGCTCGTAAGGGGTGCGAGTAAGGCTCCTCAATACGAGAGACACGTCCCACTCGGGGGGCCTGAGCTCCCTGGCTGGGCAAGACCGTTCAAAGCTCTTCATCAGCAAGGATACAGTATTTCCAGGGATGATGAAATATCGATGCCTTTCAGCTTCAGGACCAAGGCTAAAGCTGCCCTGTATCCTTTCACCGCTGAAACTGATATGAGCTTTTCCCGACGAAGAAAGACGAGGAAATCCTCTACCTGCTGAAGAGTGGCTCCGACCGGAGAATAACCCCATCTACAACACCAACCACAGAAGACGGCCCACTTACCTGGTAAATCACTGCGGAGGACTTCCTGAGGTATCCCGCCATCTCTGTCGATGCGAGAAAAACCTCTCGCTCGCAAGAGTTGGTGGATAACCTCCAGGCGAGAAGAGACAAGGAGCTATAGAGTGGTGGTACCGTTCTACATGAGGCTGACGAAGCAGATTGTGCCAGAGGGGGAGTTCCCTTGGAACGTCAGAGAGCAGAGCCAGCAGGTCTGGATACCAAGCGTTAAGATGGTATTAAATACAAAATCGCAACGGCTCTTCCAAACAATGGATTCGAGACACAACGAATGCAAAAGTATTAAAATGACTTGCTTCCCCTAAGTCCTAGTTAATCTTACTGGAATAAATTGGCTGAAGCTAAACAGTACAATAATTTGGCTTAATCTAGACTTCGTAAAAGCGTCTACCATAAGTGGTGGCTGGAGGATGAAACAAAGGAAGTTGGAAATACAGACGAAGATAAAGTAATTGACGAAGCTTGAACAAAAACACAGACTTTACCTTGGACGAAGCGTTGCTGTGCATACAACGGACAATCGAAAGTTCTGGAGATTAATTCGTCACTTCACAATTCACTAATAGAAGACGATAGACATAAAGGACGGAGAGACCAAAAAAGACGTCTGCTCTCCGCGGTGGCTAAATCTCTCTCTCTTGTCTGACCAGCGCTGGGTCAAACAGGGTAGCACGTCGTATGCCCTCGGGGTCTGAAATTTTTGTCAACACATCCGTCGAGTAGAACAGGTAGAAAAAGCTTTGAGACCACCTATCTTAAGGTTGGATATGGAAATTTTTCTTATGGGGTTAAATGCCTAATGCTACCGAGTTCTTTCCTACACACGAACGTTAAAGTTTGAACTGTCTATGTGACCTGTCGCTACAACTCGTCCTTCCTGCCTTGGTTCATCTGATATTACTACAAAGAAATACATTGAGGGTGAACAGCAGTAATATTTATAAAAATATATATATGAAATTTTTTATCACACTGTGATTTATATACAATCATGAAGCTACAAATGTCGCTTAATATCAAATTCACGCTACCTCGGGAATATCTCCGATGGAGAATTATCGCCGAAGGGGAATTTATATAAGTGATAAATGGATTGGTACCGCCGGGACATGAACCCTCGACACGGACCTATTCAGCGACTCCAGTTGACGTTACCACTGCGCCATCAAGATACCACTGGGACACTAACCCTCGACACGGACCTATTCAGCGACTCCAGTTGACTGGCGCAGTGGTAACGTCAACTGGAGTCACTGAATAGGTCCGCTCGACACGGACCTATTCAACGACTCCAGTTGACGTTACCACTGCGCCATCAAGATACCACCGAGACACGAACCCTCGACATGGACCTATTCAGCGACTCCAGTTGACTGGCGCAGTGGTAACATCAACTGGAGTCACTGAATAGGTCCGTGTCGAGGGTTTGTGTCCCACTGCACCAGTCAACTGGAGTCGCTGAATAGGTCCGAGTCGAGGGTTCGCAACTGGAGTCGCTGAATAGGTCCGTGTCGAGGGTTCGTGTCCCACTGTGCCAATCAACTGGAGTCACTGAATAGGTACGTGTCGAGGGTTCGTGTCCCAGCGGTACCAATCCATTTATCACTTATACAAATTCCCCTTCGGTGATAATTCTCCATTGGAGATATTCCTGAGGTAGAGTGAATTTGATATTAAGCGACATTTGCAGCTTCATGGTTATATATATATATATATATATATATATATATATATATATATATATATATATATATATATATATATATATATATATATATATGTGTGTGTGTGTGTGTGTGTGTGTGTGTGTGTAAAGTCCCCGCTCAACGGGTTTTCTGTGAAGAACCTCCCGTTTTCTATGGTGCCTTCACACCTGACCCTAGGTCAGGGTACTCAGTCCTATTTTTTACTTATGTAATTGTACATTTATTGCCTATTCATTTTTGCCCTTATATATTGTGTATTTGTCAGAGTATTTTTGTGTCTAATCTACTATTTTCAATTGTCACGTTATCTGTATGTACCTGTCCCATTTTGCATAGAGAATAATTGACCTCAGGTCACTTGTATGTCTTTGTACTGATGTCCGCATGCCGCTTTATAAGTGGGCCGTTTCCTCAATAAACTAGCAGTACTTGTCTACCTGCTCTTTCTTTTGCACCCTCTCACAGTGGTGACCCCCAGAGTGGCTCCCGGAGCCATTAACAGACCCAAACGGCAACTTAGTCTTGGCCCCATGTACCACCCCACACCCCTAACGGACTAACTACAGCGCTCTAACAAAGCGTTCGGGTGTTACCGACCCTCGTCGGCAAATCACCGGTGTCATTAGCGGACCCACATGGCACGCTCCCAAGCATGTATTGACGGGAGTGTTAACTCACACTCCAAGTAAGAGTGTGGAAATGAGCATGGACGCAGACATTCACTCCCACATACAAATAACTGCAAGCTTCTCGGAGACAGATATCTCCCTCGCGCAACCCCCCCTCGCGTGCTTCTCCACACCAGTACCCACTCCTCGTGTGATGCCCCTCCCGACGGACCAACCGAGGCCGCCCTCACCATAAAGCTGCCACCATTCACCCATCACAACCCTGCATCATGGCTCTACAGGGTCAAGGGGCAATTCAGGGTGGCAGGCCTGACAAACGAGGTGCTGCAGGCAGACATAGCGATCACCACCCTACCGGAGGAGATATACAGGAAGGTCATCCCGAGGGTAACGTCAACTTTGAGCCCTGCCACCTACCAGCAACTGAAAGCCTCTCCTGTCGAGACCTGCTCCCTGCCGGTCTCTGTAAGAGCCGCCCGCGCCCTCGACCTCATCATCAACCCCCGGGAGGACACGAACCTCCTGGAGACATGACACACCCTCCAGGACCTCCTCCTCCTCCTCCTCCCCGTGACGGACAGCAGTGGCAGGCACAAGGAGATTAGCCTGTCGAGGGAGATCCTCCTGTGGCAGCTCCTCCCAGAGGTTCAGGGTCAGATTGAGGAGCCCTACACCCTGCCAGTCGAGGATCTGATCAGAACGGTGCAGCAGCTGACTGACTCCACGAGGGCAGCGAAGCGGGCATCCACGCCCGCTCACCCCATCAACTGCCTCCAGCCGGAGGAACCCAGCACAGAGGAGATCAACGTTATCGCCAGGAGGCAGCCACCCCATCACCAGAATAAGGAAAGGCCAGGGCTTTGCTACTACTACCGGAGGTTTGGCAAAGACGCCCGAAACTGCAAAGCCCCCTGCCTTTTTGCTCATCCAAAAAATGGGGGAAGCGGCGTCCACCCTCATAGGCCGCCATGGCAGCAGAAACACCCAGGAGCCCCGCACCAGCGGGGTTCTACGTCCGCGACACTGTCTCTGGCAGGATGATACTGATCGACACTGGGGCCGTGCGGTCAGTGTTCCCGCCTTCCAGAGAGGACCGCAAACACCCGCCGGGCCCGGCTGCCTCCCTGACGGCCACCAATGGGTCCCCTATCCTCTCCTACAGCACCAAGCTCCTGTTGGTCTCCATCCTGGGCTGGAGATACAAGTGGAACTTCATCGTCGTGGACGTGAGGACCCCACTCCTGGGTGCGGACTTCCTGGCCCACTTCGGACTGGCAGTCGATGTTGGCCGCAAACGCCTGCTGGACACCGAGTCCTGCCAGTCCCTGCCCCTGGCACCGGGCCCCAGCGCGCCCACAGTCTGTTCCATTGCTCCCCACCAATACACCTTCCTCCTGAAGGAATTCCCTGAGGTGTTCAGGCCCGAACTCCGTCAGGTGCCCGGGGCCCCCCACCAAACACGGAATATATCATTACATCAAGATGAGGGGCCCCCCGACACACGCAAAGTTCCGGAGGCTTCCCCCTCAGCGCCTTCAGGAGGCCAAGAATGCTTTCGCAGACATAGAGCGTATGGGCATATGCAGGAAGGCCCCCAGCCCGTGGGCCTCTCCCCTTCACATGGTGCAGAAACCGGATGGCTCCTGGAGACCCTGCAGTGACTACAGGCGGCTCAACCTCGCTATAGAGCCAGACCACTACCCTCTCCCAAACATGCAAGACCTCACGGCCTCTTTCCACGGGGCCAAAATATTTTCCAAACTAGATCTTTTAAAGTCTTATTTCCTGGTACCAGTAGCTCCAGAAGACATTCCCAAAACCGCCATCATCATGCCCTTCGGGTCCTACATCTTTGCCTTCTCCACCTTCGGCCTGAGGAACGCAGGGGGAACTTTCCAGAGACTGATGGACAGCATCCTGGGGGACCTGAACTTCTGCGTCTGCTATATCAATGACATCCTAATTTTTTCCAGGTCCCACAAAGAACACCTGTGGCATATCCGGAAGGTCTTGCAGCGCCTGCAGGAGAACTGCCTCATTGTCAGGTTCGACAAGTGTACCTTCGGCGTTGATAGAGTTAACTTCCTGGGCCACAAGATATCCCCGGGAGGCGTCCACCCACTTGCATCGAAGGTCGAGGCCGTCATCAGGTTCCCCACCCCTACCTCTGTCAAGGGCGTAAGAGAATTCCTCGGGATGGTCAACAACTATAGGAGGTTCATCCCGGGGGTCGCGCACACCATGGCCCCCCTGACGAGATCCTGAAGGGCCATCCGAAGACCTTAGTGTGGGGCCCCGACCAGCAGCGGGCCTTCTCCCTGACGAAGGCCGCCCTCGGCAACAGCCTAGGCCCACCAGGACAGCAATGCCCCGCTCCAGCTAACAACGGACGCCAGTAACGTCGCCTGTGGGGCCATCCTGGAGCAGGTCGTCAACAGAGCCCCTCAGCCCATCACCTTCTTCAGCAGGAAACTCAGCCCCAACGAGTCCCACTACAGCACCTTCGACAGGGAACTCTTCGCGGTGTACCAGGCAGTACGCCACTTCAAATTCCTCCTGTAGGGTACGCCCTTCACAATTTGGACGGACCACCAGCCACTGATCCACGCCTTTACAAAGCTGGGGGATGCATGGTCCTCCAGGCAGCAGTGGCACCTCGCGGCCATCGCAGAGTTCACTTGCACCATCAAGCACCTCCCCATCAGGAAAAACCCTGTAGCAGAGGCCCTCTCGAGGATCAAAATCAATGTGACGCAGCTTGGGATCGACTACGAGGACCTCGCCCGGGAACAGGCCACTGACCCAGAGATTCCAGCTTACCGCACTGCCATCACGTCGCTGAAGTGGAAGGATGTGCCCGTCGCCCCTGGGGCGCCAACACTGCTGAGCGACGTAAGCACTGGCCACCCCCGCCCACTGGTGCCCACCTCCCGTTGTCGTCTGGTCTTCGACATCATCCACGGACTGTCCCACCCCTCCCGCAGGATGACGGCCAAGCTGCTGGCAGAGAAGTTTGTCTGGCACAGCATATGGAAGGATGCAACGGCCTGGGCGAGGCAATGCATTCAGTGCCAGACCAGCAAAGTAGGGCGTCACACCGAATCGGGGGTGGGCGACTTTTCCCAGCCGGGAAGACGTTTTGGGCACACCCACGTCGACGTAGTGGGTCCTCTTCCCCCATCAGGAGGAGCCAGGTACCTCCTGACAGTCGTCAACTGCTCCACCAGGTGGCCCGAAGCAACGCCCATGGAAGAAGCCACCGCCAGTGCGTGTGCTGAGGCCCTCCTCTCCAGCTGGGTCAGCCAGTTCGGTGTCTCGGGCCATATAACCACGGAGAGGGGCCCAGCTTTCCTGTCTGAGCTGTGGACCGCCCTGGCATGCCTGCTGGGGACCACTCACCACAGTACCACCACCTACAACCCCGCAGCCAATGGATTGGTGAAAAGGTTCCACAGGTCCCTGTAGGCGTCCCTCATGGGTCGTTGCACCGCCGACAATTGGAAGTACCAGCTGCCCTGGGTCCTCCTCGGGTTGAGGACCGCCCCCAGAGGCAACGGCGACCCGCCGCAGCAGAAAAAGTCTATGGGGAGTCCCTCGTAGTCCCAGGCGAACTCATCACGGAGGACCGGGACAACCTAACAACACAGAGGCTCCGCGACAAGGTTGGAAAGTTCGCCCCATGCTAGCGGACGTATAACAACAGGATGTCCCCCTTCATGCCTCCCAGTCTGTCCTCCACCACCCACATCTTCGTCAGGAATGACGCTGTCCGCCCACCCTTAACCAGGCCCTACAGGGGGCCTTTCCTCGTGCTGGAGAGAAACAAAAAGGCATTCCGGGTTGCCATCCACGGGAAGGGCGACTGGGTGTCGGTAGACCACCTCAAGCCCGCACTCCTGGAGGAGGACGTCGGTGGCACTCCCCAGTGGCCCCCTCAGGAAACGTCGCCCCCTCAGCCCACCCCACCCACAAGAAAGTCACATGGGCACCCCCATAAGGCCCCGGGCCCAGAGAGGGGAACAACCAACCACTCCCATACACAATGCACCAAAGTCGAACGCACCCCCAAGCTGACATCGAAGAGCTGAGGCCCTCTCCGCCGCCCCAGCAGATACCTGCTTTGATCAGACGTTACCTACGTCTTGTTGGGGGGGGTGGGGGAGAGTATTGTAAAGTCCCTGCTCAACAGGTTTTCTGTGAAGAACCTCCTGTTTTCTATGGTGCCTTCACACCTGACCCTAGATCAGGGTACTCAGCCCTATTTTTTATTTATGTAACTGTACATTTATTACCTATTCTTTTTGCCTTTATATATTGTGTATGTGTCAGAGTATTTTTGTGTCTAATCTACTATTTTCAATTGTCACGTTATCTGTATGTACGTCCCGTTTTGCATAGAGAATAATTGACCTCGGGTCACTTGTATGTCTTTGTACTGACGTCCGCATGCCGCTTTATAAGCAGGCCATTTCTTCAATAAACTAGCAGTACTTCTCTACCTGCTCTTTCTTTCGCACCCTCACACACAAACACACACTATATATATATATATATATATATATATATATATATATATATATTATACCTGAAAGTGTCTGTACTTTCAAATGTGTTCAAATGTGCAAACTAATATACTCATGCACACGTATATATAAAGTTATAAGAGCCTATTATTGCAAGTGTGCATGTTTACGAAGGAGCGTGAAGTTGTACATGTGCAAAGATTTTGATGAAACGCCCGTATCAAAATATTAGGTGAAGAATCCGGACAGGGCGTCACTCTGTTCACACCAATGGCCAGCGGCAGGAAGTTATGCCGCGCTAAAATCTGTCCTTTCTTGTCTACTTTCAGAATATTGTTAGAGCGTTCTCTATTCTATAATTCAAGAGGTTCTTTATGCTTGGAGCCTTGCATTCAGCCATATTGATTTGTAAAAGACATAAGATAGAGAGAGTAAGAAGGAGAAGACTATTTTTTCACAAGGTGGTGATGCTACTGATTCTGACCTCTTCACTCACTCAAGTTGAAAATGACACTAGGCTTCTTATGCTTGGAGTCCTCCTCCTACGAGAATATGGCTCCTCTTCAGTCAGCAGCAGCAAGATTAGACATGTTTGTTAATATCCTATAACCTCATGATTCTCTGAACTTCTTAGTATGCTGTATACTAACCTCTTTCCTGCCACTGGGCATTAATGTATTAATTAGTTAAGCCTACAATTTCTATAATCATTTATTCTTCAAAACATTGAATAATGAATAAATGCGTGGCTGTAAAACTCACCAAAAGGCAGCTCCTCTGGATTTGTCGTCTGCTTAAAACACATCTGGTATGATACTGGACCTCTTTCCTTCCTGTCTGTCACTGGCCTCAAGAAGTAGTAGTAGCAGTAGATGGTTGGCTCTGAAACAGCTCTCTCCTCCTCCTCCTTCTGGTTTGTGTTCGTTTATTTTCTCTGTGCCTTTGATCAATTCCTTCCAGTTCTCATTTTTACAACTGAATCTGAGTTGTGTAATTCCAGTGCTTGGTAATTTTTTTTCAGTTATGTCTAAAAAAATTCTTTGATTTAATAATAGGCCTCCTCTTACCTTTCCCAAGCCTTTACACTTGTTGCTTTTGGTAAACTGTATAGAAAGGTCACACATGGACTTTATTTTATCAGACCCTGTTGAGGAGAAAGTCCCACACAGTCTCTCTCTCTCCCCAAAGGTGGTGGAGGAAGACAGTAGTATAACTCTACCCATAATTATCCAAATTCAATGAGACATGAAAGTCTTTCTCTTATTTCATATCATCAAGTTTTCCCTTCTCCCCTTGCTATCAATACATTGATTTCCCTTCCCCGTAATAAACTGAAAAGGTGCCTCTTTCTTTTGACATGTCAAAGTTTCTGATAACGTGTTCATAGAGACTTTCATCCATTCCATTATTCAGTTGATCTCATCTGAAGAAACTAAAGAGGTTTTCGTCTTCTGAGATTCAAAACACATTTCCACTTCCCCAGTATTCATTGATTGCCCCTTCTGTTTCAATCATGCTTTGGAAGGTCAATAGTTTGACTCACTCACTCACTGACCACTGCATTTTTATCATGAAATAATTTTGGTAATATACTTGTTCTCTGGGCAAGTTTATCAAACTTTTTACAAGTTGAATCTTTTGACTGACTGACTTTGCCTTTTTATTGAATTGCTCATCAATTCTATTTGTGATTCTGTTGAATTAATCACTGAATTATTTTGAATAACTTTCTTTTGCTGCATTTTCCTTGTTTTACATGATTGTTGATACAATATGCATATACATTCAGTATCATAAGTTGTATGCATTTGAAGCATTACCAAAATGCAGATTACAAAAGATTATGATAAAGTTGCCATTATATTTTTATTCTCAAAAACCAAATGGTTTTCCATTTCCAGTATGAAACCTTGTTACTAAAACTACTTAATTATCTATGCATAACAAGGCTAATAAAACACACAATGAAAGCATTCAGTTTATTTGCAAAGCTTAAACATTCACTAAACCATGACAGAGGCATCCTTGGCATTTCAGTATTTCCATATAGATAGATAGATAGATAGATAGATAGATAGATAGATAGGTAAGTCTATTGATTGCAATATTATAGCAATGAAAATACAACAGTATCTCAAATACGGTCCAAGAAAAGGACATGAAAGATAAACAAATAAATCTCAGGAGTCAAAAACATGTCAAAGCAGAACTAAAAAAAGAAAAAACCATATTATGGAACATTTGCAACATTGTCACTCTTACAAGTGGAACTTGAAATGCAGCTAAATAAAGAAGAAAAAGCCTTAGCGTATAATGAATTACCACTACTTCCTTCACCTGCAAAACAACATAAAGGAGGCTGACAGACATAATATATTCTAGAAAACAAAAACAAACAAACAAATGATAACAATATCTAGCAGTTCTTAGTCATTTCCTTATCTGTACTGTATGTAGACAGAATTTTTCAGAGTATTATTTGACACTGTTCTGACATATGATGATGATGTGAAAATGTCCCCAATACTTGTCAGATTGGCCAACAGCAACGTTCTAGCAATGGGCCACAAACTAGGATGTAAGGCAGAAGACGTTAATTCAGCAATGGAGAATGCAGCAAGTGAATATTACATAAATCCTCTGTATTGGGAGCAATTTCAGAACACTAGGAGAGACACCATTGGACTCACAAGCCTTGTCTGTCTGACTTCATATTTTGAGTCATCATGTATATATATATATATATATATATATATATATATATATATATATATATATATATATATATATATATATATATATATATATATATATATATATTATAGAACAGAATAACTTGAATTATGGAAGAATCGTTCTCTATTTATGTTAGGACAGAATGGAGTTCTTAAGCACAGAAAAGATGAAGCAGAGTGCTTTCAAGTGGCTTGGCCATGTGGGAGACTAGGGGAGGGAAAGAGGAGGGCCTAGAAAGTGTTAGGGAGGGAGATGATTCAGCACTGGAAGTGTGAAAGAGGCAGTGAATAATCTCTCGTTTTTCCCGTGAAGCCAACCTTAGAGAGAGAGAGAGACAGAGAGAGGTGCACTGAAAAATAGACTTGCTGCTGATGAGCTTCTGTGGGCTTTCCATTGGTACGACTAATACAGGTCTTAATATTGAGAGTACTCTCTCTCTCTCTCTCTCTCTCTCTCTAAACAAAGAATAAAGGCATTAAAGAAGCAAAAGAGACCTGGGACGAAATTCACCGGAAGCCTTTCATGAGAAACAGCAGCCGCAGAAGGCAGGTTGTTCCTTCCTTCCCTCTTCTTCAAGTCTTCACTGGGTGACATCTCTCTCCCTGGAGGTGGGGCCTTCTTCTTCTTTTTTCTCCTTCTCTTCTTCTTCTTCTTCCTTTTTCTCTTCTTTTCATCTTGTTCATCATCCATTTCTTCTTTTTCTTCTTATTCACTATCAGGATTCTACCGTTTTTTAAGGGCAGGACTTTAACATTCATACCACTTAATAGGGGGCTTAGGACATCTCCAAACCGCATATGATTTTTGCCTCTGACCTTTGGTTTTGTGACGCCAGCGCGATTTATCCCGAAAATAACCATTTTTCAAAATCTATCTCCTCCCTGGATACTTAATATTAAGACCTGAGATTACTGCCATATATAGACCTGATGTAGACCTCCAATAAAATGAAGAGATTTTTTTTATAAAAGTAATTTTTTTGCTAGATATGAATTTTTTAGTTGGGGTAAAAAAAAAACTCGAAAAATCATGCAAACAATCACATAAAAAAAAATTATGATAAAATTTTTTAAAAAGGGCTTCATTTTATTGTTCTAGAACGTCTTACGAAGCTATGTACCAAATTTCAATGCTATAGCTTTAAAACTGAGGGAGGAGATAGATTTTGAAGGTCAAAAAGTATAGTTTTGAGATACGGGCGTTCAAAGTTTTTCTTTGTATTTCGACAAAGACAATGTTAATAAATCATGACAATTGTGATTGTTATAATCATTTTTGGGTATTAATAAACCAAAACTATGTTATTTATCATAATTTAATCATAAATGAAGATCCATTTGCTAAAAATCTTGCTTCTTTAGGCTCCTGGTCCCCCCCTGCCTTTTCTTGCGGCAGGGTATTATTCTCTTACGAGAGGGTTTCACCCACGTTCCATCGTATGATACATCAATATTCAAGTTTCCATTTTCATCTGGAAGTATATCCAACTCTTCTCTATAATATTTTCTTATTCGTTCATATATATCTTCTTGTCTGGCCTTATAATGTTTTTCCATTTCTTCATATAAATACTTCAAGTATCTCCCGAACTTATAGTTTCCCATTGGTTTTATTCCCATTGCTGCTTGAAGACGTTTCATTCCCGCAAATCCATAGTCTTCTAAAATGGAATGGTATATCAATGCGGCATTACTCTTGAATACGTCAGCAGATGTTTTTGCAATTTCATCTGTAGGGCATTTAGTGGGTAAAGATGTTGATCTAAGGCGACATTTCTTGCAGGATCTTTTAATTGTTGTTTCAAAACCATCGTTTTCAAATTGCACTATATAATTTTTTGTACATGTGCACCCAGGCAATATTTTAGCACAAATCTCTCGCAATCTTTTTCTACTTATGAGAATGAGTTCATTATCTTCCTCATCAATATCTTCGCTATTGTTGCTACTTCCTTCTCTTTCCAGCAATGACGTGCGTATACCAATACGAGTCTTGTGCGTGAAAGCACCAGCAGTGGATGTAGAAGGCGTGGCTGTAGCAGCAGTGGATGTAGTGGGAGTGAGATCAAGGTCAGGTGTAGCCTGGGGCACCGAGGCGAGTCAGCCGGGCCCTCCCTCCACAATAGTACTCGCACTCTCTCTTTCACTAATTCCACTAATATTATCGGTTCTTGAACTCTTCTTGGAGCTAGTCGTCTTCTCTTGTAGGGATAAAAGATGTTTTACTTGTCTTTTCCTCTTTGGCATGATGAATTTTTGCCAAAAGAAAGAAAAACAGACGTAAAAGTGATCGAATGACAGAGGTGAAAATATGACGTGCAACCGTTACGACGCTTCTGATCACACTGAGGAAGGTAGCTGCTGAGCTGTTATGATGCTGGAGTTGTGAGAGATGCCATTGCTCACAATTTGTTTGATATAAAATGTAATAATTATAAAAATGTACGATAACAGAAGACATACTACATTTTCTTGTAGGGATTCATGTTTTTGGCTCACTGAGTTACTTTTACTAAATACCCTGTAACTACAAAACTAAAAGGAATTTTGGCAAAATATTTCGTAGGCACATTCTCCATTGCCATACAAAGCGCATATATTTTTTTCAGGATTTTGCATTTTTCGTCCTATACCTCCATATATTGTAGCCGGCCGGCCCCCTTAACACATAACCGTTTGATTCCTTTCGCCCTGCACACCTTCTTCAAGACCTCAACATCATCAGGCATCCTGCGAGAAGGCATCGAAAAAGTTATTTCCCTCAAAGGGCGAACAGCCAGTGACTGGAGTAGAAGCTTTATGTCTTGATCTGAGGAAAGACAAAAATGGCAGGATATAAACACCTACTGTTCTTGACCGGCACTCACTCTTGCTCAACACTCACACACACACACATTAAGTATATCTTAGTTTAACCAGACCACTGAGCTGATTAGCAGCACTCCTAGGGCTGGCCCGAAGGATTAGACTTATTTTACGTGGCTAAGAACCAATTGGTTACCTACTGTATATATATATATATATATATATATATATATATATATATATATATATATATATATATATATATATATATAAATATACTATATGATATATGTATAGTGAAGTAAGTATAACTTAGTTTTACCAGACCACTGAGCTGATTAACAGCTCTCCTAGGGCTGGCCCGAAGGATTAGACTTATTTTACGTGGCTAAGAACCAATTGGTTACTTAGCAACGGGACCTACAGCTTACTGTGGAATCCGAACCACATTATAGCGAGAAATGAATTTCTATCACCAGAAATACATTCCTCTAACTCTTCATCAGCCGGCTGCGGGAATTGAACTCCGGCCCATCGAGTGACAGTCTGAAGCTCAAGCGATTCGGCCAACAAAGGGCTATATGTATAGTGAGACATAGAAAAATACACACATGCCGATATATTGACATAACTCTTTCAAATCTCTGATCAAGAGAAAGAGGCAATTCAGTGACGTTGTTACTTTCCTTTCCTCTTCTTCTTCTTCAGAGCTGCTCTACATAAATAACTCATGAGGAGGCCATTACCAAAGATGTAGAAGAAGAAGAAGCAGAGAAAAGCTAAAAAGCTAAAGTTGTTTGAGTTATGGTTGAAGGTTTGATTATTATTATTATTATTATTATTATTATTATTATTATTATTATTATTATTATTATTATTATTATATTTCTTGATGATATAGGCCTACATGCTGATACCTATAGATGGTGATGATATAGACTGGAAATTCTCGAATCACAAGAATTCGAAATTCTCGAAAATTATAAACTCGTGAGAATTGTAAATTTCTGAGAATTGGAAATTCTCGAATCACGAGAATTTGAAATTCCTGAGAATTTGAAATTCTCGAATAGCGAGAAATTGAAAATCCCGACAATTTGAAATTTCTGAGAACTGGAAATTCTTGAATTGCGAGAATTTGAAATTCCCGAGAATTGGAAAATCACGAGAGGGAATTAGAAATCGGTACGGAAGGGGATGGAATTGGCCAACAGATTCCGATCACGTGCGCGTGTGTGACGTCATCAGATGCATTGCCATGGCGGCGACTTCAAACCTCTGCAGCTGGCGATCTCTCTCTCTCTCTCTCTCTCTCTCTCTCTCTCTCTCTCTCTCTCTCTCTCTCTCTCTCTCTCTATATATATATATATATATATATATATATATATATATATATATATATATATATATATATATATATATACATATAAATAGATATATTTCTATATGTCTGTCTATAAAACTTGCCCAAGGAGAATCACTGTATTATTATAATTGAGAGGAAGTCAGGAGGAGGTTAAAATAGAAATAGCATAAAACGTAATGAAGACTTTCAATACTCTTATTATTCGACATTATATTTCTAAAGTCTTCCTTTTCCTGGCCTCTGCTTCTTTTTCTCCTCCTGCTACTCTTGCTTCTTCTTTTCATTCTATTCGTAATGGAAGAGGAGGAGTAGGAGAAGGACAGAAGAAGGAAAAAGAACAGGAACATTTTCTTTCAAGACGGTTGACTCTGGATGATACTGATACTCACCTTCATCAAAGGTAATCACTAAGTCAGTGGTGCCTCCTTCTTCCCTGTCTGTGGGAACCAAAGTCCTGTTTAAGACTTGGGCAGCCCGTTCCCCGGGAGCATCTTCCATGAAGTATCTTAATCTCAGTTTCTTTGCTGAATTCATGAGAGAAAAGGGACGAAGGCTCTCCAAGTCTTGGTATCCATCGTCATGAATGGTCAGTCCTGTGGGATGAGACAAATGAGAGGAATTCTTGAGATATTATTATTATTATATTACCTACAACAGAAAATAAAAATAATGACTAATTAAAAAAGCAGTATAAGTAAACTGTTGCTGTTTTGATTGTTATATAGCTCACTATATATATATATATATATATATATATATATATATATATATATATATATACATAACTTTAAAATCTCTATTAAAAAACAAACAAGCAATTCAGTGACGTTGATACTTTCTTTTCTTCTTCTTTTTCTAAAGAGTTGCTCTACATAAACGACTCATGAAGAGTCATTACCAAAGATGAAGAAGAAAAAGAAGCAGAGAATAACTAAAAAGCTAAAGTTGTTTGAGTGATGGCTGAAGGTTTCAGTTCTTTATAATTAAGGGAGTAAAGGTTAAGTTCCTACTTACGTAATTTATCCACTGGATGCAGAACCTCTCCTGAAAGTCGTGCATATTCCCCTAGACGTATCCTCATCCAAATCTCTATTTGAACATTCGATCGAGATGCAGCTTTTAATGTTTCGTTGAGTTGAGAGAGATCTCTTGGTGCTTCTGAATGTGAAAAATCCAATAAAATCTCACTGGGCCTCAGTTTAGGCAGTAAGGAGGGTAGGACATGAAGACTCTTGGGTTCTTCGAATATTACTCTACCCTTCAGAGAAGTTTTTCTCTCCATCTGTGATACAAGCGATTCCAGAACCTTTTCGTCAAGTCTAGTTTCAGTACACGGTTCTAAAAGGTCATCATATACACTATGAGAGAGGCTGTATGATACATAGAGTTCATGAATATGGTGTATTGTATCATACAACACATCTCTCTCAGTACCGTAAAGTATTCCTGGTATGAAGGAAATGACTTCACTGCATTTCTCAAATAATTGTTTTAGATCTCTTCCATCCCACAACCTTTTCAACTGCAGCAGCACATCTCGAACAATGTTTCTTCGTCCTTGTGGCCTCCTTCCAATTGATGTGATGATGTCATCACAGATACTGCCTGCAGCTGCAAACTCCTGCTCACTTCTGTGTCTGTGGCAGTATACCATTACTATCTCCAGTTGCTTCATTGCTTTCTTTATGGAGAAATAGGATGACATGATGGCATTAAAGTTTTGAAGTAGTTCTGGACAGCTAATCTCCCTTTTAAAGCTTCTTACATCTGCCTCAGACCATTCATATTTTTCCTCAATGTAATGCTTCAGAGACCATTTTCTGTACAGTGCATCAAATTCCTCCTCCAGTGATTCTTCAGAGATTCCTGTCTTGTAGGAGATTCTCTTGATTTTGTGCTTTCTCAGCTGTAAGTAGACTGATGTCTTGGTGCTCATTTCATCCCTTAAATCTGGACACTCAATGTAAAGGAGAATGAACAGGTTAAAATATAGTGGGGTTTGCAGGACGGCTCTAGTGTCAGTGTTCATTTCTTGCATTTTCTGAAGAAGCCCTTTTTTCATTTGCTCCTGTTGGGTGACGTCATCATCTTTCACCAGGTGGCCAATGAGCTTTTCTGTGAGCAATTTCATGTCCTCTTCCCGAAGACCTGAAACTTTGAGGTTGATTCTGGAACGTTTATCTGTGTTCACAATATCCGTTAGTCCCACAGTATTCCCTGGACGTGTTGTGACAACAAACTTCATGTTATCTGAATTAAGTCCCAACATTTCTCTGAAAAGTGTTATGGAACTGGTGTTGGCTTCATCGTAGCCATCACATAAGACCAAACACTTTGAACCTAGGACTACCGATTTGACAAGATCAAAAGTAAACAGAGCAATAGTTTTTGGAATCAAGCTCTTAAGGTAATCATCAAAGTTGTCGTGATCATGATTCCTGAACTGCATATTAAGTAATAATGGGAAGGAAGAGACTTCTGGCAAATCCATTGTCTTTCTGCACCATCCCTCTGCATAGGAACAAAGAATTGTGGTCTTTCCAGAACCTGCATCTCCAGATATAATCACAACTTCAGGGTCTTTTCCCATTGGGTTTTTAATGCTGAGGATTTCTTTTTGATTTACAATGATACTTTTATTGCCATGGGGACCTCTATTTAACTCCTGATCATCCTCCACTTGTAAATAGACTATGATGTTACCTGGATCTGTTGTACCATACTGAGCGAGCCAGTCGTAAGGCAAAATCTGACAGAGGCGTTCATTAAGACACACAAGTTCTGCTTCAGCTGATTCTTGTATCATGTCAGAAAGGTCACTCCCATTCTCTTCTATTTCTTTTTCAAACCTTTGTCGATCCTGTGGGTTTGAGAGATCATATTTCTCACGGATCTTTTCTAGGAGCTTTGGAACAGCATCTTGGATCTCTGCTTTAAGCTGGTCAATTTCACTAGAATTAGAGGGAAAGAGAGTCTTTGTTTTCTCAAGAGTTTCTTCAAGCATTGCTTGAAAGTCTCTGAATTTACCCTTCAAATCAGTGTTAGACATATGAGGCTCTTCATGGCTAACAAAGTTCCTCTCATCTTTTATCTGTTTCATTAATCCTCTGAGTTCGTCACCAGGGTCATTCACACCCTTTTGCCAAAGAGCCTGGCAGATTTTGTTCATCACTGTGATGTCCAGATCTTCAGGAAGCTTATCTGTGAGATTTGTTACCTCCTGGGGAGTGAAGGGACTTTTCCCTTTTAGTGGAACTTCGATGTCGATGAGAATCTCGTGGATTCTCCTGTGTTGTCCACAGGGAAACACGAGCCTCATCATCACTAAATGAAATGTCTTCTTTCCATACTTTCTCACAAAATGGTTGTACCTCAAAGATCTTAAATCTCCGGGAGAAAAAACTTGTGCGTCCATGTTTTCTCTTGCAAAAGACTTCAAGAAGAATAGACAGCCTGAGAAGGAGAAAAGAACAGCAGCAGTTAAGATAAGGAAGTAGAATGAGAGGAACGTCAGTAACAATGATAACAAGAGAAGCAGTGTTAATATCAGCTTTAACTTGACTACTCATGAAGAGGTCAATAGGAGGAGGAACAAGAGAAAATTTGAGGAAATGAAGGAAAGGAACAGGCTGATGGATGGAGGTGACTGGAGAAAGGGAAGGAAGCAACATTTTGCTTAGGTCAGGTTAAGTTAATGACCTGGTCCTAAATGCCCTGACTGCCCAAAATCTGATATTGGTGACATTTCCTAATTTTGGCCCACTTGATTACCCAAAACACATTTCGGCCTCTAGAGCGGCCACCTAGGGCCACCCAAATCCAGTCGGCCCTTCCTTGGCTGGCTGTCAACCATAGAGGGTACAAATATAGATGTATATATATGTATATATATATACATTTATATATATATATATATATATATATATATATATATATATATATACATATTATTATTATTATTATTATTATAGTTATCAAGAAGTCGTAGCATAGCGACCATTCAGCTTTCCTTAGTTTAGCCTTGAATTTAGTGAAAGTAAAGAAATCGCTGAAAGCTGGCCCGTACTTGCCTTAAGCTATTGAGAGTAAATTCGTTGCTGCACAGGCGACCCCAATTGACCTAGTCACCAGCACATTAAAATTATCAACATCCCGATCTGTCCCCTTTTTTTCACCTGGGAAAATCATTCAGAAGGCACGGTCGATGAGGTCGAGGATGAGAGGCTGATGGTCACTCCCTTAAGCAGCTTAGTTCAACTAAGCTGCTTAAGAAAACCATTCTGAAGGCAGATTGAGTTTGGCTGGATTGTCTTTCTGCAGGAATACCTTGGGGAATACAAGCAGATGGCTGGAACACCTGGACGAGTGACACAGCCTTAGCCTGCTGCCACGTGGGCCTATTACTGGGGCCCCTTAAAAAGGGCCTTGGACAGAGACATTTTTGCAGTTAGCCATGCATGCGGGTGAGTGATACAAGACACTGAGAGGTCACCCTCCACCCTTCCACCTAGACTCCTGATGTGAACCCAGTACTACAATCCTCCTTGAACTCAGGCCCTGATCTACAGTCCACCTCCAACCGCGGACCTAGTACTACAGTCATCCTCGAAAGGACCTACCCAGGATTCTTGAGTCCTTGGCACCCTCAGTGCAGACTCGAGTCATATTCTGTGTTATATTTTTCCTTTACTGGCGTGTAATGTGCAAATCTCTCTTGCAGAGGGACCTATTCGCAGTGGACTCATCTTGGACTGTGCCTTGCCCTTATTCAAGACTCCAGTAGGAGGATCTTCAGGTGTTGCACGCCCTTTAGCAATTCAATTACCAATTTTCCCTTCTAATGCTTTTCTTTTGTAAATATAATTCCTTAATTTATCCCAAGTGTTTACGTAACATTTCCTTATGAAGTAGAGCCTTCAGCTCCTAAAATCATCCCTTTTTCTTTGTTTTTTTTTATGATTTCCCTTTACGTAAGTCAGAACTCCAAGGCCAAATAAATAAAGTTCCATTGTCGGCCTGTAAAAATCTCTAGAAATCATATAACCCAGGGAAATTTGTAAAAATGGCGACCTTGTCAGGATCTCATTTAGCAGTTGCATTTTCCCATCTATTGTTGCTTCATTGCATTTGCAACTCGCCAGATCAGCTATTAACAAAGCTAAGCTGGGTGTGAGACGAATTCTGAACCTGGTACCAAGAGCACAGACCAAGAGGGATCCACGTAAGTGGAGTGTGTATCTTAGCAAAATTTTAAAGATTACTTTTACAACCATGACTGTTCCTAGGAAATTAGGGAATTAGGGACGCATGTACCCACTGAGAGAGAACTGCTGTATTAGTTTTGTAATGCATGCCTTTTTTCAGGATAGGTAAATAGGAAATAATAAGTGCTAACCATTTTTGTGTGAGGAATAGTGCGAAATTTCTCTGTCTTAAAATCTTTGCCAGTTTTCTGTTCAAGGAATAGTGCGACAGAAATTCCTCTGTGTTAAATGTTACTTCACATTTTGCATTGGCTAATTATTTAGGCGCAAATAAATTCCCACGTGGGACAAAACGAAGTCAGTTTGCATTGCTGAAATACTCTCTCTCAGAATAGCTAGAACTTAGGTATTAGGAAAGCGAAATTCTGTCATTATATACCCATCCTGGGAAATTCCCCCGTTGTCAGGAGACCAGAGGGTGTTGTATAAACACAAAAGGGTCATTCAACCAGTATCTAAAAATAGCCACATCGGTGGGAACCAGATGACCTTCAACCCTCCCCTCCCCACGTGTCTACCCCATTTTTCATTCATTTCCGAGTAGTTTGTTGTTTAGAATTGTTCCTACTCTCAGCAAATTTTTTTTTCTCTTTCAAATTCTCACGTCTTATGAGACTCCTAAAGTCCTCGTCCTACGGGACGCCCAAATTCTCACATCTTACAAGACTCCAAAAATCCTAAGTCCTACAGGATGCCCAAACTCTCATGTCTTACGAGACGCCCCAAAATCCCAAGTCCTAGGGGATGCCCAAATTCTCAGTCTTACGAGACGCCTAAATCCTAAGTCCTATGGGATGCCCAAACTCTCACAGCTTACAAGATACCCCAAAATCCGAAGTCCTATGGGATGCCGAAATTCTCAGTCTTACGAGACGCCTAAATCCTAAGTCCTACAGGATGCCCAAACTCTCACGTCTTACAAGGTGCCCCAAATCCTAAGTCCTACTGGACGCCCAAATGCTCACGTCTTACAAGACCCCCCAAAATCCCAAGTCCTACAGAACACTCAAATGCTCAGTCTTACGAGATGCCCAAATCCACGTCCTTTGTGACGCCCATGTCCATTGTGACACCCACCACGTCCTCGTGACGCCAATTCCATGTCCCTCATGACGCCCATTCCATGTCCTTCGTGACGCCCACCACATCCTTCGTGACGCCCAGTCCACGTCCTTTGTGACATCCACGTCCATTGTGATGCCCACCATGTCCTTGTGACGCCAACTCCATGTCCTTCATGACGCCCATTCCACGTCCTTCATGACGCTCATGTCCTTTGTGATGCCCACCACATCCTCTTGACGCCAAACCCACATCCTTTGTGATGCCCACTAAGTCCTCGTGATCCCGATTCCATGTCCCTCATGACACCCATTCCACGTCCTTTGTGATGCCCACCAGGTCCTCATGACGTCAATTCCACATCCTTGTGACGCCAATTCCACGTCCTTCGTGACGCCCACGTCCATTTGTGATGCCCACCACGTCCCTCAGGACTCCCATTCAAGTTCCAAATACTCTGTCTCCGCGATACCTGGCCAAGGCCGTGCAAGAGATAAAATATATTTTAACTTCAAAGTGGTTCCTGAACCCATTTAGTTATTTCTTTGAGTTCACTGGACAAGTAAATTTGTCAGTATGCCAGCTACAAGAGCCCACCACAATGAGGACTTTAAGTTCTACATGCAGGCAGGAAAAGACCTGGGAATGTCAGGTCAAGAATTACGGGACTGGGTCCAGGGGCAACTAGATACTGCAAAGGCAGAAAGGAGGCAGAAAGAATCGCCCAGGAGAGAAGAGAAGAGATAGAGAGGCAAGAGAGAGAGAGAGAGAGAGGCAGAGAGAATTGCCCAGGAGAGAAGAGAAGAGATAGAGAGGCAGGAGAGAGAGGCAGAGAGAATCACCCAGGAGAGAAGAGAAGAGACAGAGAGGCAGGAGAGAGAGGCAGAGAGAATCACCCAGGAGATAAGAGAAGAGATAGAGAGGGAGGAGAGAGAGGCAGAGAGAATTGCCCAGGAGAAGAGAGAGGAGGCAGAAAGAATTGCCCAGGAGATAAGAGAAGAGATAGAGAGGCAAGAGAGAGAGGCAGAGAGAATCGGCCAGGAGAGAAGAGAAGAGATAGAGAGGCAGAGAGAATCGGCCAGGAGAGAAGAGAAGAGATAGAGAGGCAGAGAGAATTGCCCGGGAGAAGAGAGAGGAGGCAGAAAGAATTGCCCAGGAAAGAAGAGAAGAGATAGAGAGGCGAGAGAGAGAGAGAGAGAGGCAGAAAGAATCACCCAGGAGAGGAGAGAAGAGATAGAGAGGCAGGAGAAAGAGAAAGAAAGAGAGGAACGAGAACGACAGCACACCCATGAACTCCAAATGCTAGCCCAGAAGAATGCTACCTACCCCCTCCTGTGGCAGGGATGAGCACCCTCAGCCAAGTCCACTCCTTCATGCCTAAGTGGACAGAAGCAGAACTGGAAGTATGACTTGAGAGGGCCGACAGTCCTGGAGTGCTGCACCCTCTCCCCTGTGGAACTCTCCATTGTGCTCACTAAATTCCTGGGAGGAAAGGCACTTGTTGCCTACCACGCCCTTTCAGTGGAAGAGAGGAGCGATTGGGAAGCTGTACGCCAAGCTGTCACTAAGGCGTACGAGATTACCCCTGATTGCTGGAGGAGGCACTGGAGAGGGCAGACAAGAGACATAGGCCAGACTTGGTCCGACGGGGGGTACCACTCCGAGCGGGCGTTAGCAAAATGGCTCAAGTCCGAGGGGGCTACCAGCACTGCTGAGGTACTTGAGAAATTCAAACTAGAGCACTTCTTATGCTACGCCCCTCCTGCCCTGGCCTTATGCTACGCCCCTCCTGCCCTGGCCACCCATGTAGCAGAGAAGGCCCCTGCAACACTCACAGAGTGTTGCCGAATAGCAGATGTGTGGGAGACCCACCACCCTCAGGAGGGAACCATGCAGAGGAAGATCTAACCCCCCCCATCTTTCCTGGGTGGGTCAGCTCCCCCAAGGGGGGGAAATCCCAGCAAACCAGTGATGTGCGGCCATTGCAAGAAGCTGGGACACTCCTCTGATCAGTGCTGAAATAGGCCCAAGGCCCCTCTCACCCTCCTCCATGGCCACCACAACCACCCTCTGCCCCTGCGCCTTGCCCGCCGCCTGCAGCCGGCGACGCTCCCCAGTGGGAGTTCCGCCATGAGATCTGCCTCGATTGCGGAAAACGGGGACATTTCTCCGCAACATACAAGCTCTGCCCTCTGTATAATCAACCGAAGACAGTAGGCACCGTAACCTGCCCAAAACGACCCACCGGGTGGATTGGGCTTGAGTCTGTGAGGGTCGTGCCTCTGGATGGGTCCAGCCCCCCCCCCCCCCCCCCCGGAAGTTGGCCAACATAGTCGATACAGGGTCAGAGGTAAGCCTGATCCTGCATAGCCAAGTCACCCCTGGAGACGTCACTCAGGAAGATGAGCGAATGATGATCCTCTGGGTGAATGGGGATCAGAAGGACTTACCTACTGTCCAAGATCTTGTCCTGTGGAGGGACCCCTACATCCCTCTCCGCTGCCTAAAACCAGTCATGCCCGTGGCCCCCCACGGACCCCCTGACCACAACAAGAAGACCTGCTCCTGCCCCCCTGGCCTGTCCCTAGGATCTATACTGTGGCTCCAGGAGCCACCCCCTGCCCCTCAGAAGGCCGAGAGTACTCCAGCCCCTTCTGCCCTCCTCATCACTGGAGCCGCAGCTGCCCAACCCTCCCTCATGAGAGAGAGAGAGTCATAGAGGAGCAGAAGGCAGACGCCTCAATCCACCACCTCCGACAGGAGGCCGTAACCAGCGAGGATGCCTTAACTGACTTAAAGTTACTGGAGGCCCAAATGAGCCATCCCAGGTGCGCCATAGACTCGTAGTAGTCCCCCATCATTACAAAAGGATGTGCTGAGTCTGGCTCACGACGGCATTAGTGGGCACTTCGGTGTTGCTCGCACCACTCGTGCCGTCAAGAGCAAGTTCTACTGGCCTGGCATCCGCAAGAACGTGAAACAGCTCATCGCCTCCTGTCCCACCAGCCAAGTAGCAGGTAACCCAATTGAGGTAGTGCCCAAAGCCCCCTTCAGGAATATCCCCTCTGTTGGCATCCCCTTCAGGGGCGTCGTCATTGACTACTTTACCCCGCATGGAAGACTGAAGAGCAAGTCGGGAAATGCCCTTTGCCTCACGATCATAGATCGGTTCACCCACTACCCAGAGGCAATACCAGTAAGGAGCGAGAACTCAAAGAATGCAGTAAAGGCACTAGTAAAGTTTTTCTGCAGGTTCGGGCTTCTGGCCACGATTCCAACGGATCAGGGCTGGCACTTTATGCCGAAAGAATTCCGTGACGGCATGGCCAGTCACGGCATCAAACACTTCCACTCGACGCCCTACCATCCGGAGAGCGAAGGAATCATTGAGCGATTTCATCAGTTGCTCTCAACCATGCTCAAGATATTGGAACATGAGGGAGGTGGTTCATGGGAAGATAACCTCCCGTATGCCCTTTTTGCCACCCGCCACACTCCCTCTGAGACCACCGGGTATAGCCCATTTGAATTGTTATACACGCACTCCACCCGGGCGCCATTTGATATCTTATACGACGCATGGGCGGACCCCGCTCACACAGACTGGGTGGAGGAACTCCCCACTATCCAGAAGAACCTTCGAGCCACTTGGGCGGTAGCCCCAAGCTACAGAAGTGGCTACCCAAGAGCGGGTAAAACTAAAATTTGATGAGACCGCCTACTCATGTTCTTTCGAGACAGGAGATCAAATTCTAGTACTGTACTCTGGAAGGGGGCCATGCGGCCCCTCAAAACCCACTTCTCAGGACCCCACAAGATTTTGGGAAAACAGGGGTGACCTAAACTACTTGGTGGATTGCAGTAAGCAAAGGGCCAAGTGACTCCACATAAATCTCCTGAGGCCATATCAAGAATGAAGCGAGGAGATGACAGGAGAAGAAACATCCACCCTAGAGGCAGTAGTTGGCACTGCTGCCGTCTCATACGCACCCGCCATCAACTCGGAAATACTAGGGAATCTGGAAGTTATCACACCAGGCCTCACCGCCGCCCACAGGGAAGATTTCTGCTAGGTGCTCCTCCGAAACTCACAAGTCGTCCGTGACACCTTTGGGTGCACGGATGTGTTACAGCACTCCATCAACATCAAGGAGGGCGTGAAGCCCATCGCCCAGGGTTATTACCGGGTTAACCCGGACAAGGCTCGTAGGATTGAGGAGCAGGTAAAGCTCCAACTCGACCTTGGCCTTATAGAGCCTAGCCACAGCCCGTGGGGTTCCCCAGTAGTCCTAGTTCTGAAAGAGGGCAGCAGAGATCGACTCTGTGTCGATTATCGAAAGTTAAACGAAGCTACAGAGTCGGAGCCATACCCCCTTCCCTGGATTGAGGCTTGCTCAGACAGTCTAGGGAGCGCCCTCTATCTAAGCAAGATCGATTTGGAGAAGGGCTATTGGCAAGTCCCACTGTCTGAGGAGTCATGCCCTTGGACAGCGTTTATAACTCTTAGCGGCATCTATCAATGTAGGGTTATGCCATTTGGGTAAAAAAAATGCTCCCAGCTGTTTCCAACATCTGATGAACATGGTACTGGCGGGCATAAAGAACTGTGTGGTATACTTGGACGACATCGTCACCTACACCAGCACCTGGGAAGAGCACCTAACAATCCTGGAGGAAATTCTAACTGCCCTGGGAAAGGCCAATTTGGTAATAAACCTTAAGAAGTGCCAGTTCGGCATTGGGGAGATTACCTACTTGGGCCATCAAGTCGGAAATGGATGGTTAGTGCCTAAGGAGGCGAACATAGAGGCCATCAGGAATATAGCCTATCCAAAAACGAAGTAGGATGCCCAGCGCTTCCTCAGAATGGTGCAGTACTTCCACAGATTCATTCCGAATTTCACAGATGCTGCTGCCCCAATCACGAATCTCTTCCAAGGAAAGCAGCCTCTCAGATGTACGGAGGAATGTAAAAAGGCCTACGACAATCTGAAGGCAGTTTTAATTACAAAACCAGTCCTACACACCCCCGACAATGAATGTCCTTTTTGCCTTACCGTGCATGCCAGCGACATCGGAGCAATAATGTTCCAGGAAAAGGAAGGAACTAGGCACCCAGTGGCATACTGTGCAAAGAAACTAAAACCGGCCAAGACACTGTATAGTACTATTGAAAAGGAATTGCTATCATGGTGCTGGCAATGAAACATTTTGAGTCGTACCATGCTGACCACACTTTCCCGTTACCAGTATATACCGATCATAACCCTCTTCACTGCTTAACCACCTTTAGAAATCAAAATAAATGATTGATGCAATGGTGCCATGATCTCCAGGACTACAACTGGAAAATCAAGCACATCAAAGGCACTGATAACAAAATCACCGACGCTCTATCACGGCAGCATAGTGAGTAATACCCCAGGGCCTAAGTAGTGCCCAGAACTCCATCTCAGGGCAAGCAAAACCCAGAGTGTTTCTTCTTTTAACCCAGGGGACGTGGCCCACCAGCCACATGGTGGTGACACGGTCCCCTGCCTTCTTGTAAGCCAAGGAACTTCATTCCTCCCCTCTCCCCCCCTCTCTCTTATCATTGAAACAATTGTATTGGAATATGTAATGTTAAAGCTCCCTCGATATCCTCCATTTAATTTGTACATCAGGCAAGAACCAGTTGTCTCCCCCTGATTATTCCTTAAGCACTCAGTGCCACCAACACAGCCTCTTAAAGGCAAACTAACAGCATGTTGCTATATTTCTGATTTTGAATGTAAGAAATATACATGTAATTATTTTGGTATTCTGTCACCCACCTCAAATTTACCTTGACCGTGTAATCTTAAAATTAACAGATATGTTAGAGTGAATCGAGATTAATGTGTCATGTTAAAGTAGTTTGTTTTGGAATATGTGTTGGGATTAAAGTAAAATTATACCTCGTAATAATATTAACAGTAAAATATTCTTTGCATCGCGTGTTGGTAGATAAGTAGAGTAAAGCTCGTTGCCAACTTCTTGAATTTCAACATGAGCACCCGAATGAAGGTGCGTATGTTTTCTTCTGTGGGGAGCTATTATAGTTATCAAGAAGTCGTAGCATAGCGGCCATTCAGCTTTCCTTAGTTTAGCCTTGAATTTAGTGAAAGTAATCACTGAAAGCCAGCCCATACTTGCCTTAAGCTATTGAGAGTAAATTCGTCGCTGTACAGGCGACCTCAAGTGACCTAGTCACCAGCACATTAAAATTATCAACATCCCGATCTGCCCCTTTCTTTTTTTACCTGGGACAATCATTCAGAAGGCACGGTCCATAAGGTCGAGGATGAGAGGCTGACGGTCACTCCTTTAAGCAGCTTAGTTCAACTAAGCTGCTAAAGAAAACCATTCTAACGGCAGATTGAGTTGACTGGATTGTCTTTCCACAGGAATACCTTGAGGAATACAAGCAAATGGCTGGAACACCTGGACGAGTGACACATCTTTAGCCTGCTACCACGTGGGCCTATTACTGGGGCCCCTACTCTCGACAGAGGCCTTAAAAAGGGCCTTGGACAGAGATATCTCTGCAGTTAGCCATACACGTGAGTGAGTGATGCAAGACACTGAGAGGTCACCCTCCACCCTTCCACCTAGATGTCCACACCAGACTCCTGACGTGAACCCAGTACTACTACAGTCCTCCTCGAACTCAGGCCCTGATCTACAGTCCACCTCCAACCGCGGACCCAGTACTACAGTCATCCTCGAAAGGACCTACCCAGGAACCTGAGTACGATGTCACGTGTGTGAATGCCCGTCGTCATTCTACGCCAGAGCCCTGCTAAACCCCCCTTAAGGTAAAGTACGAGTGGAAGCCTTTTCATTCACGACAGTTTGCCCTCTTGAAGTGTTACCGAGTGCCAGTACTGTTTTCTTATCCTTGTGTCATTTGTTCAGTGCCCTTTGCAGTGTTTCGTGTTTCAGTGTAAAGTGTTCAGTTATTCCTTGAGTCCTTGGCACCCTCAGTGCAGACTCGAGTCATATTCTGTGTTATATTTTTCCTTTACTGGCGTGTAATGTGTAAATCTCTCTTGCAGAGGGACCTATTCGCAGTGAACTCATCTTGGACTGTGCCTTGCCCTTATTCAAGACTCCAGTAGGAGGATCTTCAGGTGTTGCACACCCTTTAACAATTCAATTACCCATTTGCCCTTCTAATGCTTTCTTTTGTAAATATAATTCCTTAATTTATCCCAATTGTTTACATAACATTTCCTTATGAAGTAGAGCCTTCAGCTCCTAAAATCATCCCTTTTTCTTCGTTTTTTTTATGATTCCCTTTACATAAGTCAGAACTCCAAGGCCAAATAAATAAGGTTCCGTAGCTGGCCAGTAAAAACCTCTAGAAATCATATAACCCCAGGGAAATTCGTAAAAAATATTATATGTATAAAATATACGATATATATATATATATATATATATATATATTTACACACACACACACACACACACACTACTACTACCACTACTACATAGTTCGGAGGTCTTCCACCAGGGCAGTGCTGCACAGTCTTGTGGCAGCCATCTTGAAAGGTCTGGTAATTGAACAGGGCTTAGGACGATTGTGAATCTTTTTTTATCGTTTCTGTTTAATGAGGAAGTGTTTAGCAAATGTTTAGGGTTTAGTGAGTAAGTGTTTAGTGTATGTTTAATTTAAGGTTTAGTGAATGTTTTGTGAATGTTAGTGAATGTTTAGTGTGTAAGTATTCAGTGAATGTTTAGTGAGTGTTTAGGGTTTAATGAATGTTTTAAGAATATTACTATGAGATTCAGGGCCTTTATCCCGGTGTTTTTCCGGAATAACTTTTTTTTTGTGCATTTGACAAAGATATTACTTAGCCATAGTATACTTTACATCCCTACCTAATTTTCGTCAGCATTCTTTATTACTTATATTAGAAAAAAGTATATTCATAAAAATAAAATAAAGTAGCCGAAGCTTGTGTCAGAACACTCTAATGTATGGGTTCAAAGTTATACGTGATGTAAACATATGACGTCCCGACTCCTCCCACAAGGTGATGACAACAAACAGCTGTCTCTGAAATTCTGAATGAATATTCGTACCTTGTCAAGGCTTCAAGAATGGTGGCTATGATAAGCCATTGTCCCCGTGGTTGCAGGACAGCTTTTGTGATTTGACTTGCACAATTGTTTAGAAGTGAGGAGGCCTGTGGCAAACCCTACGTAAGCTTGAACAGGTAAATGAATAATAGGGCCCTTTTTTGGGTAAGGAGAACACCTAGACATCCAAGGCTACCAAGTTTTCGTCATTTGTTGACTTCCATAAGATGCAGAAAGATAATTATATATGCTCTATAAAGCAATAGTTGTTGATTTCTTAGTAAAATATAACTTGCGGAACAACATTAAAACTTGCTTTGCCAAAAAAAAAAAAAGTCATGGGTTATAATACATCACTGGATGACCTCTATAGGTCCCAGTGCTTGGGCTTAGCCCGAAATGCCATAATCCACCCATTTATTAATATGTCAAGTTTCTTTATATGTAATTATGTTAAATAAATAAAGTCTCCATGTAAGGGCATGTCATTTCATATGATCGCTCCTGTCCTGTTAGTGACAGAGTACAACAATGGCTGAATTGTAACATTATAATGAAAGTTGCTTTCATATTCTACAGAATATTACCAGCATGGTAGTTCGATTGTTGGTAGGCTTTTAAATACCAAGATTGCCTGCACACTAAAAAGTATAAGTATACTCGGTCCTTCAATTTGCTCACTTGAATGATTCTTAATTGAAAGTGATGAATTGGCAGATCATCCAATTACGACCTACAATAAGCAACTGTTTGTCTCTAAGATTAGACGAAGTCATTCTGGACTCGTAAAACCTAATGATAACAAGCGAATGAAAATATTAACAGTAATCAGCTGCTCGTACATTATGCAGCAAAAGTCAAGCGACCATTTATTTTTCTCCTCTTTCGGACACCAAGAGTACAATAAAGTGAATCCACCCAATTGCAAAGGTATAGTAACAAGCATTATCGTCTTTCGAATGAAACATAGCCTATAGAATTAATATTATTATGAATATATATATTATATATATATATATATATATATATATATATATATATATATATATATATATATATATATATATATATATATATATATAATGTTGCAATTTTCTTCCAGGCCGATTTATCATGGGCATGACTTTGGAGGCAGTGAAGAAAGTAGTCAACTGTGCCACCACATCCCCCACCTCTCCCCCCCTCGACACGTGCAGCATCACCAGCACCACCTGTCTTCGACAACTTTGCAGTTGGGGCCATTCACCGTTTCATTCACCAAAAGTCTGCTGAGAATCAGTACTTCACAGTTAGTACCCTGACGGTTGACCTTAAGACTGCCAAAATCATTCTGGAGGAGACGTCAGAGTCTTCAGTACTGCGGCTCATGCAGGCAATGGGATTTTGGTATTGGACATCTCAACGAAAGACGTACGTGATAAAGAAATCACTCGACATTGTGTGCCAGTGGACTGGTGCTCTCCGAGCTCTATGGCACCACCGAGAGGAGGGAAGACAGGTGGTGTATGTGGATGAAACTTGGTTCACCACCCGGATGGGCCACAAAAAGGAGTGGGTTGATAACACACAGGCTAACACCAGCGCCTCCACAGCCATCAAGTGCCACCCGGAGAAGGAGAGCGTTTCATGGTAGTTGCAGCTGGCACGGCCAATGGCTTCATAGAACTTGATCCTTTAATATCAAAAGAAATGTGTAAATTGTTTAAATTTTAAGGTAGGCAGTAGAGATGTATGAAAATAGGATTGTCATATTTGTAAACACAGTGCGGGGGCAGTAGTGCCAATGAGTTTCCAAACTCCGCCTCCCTGACACCTGTCAGGTGTGGATATAACTTGAAATGTATACAGTAAAATAGAAACCAGTACTCAACAAACCATTCAAAGGAGAAGGAGGAGAACGAATGACCAAGAGCTGACCCCACCCTACGACTTCATATATGCTAGATGAAGAGGAGAAGCAGAAATGTTGGGTTCAAAGACGGAACAAGTCGTTTGACGTATAAGGACTCAGGGTTGTTAGGTAATCACTAGGGTTTGTTCCACCAATAATAGAGAAATGCTTTTTATTTATTCTGATTTTACTATATGGAGGCATGGTTCTTTATATTAGAAAATTCTGGCTTACTCAGTTTCTGACCCGTCCGAAAACTGTCTCCCACATGGCTACAATATCTCACCTGCAGTAACCTGCGGCAAGATCAAACATAGATACCGGGACATCCCGGCCACTTCAGTTTATAAATAATGTTAGATCTCCTGAAGGTCTTCAGTTTATCCTTGTAGCCAAAGAATACACCAATCTTGAGTGGATTGATTGGAATTAATTGCATCTTAAGGCAGCCAAATTCCTGTTCAATTATTTGTTTAAGTTTGGCTGAAAACTTGTTGTCAGAAATAAATGAGATTGTGGCATGCATATTTTTCTTTAAGACATTATAAGAGGGTGTCGGATTAGAGAAGTGTTGTGACAGCAGCCTGTTAATGACTTTAAAAACCAACTTTTCAGGATAGGAGTTCTGTAAGAAAAATTTGGCTGAAAATAAAATCTCATTATGAAAAAGAGACCAACTCGAAGAATAAAGAAGAGCCCTATAGACCAAAGTGTATATGGAATTCAGTTTAAAGTTCTTAAAGCATGAACTATAAAAGTTGTTAGGAAGTCCCGTGTACTTTTTTTCCTATATACAGATGTGGTAAATCCACCATTGTCTCTGCTTACATTGATATCAAAAAAAGGTAAAGAGTTGTTGCTTTCTTTTTCTTTTATATTTTGATATGGTCCACAAACATCTCTCTTTGCCAAGGTTCCTTGAATAACGCAAATGAGTCATCAGCATATACTCTGTAATAAACAGGTTTACACACATCCGGACAGTTAGTTAAAAAGGTTTCTTCTAAAAAAGCCATAAAAATATTAGCAAACACAGGTCCCAATGGGGAGCCCATGGCAACTCCATCGACCTACGAAAAGAGCTGGCCATTAAAAGCAAACATTGAGTCTTGCACAGCAAGCTCAAGAAACGTCTTAAAAAGTTGTCTATTAAAACCATGAAAAACTATATGATCGTCATAAAAAATCTTGTCTAAATAATGCTGATGGTTTCATTCAGAGGCACATTTGTGAAAAGAGATTCTACATCGAAGCTAGTCATGTGTAGATCACCATCTTGTAGGACTATTTGTTTCTGGAACTCCTAACCATTTTTAAGTGAAAATTGGTTGTAAGCGAAATCATTCAATAACGAAACAAGGTATTTTGATATTGTATAAGAAGGGCTATTATAGGCTGCCATGATGGGTCTGATAGGAACTCCTTCCTCATGTATCTTTGGGAGACCATAGAGAATGCTAAAAGAAGAACCTGTCACAAATAGTTTCTGATACGCAACTTCATCTAAAATACCCTCATTTTTTAATTTTCTCAAAAACCTGTTAATTTTGTCTTCTCTTTTGTATATGTCCAAGAAGTTTGGTTCTCCATGTGACTGAAATTTGGTGTTGTCTGCAAGAATGTTATTGACCTTATCAATATAGTCTTGTTTGTTGAGAAGTACAGCACCTTTCCCTTTATCTGGTTTGCAAATAACCAAACTATCCCGTTTGCCTAGTTTCTATAAGATATTCAAATCCTCTTTCCTGAAGAACTTTTAATTTGGTATAAGTCCTATGTAAGAGAAAAGATAGCTTATGTTGTAAACCACTTAAGTCATTGACCAAATTTAAGCCCTTGAGTCTCTGAAAAAGCATTTCGAAAGGAAAAAAGAAGTCTGCATACTTAGGTCTGTCGGATGGCAAACAAAAATCCAAGCCAAACGATAACAAGAACTGACGATCATATAGTTTTTCATGCTTTTAATAGACGACTTTTTAAGACGTTTCTTGAGCTTGCTGTGCAAGACTCAATGTTTGTTTTTAATGGCCAGCTCTTTCCGCAGGTCGATGGATTTGCCATGGGCTTTCCATTGGGACCTGTGTTTGCTAATATTTTTATGGCTTTTTTAGAAGAAACCTTTTCAATTAAGTGTCCGGATGTGTGTAAACCTGTCTGTTATAGACGATATGCTGATGACACATTTGCGTTGTTCAAGGAACCTTGGCACAGAGAGATGTTTCTGGACATATTAATAAGCAACATCAAAATATAAAGTTTACCAGGGAAAAAGAAAGCAACAGCTCTTTACCTTTTTTAGATATCAATGTAAGAAAAGACAATGGTAAATTTACTACATCTGTGTATAGGAAAAAACATACAGTGGCCTTGCAAACAACTTCTATAGTTCATAGTTCCTCGTTGGACGGGCCGGTATTGTTCTCGGTGTCACTCTGCTGAGCCCGCGTTCGAATCTCCGGCCGGCCAATGAAGAATTAGAGGAATTTATTTCTGGTGATAGAAATTCATTTCTCGGTATAATGTGGTTCGGATTCCACAATAAGCTGTAGGTCCCGTTGCTAGGCAACCAATTGGTTCTTAGCCACGTAAAATAAGTCTAATCCTTCGGGCCAGCCCTAGGAGAGCTGTTAATCAGCTCAGTGGTCTGGTTAAACTAAGGTATACTTAACTTCTTTCTATAGTTCATGCTTTAAGAACTTTAAACTAAATTCCATATACACTTTGGTTTATAGGGCTCTTCGTTATTCGTTATTCTTCGAGTTGGTCCCTTTTTCATAATGAGATTTTATTTTTAGTCAAATTTTTCTTACAGAACTCCTATCCTGAAAAGTTGGTTTTTAAAGTCATTAACAGACTGCTGTCA
>JANJGK010000046.1:5076425-5103876 GCA_039081455.1 Macrobrachium rosenbergii | reverse complement strand
TTTCAAACATTTTGGAGAGATAAATTTAAGGGAGGAGGTGGAATGTAGGAAGAATCTCTCTCTCTCTCTCTCTCTTGAAATAAAGGAATAGAAATAGGTGCTCATTCAAAATGTTGGGAGAGAAATAAGTTTTGCGGGTGGGGGTGCAATGTAGGAAGTAACTTTCTCTCTCTCTCTCTCTCTTCTCTCTACTCTCTCTCTCCGTCCTCTCTCTCATCTCTCTCTCTCTCTCTCTCTCTATTTGTTGGAAAGAAGTAATAGAAAAAGGTACTCGTTCAAACAGTTGGAAGGGAAATCCGTTTCGGGGTGTGGGTGGAATGTAGGAAGTATCTCTCTCTCTCTCTCTCTCTTCTCTATCCTCTCCTCACTCTCTCTCTCTCTCTCTCTCTCAGTCATCTCTCTCTCTCTCTCTTCTCTCTCTCTCTTCCTCTGTTGAAAAAGATGGAAAGTAAAAAAGTGTCTCAGTCAAACAACTGGGAGAGAAATTAGTTTTGGTACTGGGGTGGAAATTAAAAAAAGAGACATAAAGAAAGAGTGATACTTCCCACATTTTCACTCCCCACCCCAAAAACTGGTTTCCCTCCCCCACTGTTTGAATGAATCTCTTTTTCCCTTTTTCCATTCCCTCTTTCCAACAGAGAGAGAGAGAGAGAGAGAGAATGAGAAGAAGAGAGAGAGAGAAGAGAGATGAGAGAGAAGAGAGAGAGAGGTCTACTAAAAAATATTGTTTATTTCATAAATAAATGATCCAGATATAGACAGAGAACGTGAATTCTACACAAAATGTGATCTATTCAGTGCATGAACGAGAGAGAGAGAGAGAGAGAGAGAGGAGAGAAGAGAGAGAGAGAGAGAGACGAGAGAGAGAGAAGAGAGAGAGAGAGAGATGTGAATTCTTCATAAAATATGTTTATATTTTCTAATAATATATTGCAAATAGATTAAAAAAAATAGCCTAATATCTTGGAAAGTTGCTGAAATTTTGGGAAAATTCACAAAAATTAGCCCCTATATTTTCTAATTATAAATAATTACTTGTTTGCAGTTACCTAACATATTAATATTTGGGCGAATTTGATTACAAGTAAATGATGATAAAAGTGGGAAAACAAGAAGTGTATCATCTTACCTTGTGTCCAGCCAGTCTTCCCCTGAAAGAGAAAGAAAGAGCCAAGTTGAAAAGGGATGAGGCACAGACTTTTGTGCGGACTAGTCCTTTGTGAGCATGCTTATAAAACAACACATGCCCTTGTACATTTGTACATACACGTGTGTGTGTGTGTGAGAGAGAGAGGAGACGAGAGCGAGAGAGAGAGAGAGAGTGAGGAGAGAGATGAGAGAGAGAGAGAGAGAGAGAGAGAGAGATTTTTATTAAAAACAAAAGAGCAAAAACTGAAAGTTTCATGAGAAATAAGTCATACAGATGAGAAGAGGAGAGGGAGAGCGTTACTGAGAAAAAACATTAACAAATGGAAGACAGTCACACTGACTAATTTATTTATAGGCTGGGGTGTGGGAGGAGAGGGGGCAATCAAGCAAGAGTGGTGTGTGTGTGTGTGTGTGTGTGTGTGTGTGTGTGTGTGTGTGTGTGTGTGTGTGTGTGTGTGTGTGTGTGGAAGGAGGGAGGAAGGGAGGGAGGTTTTCACCCTAAACCCTCACTCAGTTCCTTGTCTTGGTTTCTGAACTTTTGTACTGTATTTTATGGACTGTAAAACATTCCTTGACTAAGACCATTAGATTTGATCCTCAGTTTTCTGACAACACCCTGATGTTGAATGACCATGTTTGGGCTCATTTACCGCAGTGTGGGAGATGTATACAACATTTTTATGTTTTTTTTCGAGTAATAAGCCACACAATATTCATGCATCTCCTTACTGACATTATGTGACGTTATTCATATTGTTTGATACTTGTAGGAAACACTAAGGAAGTGTAGGAGATCCTGGCCAGAAGAGATACGGACACTTGTCATGTACCGGAGATAAGATATAAAGATGGAGGTACAAGAACAGTTAACAGCAACACAAAGAAATATAAACAAGTTTTAAAATGAAGTAGGCATACATGTCAAAGACGAAATGGCTGGGTTGAGATAGAAATGGAGCAACTATATAAAGAGAAAAATGAAATCCCCATCACAATCTCTCCTTCAGCTTTTTCTCGATTCTCCTACGTCCTGTGATCTTTGGGCCTGAGCTCCTTTCAAATCTGTCTCCTCCACCCATGCCCCTTTTTCCAGGATTTTCTGAGCTATCCTACAGGTCTTTGTCGCTGCTGTTTCCATCCCCACAGCTTTTCTCAAAGTCAGTTCTGGGATGGTGGTAATGCATGTGATGTCAGTGGAATCACTCTCTGAAACAAGCAATCTGCTAAAAGCATTTGAGGAGAAGTCACTGATGAGCTGATCAGAATGTAAGAAAGCCTGATAAAAAGGAAAGAAAGGCAGGGAAAAGAGCATAGTATAACAGAAAGGAAAAGGGGATACTCTACAATGGTAACTCTTTAGAGGAAGAAGATCACACGAGACTTGCTGCTATGACAGTACTGGAGAGCGAAGGTGCTGGAATAAAGACAGAGAAATGTTGTTCAAACTGATACTGCAGTTGCTGGTTTGCCAAGAGAGACTATCAAGAACACAAGCAGTCTAAAATGTGCCCTTAGAGGAAGAATGTAACATATCACTCATTTGTGGATTCTGAGGAGAAGGCACTTGACAAGGGAGAGCGCCTTGACCAGGAATTCAATGTACAATCAAAAAGCAAAAGGTGCCTTCAAGACCCTTTGAACTGGTAATACAATATCATATCATAAAACCTAGGGACACGACAGTGGATTAGCCATGAGGAGTCCTTTGGTGTTTATCAGAGCAATGGGTAAGAAGAATGCCCCTGGGAACTGCTGCTATATGCAGATGACGTAGTCCTCATAACAAAATCTGAGGGTGAAGTTTTCATGGTGCAACAGAGGAAAGGAAATAAGAGGATTGAAAATCAGTGTATGACAAACAAACAAAACTTGAAGATATTAGAAAAGAAATAAAGGGAAAGTACAGTGTGACAAATTCAAGTCCCTGTCTTTTACACACCCCATTGAGGTTTCAAATGACCAAGTCTTAATCACACTGATTTGTATTAACTGTATTGAACCAGATCAAGTCTGAAACACATGTTTTTGTAACAAAGACACAATGAAATAAATAAGTGAAGCACACTGGACAACCAGTTTATGGCAACTAGCCTGCCACTCCTGGCTAACCCTGTTGGTTTCTGAATTTGTCAGAGAAAATACCTTTATAATATCCTAGGTTAGCCGAATTTGGAACCTGTGATAATTTTGTTAAATTCTTCTTCTTTCGACCTTATTAATCCCACTGTATAGCAGGGTCGGCCACTCGAGTCAACTTCCTCCATCTAATTCTGTTCCTTTCATCCGCTTCCCCTAGTCCCACCTCACCCATATCCCTCTCACCACATCCATCCATCTGGTCCGCTGACGCCCCACACTTCTCCCCATCACTGGCAAGTTCTTAGCTCTCTTGATTGGTTCCACCTCCTCTCTTCTTATTACATGGCCATAGTAGCTCAGACGAGCTTCCCTAGCCTTCTCCTGTGTGTTACATATACCACACATAATGAACCATATATTTTCATCACTGGTGTACATTGTGTTTTATGCATTTTGACATCAATCTCATGGTCTAGTTAAGCTAACTTTGTTCATTGTCTGCAATTCGAAAGCAGTAGCCAGCAGAGTAACTGTAGTTCATATCAATCTCTAACCAAATACATAAACCTTCAACATATCAATATCTAACCAAATACATAAACCTTCAACATATCAATATCTAACCAAATACATAAACCTTCAACTTTCCTAACTGTTCATCTTGTATTTATTACTGATGGCTCAACAATTCGTATTCCTTTCTTCTACAACTATATCTGACAGTTATGGATAAAATCTTAATTGGAAACTGTGTTTTGGGATGCATCTGGGCTTAAGGTGATTAGTTTGTCTATACCAACAACAATTCAGCTGTAAAACTGTACCCAAATTCTAAAGAAATGCCCTGAAAGAGTTTCAGTATCTAGAAATACAGTCATGAGGTGAAGATGCCTTGTGGAATTTCTAACTATTGCTATGAAAGCCCTACCTCAGCTCCCTGTGAACTGAGAACAGCAGTGGAAACTACATTAGAAGGCTAGAAAACGAAGGCTTATGGAAGAAAGCAGATTAATCAGGGTTTGGCTACACCATTAGTTTTGATCATAAAGGAAAACAACCAGGTCAGGGTATGTCAAGATTACAAGGTAACACTACATCCCCAACTACAGGAATCCCAACATCCACTGCTTCATTCCACAGAAATGTTTGCTACTTTGTCAGGATGTGCTGTATTTTCAAAGGTGGCTCTCAGACAGGAATTTCAACAGCTGTACATGGATAAAATTCACAAAAATTTTGCACAGTCAACACACACAGAGTGCTATATCATCCAAACAAGAAACAATCTAGCAATATGATGACAGCAAACAGTGGACAAAGTTTTTGCAGGTATGCCTGGAGTATTCAGTTTCACTGATGACATATTAGCCACAAGCAAAAATAAATAAGAACATAAGGAAACATTAAGCGCAGTTCTGAAGAAACTGGAAGAACATGACATTAACCATTTGAACCCTTTGGGCTCCCTGTACTAGCCCATCCACTTTTTACCAACAGAATCCTTGGGCTAGCTGTGCTACCCCACTGAAAAGTTTTTGATTATTCATTGCTCACTTCATAATAAGAATATTCTCCTTTATTTAGATCAGCATACTTGCTTCAGTGGTTCCTAGTGATTAATTTCATTCCAATCAGAAATAAATCATCACTTCCTTTCTCCTCTGCGCAAACTCGTTTGCCCAAGAAAATGAATGGGAAAAATATACTGGAGACATACATGTGGGAAAATATCCGTTTATGTAAACAAAAAAATTCTTTCCTCGACCGTGATAAACCCGTTCCCAGGGATTTTATATATTAGATGACAAAGGTGAAATTGTTCATAATCAGCCTGAGAGGGCTGCTAGCTGCATTTTGAATGAGAATTATAACAGGTACCTAGGTCTGGAGGATGGTAAGCCTGAAGAAAATGAGTGTGAAATTAATGTTAAACTTAGTAAATATGCCCTTGAAAATATGAAAAGAAATTAAGAAGGACGAATTATTATTCCATTGCTATGGAATTTCAAAGTTGCCAATTTGTTAGGAACTAACCATGAACTTGTCAAGATAATTTTGAAAATTCTAAGGAAACTTTTGAATAATCCTACACAGTTGGCTCTTATGGACCAGAGTTTCAAAGAGTAAGAAGCAGCTGGTATAATTGAACGTATTGATAATCTTGATCAGTTCTTAACCCAGCATCCTAACCATAGCTTTTTACCTTATATTGGTATATTTAGATTAGACCGTGAAACCACTAAATGCAGAGTGGTTTATCTTTCTAATCTTTGTCAGAAGGATCCTAGCAGGGCAATTACAGTAAGTCATAATCAGGCCATATATCCTAGACCGACATTGAACCAAAAAATTGCTTCTGCTTTATTACATGTTCGTTTGGTTCACATCTTCTCTGTTTTGATATCTGTAAGGCATTTAATAATCTTGCTCTTAATGAGGTGGATAGTAATAGACTATTGTGCTCATGGTTCAGAAATGTTGAAAAGAATGATTTCACTGTTGTAGGCTACAGAAATATGAGATTGAGTTTTGGTTTAAGGTGCAGCCCAGTCCTGTTACTCCTAGCCCTTTATAAGATTTTGATTATAGAAGTGGAACATGATAGTGTGCGTTTGGTTGAGCTTAAGAAATTTATCTGTCAACTTTGTTACATGGATAATTGCACAGTGGCCTTAGACTGTTCTAAGGATCTTGAATGGGCATATATGCAACTAAACCATATATTTGACCCTTACAAGCTCAAGTTACAGCAGTTTGTCACTAATGATTTATCCTTGCAGAAGTTATTGATGTTAAATACAGTATTTCTGTGAATTCAGTGGTAAAGTTCATTGGTCTGTTTTGGTATCGAGAAGTATACTCTCTATCTACCAGACCCTTTAATCTTGATGTATATGCTAAAACCAAGAGGGATATCTTACGCTCTATTGCCCCCTAGTTCGACTTGTATAACTTTAATGGTCCGATGCTTAACTGCACTAGGCTATTTATGCACTCTCTACAGTTTAATAATGAGTTAGGCTGGGACGATGTTCTGGATAAAGATCTACAGAGACAGTAGAAGAATATTGCTAAGCAAGCTAATGCTTCCCCAGGAGTGAGTGTCCCAAGTTTATTGGAAGTAGAAGTGACTGTTACAGTTTGTTAGCTTTTGCTGACAGTAGTAAATTTATCTTTGGAGTTGTGATTTTTATTTTGAACGTTTTAACTGGTAGCATAAACTTTGTTATAGCAAAGAACTGCGTTGTTGAAAAGAATTTGAATTCTTAGGCCCTGTCCACACTAGCGGGCATGCCCGCCGGGCACTTCCAGCTGTTTATATTTTCTCTCGCTTCTGAAGCAGTGTTACCAGACAGTCGCATCGTTCTGGCTCCATACTCGGTCGGTTGGTATAGTGGAACGGTTATGGGAACAGTGTTTGCCCGTCGGGTAGTGCCCGCTAGTGTGGACAGGGCCTAAAAGTATTCCTTCTCTCGAACTCCAGGTTATCGCCTTGGCTGCCGAGTGCCTGGTTGACTTGTATGAGGAATTAGCAGGTCACACTTGTGTTAACCCTATCAGAATAGTCGATTTGCAGGTATATTCAGATAGTTTGGTGGCTTTGTCCTGGATTCATTCCTATTCCATAAAACTTGATAAATTACAGAAAGTTTCTGTTTTTATCAAGAACAGATTGCTGGACATCAGTGAAATGTATGAAAAACATCCCATTACATCTAGCTTTAATTCTGGGGAAGATAATCCGGCTGATTGCATTACTCGTCTGTCGTACAAGCAGCTGATGAGAACAAATTACTTTTCAGGTCCAGAGTTCCTCAGGAATAACCTTAAGCCGGAGACGAGTAGAAAAGACACTTTAGTCTTTACTGTTCCTAACCCTGATATATCAATAAGTCCATCCCTGGAATAGATTAATTCCTATGAAGCTACTTTATCTTCTGGGGAAACAGATGATCATTATGTGCAGGCTTTGTGTAGAGTTTCAGATTTTCACAAACTTATCCTGACTTACAGAGCTGTGTTAACTTATGTAAATAAATTGAAACTTAAGGTGAAATCCTAGCATCCTGATAAGTTAGTTGGTTTGAATGTTTATAATTCTGGACATAATGCTTTCGCAGATGCAAGTCGACTAGTATTGTTGCAAGACCAAAGACATCGTTTCCCGGAAGTATTGAAGTATTTTGATTCCAAGATCGTTGGACAGCTTAACCTGTACATTGATAATGAAGGGCTCTTCTGAGTACGTGGCAAATTAGACAAATTAAAGGAGGACAGGAGATACAGGTTTCCCATTTTACTTTCCAAAGACAGTCCACTAACTCAGTTAATTATTGAGAATTATCATGAGAGATTTGCACATGCAGGATGCTATTCCCTGCTATCTGAAATTAGAAAAACTTTCTGGATACCCTGTTATTTTTCAACTGTCAAAAAGGTTTTAAAAGCCTGTGTAACCTGTAGACGTTTCAATGAGAGAACCATTAAGGTAAACCAAAATTCATACCGTGATTTCAGGGTGAATCCCCCGGAAATCCCTTATAGAGCTATATTTACTGACTATATGGGTCCATTCTTTGTACGTTCAAATAACCAGAAGATTACAGTTTGGCTGTTGTGTATTACGTGTACATGGAGTAGGACCATAAATTTGAAACTGTGTATGAATATGACTGTTAATGAATATCTAAGAGCTTTTCAGCTTCATTGCTTTGAATATGGTATACCAGAATTGTGCATTTCGGATATGGGTACCCAGGTAGTTGCTGGTGCTAATGTTATCATGGATTTTTTGAAGAATCCGGAGGTTAAATTATATTTTGGAGAGAATGGTATAGAGCCTATTCAGTTTCATCAATTCTTTAAGGGAAATAATGCTTTGGGGTCTGTGGTAGAAAGTTGTGTTAAATCGACAAAGAAACTAATATATGGTGCAATTCGAGATAATGTGTTGGAGATTAGAGACTTTGCATTTCTGATAGGTCAAACAATACATATGGTTAATAGAAGGCCCATTGCTTTTAAGGAAGCCTTTAGGGAGGCTGACTTGAGTTCGACTATTGAAGAATGATATTGTACTGATTAAGGAACCCTTTAGTAAGGCAATTGTTCGAGAAACATTGACCAATGAATTAGGAGAAATCACTGGAGCGGTCTTGTCGAATAACTAAGACATGTATCTAATTTAATATTTCTTTTAAGGCCTTAGAACGTGCATGATGAGGTCCGAGATGAAACTACCTATTTGGAGCTCCTAAAAGTAGTCTAACTAAGAGAGAAGCTGCAAAAAACAACATAATGAGAACTCGTCAAATCTTAAATGATGAAACCGGATATTAGCATGTATCGTTTTCTGTTTTTTGCGGTTTTCTTTTTTGCATATTTAATTTCTATATTCAATCATATTCAGGTTTATTGCACGGAGTTATGGAAGTCTGAATTTTTATTGTAAAAATTAAAAGGCCAACTTTGAGGCTCCATAGCTGAGAGGGGAACCCCCAGTATTTTGGTCCGTTCCATTAAAATTGCAAATTTCAGATCAACACATCGAGGCACTCTTTAGTTATGGATGACCGAATTTTTATTGTAAAAATTAAAATGCCGACTTTGAGGCCCCGTAGCTGAGAGGGGAATCCTGCCACAGACATGAGGCTCCAAATGGACCCTCAGTATTTTGGTCCGTTCTATTAAAAAATGCAAATTTCAGGTCAATAAGTCAAGGCGTTCTTGAGTTATGGAAGCCTGAATTTTGACTGTAAAAATTAAAATGCCGACTTTGAGGCCCCGTAGCTTAGAGGGAAATCTTGCCACAACCATAAGACTCCAAATGGACACTCGGTATTTTGGTCATTTTATTGGAAAAGGCAAACGTAAGGTAAATAAGTTGAGTCATTCTTGAATTATGGAATTCTGAATATGCACTGATCGACTGGTGAAAACGGGAAATATTGGCCAAAAATTTTGTAACCTCAAAAAAAACTAATCGAATTCTACTAAGAAGAGTTGGTTAGGTCGAAAATTGTGAGAATTTTTATTTCTCTGCGGCTGGACTCTATTATTTTTTTTTTTTTATTAATTTTAGAAAGTGCCACCTTCACCACGGAAGGCTACTGGCTAAACTGGGTCCCTGGGCCCCATAATCAAACCCACAAAAAGAATCTTTGCCAAAGATTTCCTCAGGAATCACCGGAGGTGCCATTATTACATGAATGACTATGCTCTTGTGACAGGTGTCATTTTTGAATTTCAAGGATCATTTCTACTATTTATACATCTGGTAGCCTTTCATCATTGGCACTCTGTTGGTCGTATTCCATGTGTCATTTTTCAATTTCGAGGTTCCTGTAGCCTTGTAGGTAATGCAGGTGGCATTTTTAAATTTCAAGGTTCATCTTTAAAAATAAAAAAGGCCAACTTTGAGGCCCCATAGCTGAGAAGGGAATCCTTCCACAGCAGTGAGGCTCAGAATAGACACCCCGTATTTTGGTCCGTTCTATTGGAAAATGCAAATTCCAGGTCAATACGTCGAGTCATTCTGGAGTTATGGACGCCTGAATTTTGATTATAAAAAAATTGTAAGGCCGACTTTGAGGCCCCGTAGCTGAAAGGGGAACTCTGCCACATACATGTAAACTTCAGATCAATGAGTATTGAGCAGCGTGCCCAACAGGAACTTACCTTCCCATACACTTTGAGGAATGACCTTTGAGCCAGACTTCATTTGGATCTACTTCACCTGGAGAATCTTCTATCCAAGCATCATAAAGTAGCAAAGTACGGTACATCCTGGGACTCGGGGTTAGTTCTAAGCAAGTGTAACTTTTTCTCTGACTCGATATGTCTCTCTCTCACCATTCATAATTTAATTCAGTACCTTTTTCTTTGGCTTTGCAGCCGTGTATTTATCAGTGTCAGTGTGTGTCCCTTTCTAGAAGTGCATAGAGTAACGCCATTCACTTGCCAGAAGTGACTGAAGTAACGCAACCCATTTAACCTGTGTGTTAACACGTCCTGAGAGAGATATTATCTTATCAGTAGTCTCATTTGGAATGATTTCACTTCCAGGAGTGCTGTCAGTGTCGTTTACTAAGTAGAAGTCTCTCATGTCATCCTGATTTGCCAAGGAGGAATCCTCTCTACTGGGCTGATATAATTGCACTGATGAATTTAACGAACTCTTGTATATGGTCCATTTATGCACATCTTGGTTTGTGCTAATCTCCAACTCACTGATTTATTATACATTTACATTCTAGCGAGATCTGTCACCTTTAATTTACCAATGTGCTTGTGTAAATAAAGTAAGTATTAAGAAGCAAAATTCTCACTTGGCGACCTACCACTTACTACTTGCTCCCCCTCCCCCTTTTTTTTTTGGTTACGGTATTTCGAGTTTTATTGCAAGGTCCGATTGATTAATAGTAACGTAATCTCCAGCGCACCCCGGAAGCCCGTAATAATAATGTTAATTATGTATATATGTATACATATATATATATATATATATATATATATATATATATATATATATATATATATATATATATATATATTCGATATTCTAAGATATGGTAGTTACTAATATGCTGAACGTATGGTTGAGGGAGGAAGTACAACCCAGGTGGTCCTAAAAATACCTTTATTGGCGACGTTTCAAAACACAGGGTCCCATTTTAAAGCTAAAAAGACAAAAACTACAATAAAATTAACATTAAAAGCGCTGAAGTACAAATACAAGACTTAGTGCATTATAAATAACAAAATGAAAGCCAGCTATAACAGAACCAACCATCAAGAGAGAAAGAAGGAAGGTCGAGGAGTCAAAAGGAACAGACCAGAAATGACCGAAGGCAACAGCTCCTCACGGAAGGTCAAGACTTGTCGAGGAAGGAAGACTGCCAAGTGCTCCATTGAGGAACAAGTTGTTTAACATACAAAGATTCCAGGAATGTCAGTAGTTTTCCATTCGATGCTCGTCCCAATATTTCAAAATCTTTGTATGCTTTCATTTCTTGACGTGTTGTCTGATGTTGGAAAATTCAGGATTAGCAAGTTTGCTACCAGTACGATAGCTAAGGCCTTTGTGGCAATCAGTTCTGACCCTTAGTAATAACCTCTGCGTGGATCCCAGGAGGTCCCTAGATTACATCTAGGGCAACTGAACTTGTACACAACATGTGAGGTCATCAAAGGATCAACTTTATCCTTGAATGTAAACAGACTGCCCAGAGTAAAGGGGTTTGTTGGGATGGTGTTCAATTTAATTGCAGGTATGTAATCGAATATAAGTTTTCTTAGTACATCATAAACATTTTTATTATGGATTAAAGATGCATGATACGGAGGCTTAGGCACAGTGGGTAAGGAGACTTTTGGAATAGAAACCTTATTAAGAAGTTTGAAAACATACTGGTGAAAACTAGTGTTGTAAAACATTTATGTAAAAATAAATGATTTCTTCGTGAAAAAAAAACTCCTAACTGGATGTCACTGAGAAGGCATGAAAAAGTAATGTAGATAAAGAGTTAAATTCAAAACCATACAAGCTTACCAAATTGCAGCCCTCTAGCCTCAGTAGTTTTATAAATTTAATTAAGGTTAAAGTTACCCATAATTGTACTTCTGGCACCACTTTAGGTACCAACAACACAGGCCACCACCGGACTGTGGCTGAGTTTCATGGGCCACTGCTAAGAGTTTCACGGGTCGTAGCTGAGGCCACCACCGGACCATGGCTGAGTTTCATGGGCCTTGGCCGAAATTTTCAAACAGCATTATACGGTGTACAGAAAATTCGATTGCGCCGAAGTCTCCGGCGTGTATTTTACTTGTTAAATGATGCTACTTATGGGAAAATTGTTATTATTCTAAATACTTCCTCTAACGAAATCAATATTGCAACGAATTCTTTTCAGAAAGAAGGCTACAGGACTCAGTTCATTAGTCAAGGCCTATTGAAAGCAAGGGAAACAAAGACACCACTTCTTTTATGAAAGCAACTCAGCCTCTTTTCAGTTCTGCCTCAAACCATCGTCACGAAGAGACTGGTGACTTGGGAAACATTTCATGATTTCTACAGCAGTTGCCAAATATGAGCTGTTTCTGTCCCCAACTGCTGTTCTTCGTGTGAGAAGTTCTTCTCACAACAATTTTTTCTGATGTTTTTGTTTATTCACTTGTTTTCATGCGATCTCTCTCTTATTGTAGAGTTATTAGGATGGTCTGTCTCATAAAAAATGATTGATTTGAGTTTTCGTTGTGAATTGCCGGCTGTCAGGTAATCAATCGGCAGACAGAACTATGTTACTGTATTTGTATCTGTACTCATGTGAAATCCAAATATATTCGCATGCTCTTGTATTCTGTAGAATTATTCACGTCTCTATTGCTTATCATAATAAGGGTGAAAGAACCACATCTAATTCGAGAATGACGCTCTGACATTATTTTGCCTGATTTTAATTATGATTCTGGCATGAAGTCTAGAGTACCGTTTTAGTTATAATAATTCATTTTTATGTATGAAATAACTCTTAGTGAATGCATTGAGCCACGTATACAGTAGTAATAGCTGAAGGCGTTATTAGATCTTGTTTGTAGCTCTCGCCAGAGAAGCCATTAACCGAGGTCAAGAGTTTGGGAGAGGGGAAAGGAAGGGTAGTTGTTCCCCCGCCCTCTGATCGCCCCTCTATGGGCGTGTATGCGTATGTGCGTGCACTGCATGGGCGTGACGTCGCCCAAAATTGTATTGTCACACACCACCAATTAATTCACTACATTTAACCAATATGTTGAAATTGCGCAATATTATATTTGGAATTTATTTTTGATAACGAACTTGAGAATTATCTTAAAGTTTTTTACGTTCATGTAAACTTTGTAAGTCTGTTCTGTGTTCGTGGTTATTGTATAACTTCCCTCTTTTTCCCCAATAAAACCCGAATGCCGGACGGAACGTACAGCTTCTTGGCTCAACTTTTGAGTAGACCTGATATCTAGTGTCGTGTAGTGATGTGTGTGTGGACTTAGAAAGGGTGATTGCCCCTATTATCCTTTGAACTTTGTTGTAACTTAGCTCATTTGAGTCCCATTGAGTTATAATTCCCTTTTGAGTAATTCATTTTATTCGTCTCTTATGTAATTACTCTTTGATATGTTTAACCTTTAGTTATTAAATTAGTTTAACTTTAAATTCAACAAATGCGTTTCAATATCCCCCATTTTATTTCATTTTCCTTTGTTTCAGTTTTTAAGAATGGTGAATATAATTTGATCTGATAAACTTGTATTGTGTTCATACTTTAAGGTTACGCAAGTAACTTATAGAAACGAGGTAAGGTCTGAAAATCAACCCGCGAGTACTCGCAAGATTTTGAGAGAGAGAGAGAGAGAGAGAGAGAGAGAGAGAGAGAGAGAGAGAGAGAGAGAGAGAGAGAGAGAGAGAGAGAGAGAGAGAGGCGCGTACCTCTCGTCGTATCTCACAGCAACTTATGATCTGAGTTCATGTTTATAGGGACTGCTCAGTAAGTAAAAGTACTTAATTGTGGTACTGATCATTAATGATATTAGTGTGTTATCCTCGTTAGTAATGAATTGGGTTGAGAGATATCTCCCCGTAATTTAGAGAGAGAGAGAGAGAGAGAGAGAGAGAGAGAGAGAGAGAGAGAGAGAGAGAGAGAGAGAGAGAGAGAGAGAGAGACACTTATCATGAAGGCATTTCCTCACCCAGTGACACCTCCTCTTACCAGATTTGTGTCCTTATCAGCTCGTGATAAGGAGAGTTTGTTAAAAGGCTGCCCTTTGTATGTGATGAAATGGTGAAGAATCTCTTACCTTTCTGATCGGTGATTCTGACTGAGGGAAGGAGAATCCAAAGGAAGAAAGGAAGGAAGATTCCTGCAGGTGTAGGTGATGCAACCCTCCTCAGGTAAATTCTCTCACAAATGAAGAAGACGACCGCCGTATCACCCACAGGGAAACGGAGAGAACACTAGTGAAGGCACCCAACTTCGTCTCTGCCCGCCCAAAAGGCCTTATCTCCTTATCACTCGGGAATGCAAATCATCTGATCTGACGACCTCTGTGGCGAAAAAATTGACTGTATGGACAAAGTGGGCTGTATGCTAAAAGCCTTACGTAATAACACCACGAGGCTCCCTTTGCGGCTTCTAAGTTACGGGGAGATCATATCTCTCAACCCAATTCATTACTAACGAGGATAACATACTAATATCATTAATGATCAGTACCACAATTAAGTACTTTTACTTACTGAGCAGTCCCTATAGACATGAACTCAGATCATAAGTTGCTGTGAGATACGACTAGAGGTACGCGCCTCTCTCTCTCTCTCTCTCTCTCTCTCTCTCTCTCTCTCTCTCTCTCTCTCTCTCTCTCTCAAAATCTTGCGAGTACTCACGGGTTGATTTTCAGACCTTACCTCGTTTCTATAAGTTACTTGCGTAACCTTAAAGTATGAACACAATACAAGTTTATCAGATCAAATTATATTCACCATTCTTAAAAACTGAAACAAAGGAAAATGAAATAAAATGGGGGATATTGAAACGCATTTGTTGAATTTAAAGTTAAACTAATTTAATAACTAAAGGTTAAACATATCAAAGCGTAATTACATAAGAGACAAATAGAATGAATTACTCAAAAGGGAATTATAACTCAATGGGACTCAAATGAACTAAGTTACAACAAAGTTCAAAGGATAATAGGGGCAATCACCCTTTCTAAGTCCACACACACATCACTACACGACACTAGGTATCAGGTCTACTCAAAAGTTGAGCCAAGAAGCTGTACGTTCCGTCCGGCATTCGGGTTTTATTGGGGAAAAAGAGGGAAGTTATACAATAACCACGAACACAGAACAGACTTACAAAGTTTACATGAACGTAAAAAACTTTAAGATAATTCTCAAGTTCGTTATCAAAAATAAATTCCAAATATAATATTGCGCAATTTCAACATATTGGTTAAATGTAGTGAATTAATTGGTGGTGTGTGACAATACAATTTTGGGCGACGTCACGCCCATGCAGTGCACGCACATACGCATACACGCCCATAGACGGGCGATCAGAGGGCGGGGGAACAACCCCCCTTCCTTTCCCCTCTCCCAAACTCTTGACCTCGGTTAATGGCTTCTCTGGCGAGAGCTACAAACAAGATCTAATAACACCTTCAACTATTACTATACGTGGTTCAATGCATTCACTAAGAGTTATTTCAAACAAAAATGAATTATTATAACTAAAACAGTACTCTAGACTTCATGCTAGAATCATAATAAAAATCAGTCAAAATAATGTCAGAGCGTCATTCTCGAATTAGATGTGGTTCTTTCACCCTTATTAAGACATGCAATAGACATAAATATTTGTACAGAATACAAGAGCATGCGAATATATTTGGATTTCACATGAGTACAGATACAAATACAGTAACATAGTTCTGTCTGCCGATTGATTGCCTGACAGCCGGCAATTCACAACGAAAACTCAAATCAATCATTTTTTATGAGACAGACCATCCTAATAACTCTACAATAAGAGATAGATCGCATGAAACCAATGAATAAACAAAAACATCAGAAAAATTGTTGTGAGAAGAATTTCTCACAACCTCTGTTGCGCATCAGCCAGGCAATGAAACTCTTCTTTTGATTAGAGCCTTTACGTCTGCTCCTTCTGTGTGTGTGTGTGTGTGTGTGTTTGTTTGTATGCCGTCATTGCACACACACTCTCTTTCCGCATCTAGGACTGAAGTGGATGTCTTCGGGTGACCCATGACCTTGGCCCTTTCTTTCTTGGGCTCCCAAGACGAGGTCAACAAGAGAAAGCAAGCTTTCCATCCTGTCCCAAACTCTGGGGACAACAGGAGCCTTTTATCTTATCAGTCTCTTCTTTTATCAGACTGCTCGAGGCAGAGTTTTCTGATCAGCGGCGTTGTCATGCATTGCACCAACAGCTCTCCATGAATTGCTCTGCCGTGCCAGTTTGATCTTGGGAGGGGTTTTCAAATCTGTCAATGTGTGTGTGTCTCTCTCTCTCTCTGTCCATCTCTGTCTCACTGGAAGGCAATGAGCAAATCCTCGACTTCGTATTTATACACCATCTCTCTCTCTCTCTCTCTCTCTCTCTCTCTCTCTCTCTGTTCATTTTCCATATTCCCTTCGAAGACATAGACCCATGTGGGAAATGGGAATTATGATGGTATATGTTATACAGCCTCTCTCTCTCTCTCTCTCTCTCTCTCTCTCTCTCTCTCTCTCTCTCTCTCTCTCTCTCTCTCTCTCTCTCTCTCACTATTCGGTTAGACGTAACTGATCCTGAAAATCATTCTTATCAGCACGGATGGTTATAAGTCTCGAGAATTTCCTTCATAAGTCTCCTATATTAATGTTGTAAAAGTTAAATTAGCAATGTTGTTTTTTCTAGTAAATGCTAACAGACATCGTAATTAGGACAATAATCGATGTATTAAACTTGGTTTGGAACCACGAAAATTGAACTCGTCAGTCGTTGCTCCCAAATCAGTTGTCACTGATAACAGTGATAAACTCTCTCTCTCTCTCTCTCTCTCTCTCTCTCTCTCTCTCTCTCTCTCTCTCTCTCTCTCTCTCTCTCTCTCACCTGATGTTCCATTGCTATGGATGAACTATTCGTCAACAGACGAAGAAGAAGCTGGACTATTCTATTATCGTTTAAAGTCACTTGAAGTTTTTACTTCCTGAGGACAATGACTGTATCGGTAATTATTACCAGTGACAAATATTATGGATGAATGTTAATAATGAAGGCAGAGGAGAGACACTGCGTGATAGTGGAGCGGTTGACTACAAAAAAATAAGGGAAAAGTGCAAATGGTGATACAAGCATGAAACTTGGCTCAAGGTGGCCGACAGGTTTTCAAAATGGCATCCTGTGGATATTTGAATGTTGGTATTTAATTGATTAATCACATTCAAATCCCTAAGTCACTCCCAGTTTATATTAAAATATTAAAAACAGGCCATTATATATGTAGATAAATCATTTCTCTGCATAGAAATATCCAAGATGGCTGTTGCTATATCAAAAATGTCCGCCAAAATGCCAAAAATTGGCACTTAAGCTCATATATGAGGCTAAATGTCGGGTAATACATGGATTTGGGGGTAACTTCAGCCTGATCAGTTCATTTTTTGTAGATTGGAAATCAATTAATCCCCAGTTAATTAATTTTCGTCCTCATTTAGAAAAAAAATGGGTAATAAGCTTAATGTAAAAGTGTAATAGTGTAGTGTCAGTGTAGGCTACTACCAGGGCACACTGGTTGACACTATAGCTGTGAAACTCAGAATGGGGTTCATTGCTGGCTAATGGCAGAGATTTGTTTCCCAAATGCTGTTTACCTAGCCCCACTTCAAAGTTAAACAGATGCACCTGAATTGACAGGATGTGCCAGCGCGGGAGAGCCAATCCAAGGAAGATGGGGCTTTAGTCTTCTAGATGGTATACAGATCACATGGGAATTAAATAACATTGGATGAATGATCGGGCTAGGGGTAAGATTATGACATATCTGAGCCTAGTTGTATCCCATATCTAGATTATGACATATCTGAGCCTAGTTGTATCCCATATCTGAAATTGCATATATGTTATATAGGTGGTAAAAGGATAAACCCTTGGCCTATAGAACAAAAGCAATGGCAGGACAATCTTGGAAGTCAACGTCTTTCCTGAAGGGAGATAGTATGACTAATTGGAGGCTTTGTTGCTTGTGCCAAGAGGACACATGAAAGACTAATTGATGCACCTGGTATTGGCTATGTTACCCTTGCTACAAACATTCCTGAATTCTATAAGTTAAATGCAATGCCTATACCATTTCATCCCAAAAGGCTCGATGAAGGTGATGGAATTCTGCAGACCTTTGAAAATAACAAAGCAACCTATCATGAATCATGTATGCTGTAGTTCAAAACAACAAAACTAGAAAGGAAAAGGGAGTCATTGTGTAAGACAAAAGAAGAAGATGATGCCCCATCAGCAAAATTCACACGTAGTAGCCAGAAGGCAGATGAAGAAGATGCAGAAGAATCTAAGACTGAGAAAGAAGGAATATGCTTTATTGTGACCAACCAGCACCAATCAAAGATTTACGATTGGCCATGACATTGCCTTTACATGAAAAGCTGCAACGATGTGCCACCAACCTACTAGATGAGAAACTTCCGGCCAAGCTTAGTGCTGGAGATATTGTTTCTCAGGACCATATGTATCACCCATCTTGTCTGACAGGTGTGTACAACAGGGAAAGAGCCTGGCTAAATTCCCAGAAAATTGGAGATGATTATGTGCTGTACAGACAAGAGGCATGTGCCCATGCTTTTGCTGAGCTTGAGATGTACCTAAGAAACAAGCAGTTGACTACAGATGGGTGCTGCTATTTTACAATAGTAGAACTTTATGATTTGTACAAACAAAGATTGGAACAGCTAAATGTTGATGCTTCCTTTGTGCACTGAACACGGTTGAAAGAACAGATACTTGCCTGCATCCCAGAACTGGAGGACTTTAAAAAGGGAAGAAAAATTTGGTTTGCCTACAAAAGGATAATGGGAGAAATCCTAGCCACGGCATGTGACTACAATGATGCACTAATCGTGGCCAAAGCAGCTAAGATATTGAGGAAACAGATGCTTGAACATGAGATAGAATTTGATGGAACCTTAACAGCAGACACTAGAAGAGAATCCGTGCCACCAAGTTTGTGTGCTACAAAACAGTGTCGATATAAAATCCCAACTTAAATATGGAACATCATCTACTGATCTAGCTTTAGCACTTTTGCACTTCAACTGTCGAAAGAATCCAGCATCTTCAACATTCTCCAGACATTCCAAGTCAAGAGAACCTCCGTTTCCAATATATATTGGTCTCCTGGTCTTTGCAAAAACTAGAAAGCGTCAATTAATTGATACAATCCATCACCATGGAATCAGCATCAGCTCTGATAGGGTTCTGGAATTGACTAAAGGGTTAGGAGAAGCAGTTATAACAAGGGCTGTGGAGGAAAGAGTAGTTTGTCCCACTACACTAAGAAAAGGGCTCTGTACAACTTGTGCTGTTGACAATCTGGACCATAATCCAAGTGCCACAACTGCACAAACATCCTTCCATGGGACAGGCATATCTTTGTTTCAGGATCCGAGCACTGATGAAAAGGGTGAGGACACCCACCTTCACCAAACTAAGTTCAACACCAGCAGCTAATGTACAACAGAAGCAGTTCATATAAAAATGTAAATGAGGCTAGACTTGATCTCCTTGCAAGAAAGCAAAGAGCTTATGATTGCATTCCCCCTACAACGGCTGCTCTTAGAGAGAATTGCAAGAGAGCTGCCTTTCAAGCAGGGCACATTTGGTGCCAGTCTTTAGTATGTCATCGGTTTTGTCCAGTCCAAGGCACTGGGGATGGCAACAGATTGATGGCACCTGGTTTCCGTATTGGACAGATTTGCAAATAGTAGCAAAATCGTGCCAAGAACTGAATAAGTGTGGCTGGAAAAAGGAATGCCATGGCAGGTGCAAGTGCTACAAATCTGGACTTACCTGCACAGCTCTCTGCAGCTGCACTTGCTAAAACTAATTGATACAAAAAACATATTGGTTTCTCTCAGGAGATGCATACTTTTTTATCTGTGGTGGCCATTTTGGAAATATGGTGTTCATATGGTAGCCATATTGGAAAGATGGGTTCACTTTATCTCTTCATGACAGTAAGAATGCCAAAATACAAATTCTCAATCATTATATGGACAGCATGCAACTTTTATAGGCTTATGAAATGAAAATATTTGAAATATACAGCGAATTTGCCACCATTTTGGAAAAGTGTTAGCCATCTTGGAAATAGCCAAATATTGAGGTGGCCGGAGGTTGATTTTGATTTATGGGGATAATAAGAGTTCTCATGCCAAATCTGTTGCTTGTATCACCATTTGCACTTTTTTCCCATCATCCCACTCCACTATGGAGGAAGGAGTGGTCCATCTGTCGGACGATGTCGCATGGCGATATTTATTTATTTGTTTTATTTAAGATTTTAGTTAATCTGAAGTAATTATGGTACTTTAAAAGTTCGAGACAGTTCTTTAGTGAATGAAATGACGTTCATTTGCCTTTGCCTGAGAACATGGAGTGAAACAATATGAAAAGAAAGTTAAATTTGAGAGTGGTGTTGCTGACTTGTGAACTAAAACTGTTCCTGATAGGGCCAGGGGGAGATGTTTCCCCTAGAGAGGAGCAGTAGTGTTTTTGCCTTTGTGCTGAGAAGGTGAATTTTAGATTCGTCTCGGGATTTCTCGTCGTCTTAATTAATATTGCTTATGGAGTCGGTTTTACTTCACGAAATCCATAGATATAAAGAATTTGAAGGTGAGCCACAAGAACACTTAAAATCATTGACTGACTGAATTATATCAGTTATAAATGCCTAAACCCACTAAATTTAGTCTCAAAATTTCGATCACCAACGCTGATCTTTCTCTCTTTATCACAAACAGTCCTGTCGATGATTTTACTCGCCTTGTCTTATCACGAGTTATCTTCAAAGTTTTTGTTTGTTTTTTACAGAAACAGGACAAAAATAATTATGTTTAAACTTTTATTCGTTGTTGTCCATTTTCTAATCAACAAAGTTTTCCATCTTTTTTTAACTCAATAAATAAATAAATATGAAAATAAAAGAAAGGCTTTTATGGAAACTTTAGGGCAAAATCATTGTCAAATGAAACACGATTTACGATTCAGCTTCTTTTTGTGGTCATTGATCATTTGTCTTGCATTCAGTGATAATTCTGATACGTCTGTGGGTGTCTGGCTTTCTAGACTTACCTGTCCTTTTTTTTTTTTTTTTTTTTTTGTTACAAAACTGGGTACTTTCTTTACTAAATCTTACATATTAACGTTGTGTGACATAAACGAATAAGAAATGAGCATTATTTTTGTAATTAGAACGGTAATTTTTGTTATTAAATGTCATAATGAAACAGGGGCTATGAAGGTCTATAGATGAACTCACTAAGTGCTTTCTGTGACTGACCTTTGGCTATAAAGGCCGAATTCGTTTTTGCTCTTGAGGGAGGAAATCGTTGTCTCTCTCTCTCTCTCTCTCTCTCTCGATCTCCCAGCGCCATAACTAAACTATTCGACAACAGACGAAGAAGCTGGACTATTGTACACTCACTTCGAGGTCATTCAAAGGTCATTTAAAGTAATTTTCCTCCAGAGGACAATGACCGTGTAAAGAAAAATCAATGACGTTTGTCATCGATGAATATTAATGAAAGGTTAAGTATACCTTAGTTTAACCAGACCACTGAGCTGATTAACAGGTCTCCTGGGGCTGGCCCGGAGGGTTAGACTTATTTTACGAGGCAAAGAACCAACTGGTTACCTAGCAACGGGACCTACAGCTTATTGTGGAATCCGAACCACATCATACCAAGAAATGAATTTCTATCACCAGAAATAAATTCCTCTAATTCTTCATTGGTTGAGGCACATTTCATGAAGGAGTGGTCCATCTGACCCCTCATTATTCATTACTGTGTGTTAGACAATATTGGATGGCGATATTTATTCTTCTACAAGATTTAAGTAATTTACAGTACTTATAGCACTTGCAAAGGTATCATAAATCTCATAAATTAACCAAATAACGCTTCATTTTTCTCTTCTCTGAGATAATACGGAATAAAAACAATATGGAAATAAGGTTCGTTATGAAAGCGATGTTGCCATCAAGTGAATCAAACCGCTCAAGTGGGGCTGGTGCAATGGAACCGTTGTCAGCGATGACATTTCTACCAACTCTAAAATGATCTCTTTGTTGCTTCCAGAATGTAATTGTGATAATTTATAAAAGAGGTGTATTTTGTATATTTATATAAAATAGATGTATACTTGTAGATAGAGATATTAAATATATTATGAAGAAATGTTTATGGAAGGAAACGTACCGAATGACTGACGAAGAATGTAAACAATGGCGGATGTTGTAGTCAGCCTTATTTCCACCAATTAACCTGGTGGGGCACTATTCATTTCCTCCCTTCCACGTCTTGTTTCTTCCTCGTGTTGCGTTCACGAGTTGCAGATCGACTTATCGTGATGTTTATGAAGGTTGAAGGTTGAATGCAGGGAAAAGAAGAAGAAGAAGAGTGAATTGCTTCAGTAAATAAACAGCTCCTGAAGGACTGCAGAGTGAGGAAGGGGAGGAGGCAGGCGACCAGGAACTTGTTCTTGAACCTTTTTATAATTATTATTTCCACCGTTATTTACTTACAGGCCTTTATTTATGTTTATATTTTGCTGCAGAAGCCTTACCTCTCAGCCCGTCTTGTACAGCAAACAATTACCCTAGTATTAAATATTATCAGTACAGTAACCTCTTTTATTTGTATTGATAGAGCCAAGGGTCTTGTGGATTTCTGCAAAACTAACACAAAACAGGAGGCTGATGAGTTCAACAAGTGTAAGAGAGAACTGTAGTCACACAAAAAATCAAATATTAATCATTACAGATAAGGTTTTCTGCACAAACAAACCAATTCTTTTTAATAGCCTGAGTGAGGCTTGAAGTGGGGACCTACGGGAATATGTTTGCTCCAGTCTTTAAGATTTTGTATATTGATTCTCACTGAGAAAAGCTTAAGCCCTGTAAACAGATCTAAGCCTAATACACACACAGTACTGTATATTTGTAGACTTGATCAGAGGTCCTTGAAAAGTGAAGCTGAAGTATTTGTCAGAAAGGAAATTTATTTCTTGGTCTTGTTAAGGAACCTTCAGAAGTATATGTCGTGAGTACTGCAGTACTCTCGGGTTTATATTCTGTAAAGTTTTTTAAAAAGATTTTTCATACCTAGATGAGTACTGTAGTTCATGTACAGTGTCAAGCCATGACTTACGAGGCAAGACACTTTCTAAGTGTCGGGGGTGCTTAGTTCTCAAGGTTTCAGAGTAACAAAGAAACAAAACTCAGTCATTCCCACAGAGATACGAACCTTTGTTTGTTATATGGGAGTATCTCCGGTAAGACCCTCTCTTTAAGCTTGCATCAAGTTAAGAAGTCTCTCGACTGAGTTGTATTATTTGATTTGTTGTAGTATAGATCTAGACAAGCTCGAATGTTGAAGATGCCCTTAACTTGAAAGTGTGTGTGTGTGTCTGCATTATATCACCCTTGAATGTTGGTCCTCATACTTATGTTCCTCTTGCAGGGCCCATGTTTGTGCGAAGGATATTCCTTGTCAGAAGCAAGCGGGGGAAGAGCGCAGGCTTTACTGGAAGGCATTACACCATGTTCAGTACCAGCACCATGGGAATGAATATAAAAAGATGGCAAATATCTTGGAAACAGAATGTTTGTGGTAGATTTTAGTAACATTTTTATATCAGTCATATTTAGGAGACTTCAAAGCACAGCACTGCAACTCCTGTATTGAGCTGAGGTACTAAAGTAAAATGATACCCCCATTTTTCACCCCTGTTTAAAAGCCCCAGTTTCCCTCTGGGCCCACTTCATTATTGCTAGACATATGGGCCACTGGAATGGATTAACCAAGCATTCTTCAGGGGAATGAACATTAAATTTCTCGGAGTCAAATCAAGACCCCTGGGAAAACCAATTTGAGAGATAATACTGATGCCCTGAATATTGACCAAAGTCTCTTGCTATGCCATTAATATTCAAAAGACCTTCCTTCAACTCTTGGAGTTAATATCATCATCTCTGGATGACCAGGAGCGTAGAAGGACGTTGTATGATGGTTGTCTTCTTACTAGGTTAATGTGGCTTTTCTTGGCAACATTCACTTCAGGGTGTGACGTCCCTGCCTACACGAGTTAGGGTAAAAGAGACTCTTTATCCTTGGCAGGCAACTCTTTTAGGAGAAAGACACTCCAAAATCAAACCAGTGGGTACAAGGGGACTCTCTAGCCTTTTTAGGCATCCCTTTTAAAAGAAGGCTACTCTGAATACAAACCTTGTTCTCTAACCCTGGACTGTGCTATAGCCATTGTACTGTGGCCTTCTATGGTCTTAGGTTGTAGTTCCCTTGCCGGAGGGTTCAATCAGGCATTTATCCTCTTTTTCGTTCACTTTCCTGTTTTTTCGAAAAGTGTTTAGGACAGGCTGATGAGAAAGCAAAAGTTGCTTGGTGGATTATCAGGTAGTGCCTTCGTCTTTACCTAATCTTTTCCTTCTGAGCGTTTTACTCCTAAATCCATCCTGACTGTCCTCTCCAGTTGTTGCGGCAAACCTGGCGGATTATTTTTTTGCCTCACAAGGTGTGCTGGCCTGACCTTGTCGACCAGTTGCTTCCATTGCTTTTTTCAATGACGTATGTCAACATTTATTTATACTCGCAACATAATTTTCGTAAACAATGTAAATACTGATGTCGTTGATGGTATTCTTGTCCATTGGTCTGTTGATTTTTAAAATGTTACTGTTGTTATGAGTATTTATTAGTTTTGATACTGATTTTATGTTATGTTGTTAATTTTAATTCTTTCGGGAGACATTGGGCTGAACCCTGGGCCTGTTACTCATTACAGTAAGAAAAATTGCAAAGTACTTTACTCAAATATTTGGGGCTTAAGGTTAAATTTTCTTGATCTCCAGCATTGTGCCCGTAACTATGATTTGACGTTAGTATCTGAGACATGTAAGCAGTAACAAGTCAAAGGTTTAGTTTTTAATCCCGGGGTTTGATGGCCTGATATATCGTCATAACATCCCACATTAGCAAGGTATGGCTGCGTTCACTAAGTCTGGACGACCTATTTATCGTCAGAAAAATTTGGAGGGTAGATGCCATGAAGTTCTTTATTTAAAATTTTCAGTAAGTTCTACAAAGTTTTCGTGTTTGGTGTTTACTGCAACCCAAATATCGACGATTCTATACATGATTGCCTATTGGAAAGGATTAGTATGACTCAATCACAGGATTCAAAAGCTTCATTCGTTATTTTTGGAGGCTGTAATGCAAAGCACAGCAAGTGGCTAAATTAAAATTCCACAAATCAACAGGGCTGGTCTGCTCTTGAGTTCTGTGTATCCTCCCATTTTGTCCATCTAATTAAGAAAGCCACACATATTTCTAGTAATAGATTAGGCCTGATATTGACAATTCCAAGGCCTGTGAATATACAAGCAATTCTGATCATTGCGCCATCAAGATGGATATATCTGTCAATTAGTATATTCCTGATTCCACCACTGGAAAAATAGTCTGGCTGAAATCCAGAGCCAATTGGTTTATCATTATTGGAGCTTGTCAGGAATTTAATATTTCAGATCCCAAGAAGAAGTTAAAAGAAATGCTAATCGCTATTTTAATAAGGTATATCCCTAGAAAGGTCATCAAATTCAGGACAAATGACCAGCCATGGTTTGATGATATATGTATACGAGCCTATCGTAACAAACAGGCCAAATTCAATGCATACTCACCATACAGCCGAGAGAAATTACAATAATTCCTTGAAGAGGAATTACTCAATCTCATCTGTGGTGGGCCAAATTGGCATCATATATCTTTGGGTCAGGCTCACCTTCCATTCCACCACTACTAACAGATGGCGGTAGATTGGTTACTGGCCCTAGGGAAAAGGCTGAAATGCTTCATCGAGCTTTTGAAGCTAAGCAATCAGCTGAGGATGTCCCTCTCCCTGATACTTGTCACCTTGAGCCTATTCTTACAAAATTTACATTTTGCTCTAGGGAAAATTCTCTTGAGAAAATTCTTGATAATCTTGATAGCTGAGGTGGAGAAGATCCTGATGGTTTCTTCCCTTTGTTTTTTAAAAAAGTTTCTAGTGTGTTGTCTCTCAAGATTAGTAGATTCTATAGACTTTTATGTCGATGTAGTATCCTTGCAGATAAACGCAAGCTTAGTAATACAGTGCCTGTTCCACAGAGTGGCATATCTGCAGACTGCAGCAACGACAGGCCAACCTCTATTCTCCCCGTGCTCTCTCCAAAGTTGCTGAAAAACTTATTTTTAAGCCACTAATAAGTATGTGGAATCTAAAAGATTGTTTACTGACAGTCAGAGTGCATACAGGAAGAAGTTAAGTGCCTGCCTGTGATACTCTTTTAGATTTGACATGCCAAGAGAACTTTGATAAGTAGAATAATTTAATAGATTTTAGTGCTGCTTTCGATTTTGTAAATCACAAGGCACTTATAAACTTCAGAATCTCGGAGTGGGTGGATATGTTTTAGGATTACTTCAAGATTTCCTTACAGGTAGGCAGCAGCAAGTTGCTGTGGATGGGATCTTAAGAGAACCAAGACCTATTGTGTCTGGAGTTCCACAGGGCAGTGTTCTTGGTCCACTGTTATTTTTAGGGTACGCAAGTGATATGGTTGTTGGCCTGGAAAACAAGATTGTTCAGTATGCTTATGATGCAACAGTTGTGGGTGTAGTAAAGTCTCCACTTATGAGAAATGAAGCTGCCATCAGCTTTAATTGGGACATGGACCAGATCAGGGAATGGCGAAGTTGGTAAGGTATGAGGCTGAACTACAGTAAAACAAAAACACTATTGATCAGCAGATCTCATGCAGATTTCCCAACCTCATCCTCCTTTTCAGGTGGATGGAACTTTGCTGAACGAATCTGGAGCTTTAATTATTCTAGGCGTAACTTTTGCCTCGCATCTAACTTTTGAAAAACACCAAATGAAAGTTTCAGCAAATGCCACACGAAAGTTAGGTATTGATCGTACGGCCTCATATATTTATAACAGTGATAAAATCGATGCAACCCGTAAAGTACTTCCTTCATTAGAATACTGTTCTCCAGTGTGGATGTCTGCATCTGCCAAAGGTTTATCTCTTTTAGATAGGGTGGTCTGCGGTGGTAGGTTTCTGTTTCCTAATAGTAGTAGTTATGACCTGGACCATCGACAGATGGTCTCTTGTTTGTCACTTTTTCTTAAGTTGTATTTCAACAGAGATCTTTCACTTTCACAACTGATCCCTGATCCCCTTTATCTGCCAAGAGGAACCAGATTCGCTGACAAGCAGCACCAGTATGCAGTAAATGTGCCTCGCTGTTGAACTTCTCAGTTCCAGAGGTCCTTTATTCCCCACACCATTGGACTGTGGAACATCCTCCCAGAGAATGTCGTGCAATTGGAAC
>JANJGK010000046.1:5038890-5076325 GCA_039081455.1 Macrobrachium rosenbergii | reverse complement strand
TTATCTGCCAGAAACTACATCTGGTGCTGTGATCACAAAATTAGAACATCATTTTGCTCGGCATGGCATTCCTGATGTTTTGATTTCGGATAATGGGCCACAATATTCTTCTCATCTGTTTGATGACTTTGCTCGAAAGTGGGGATTTTCTCATGAACCTATAAGTCCTGGAATTAGCAAAGCTAATGGTGCAGCTGAAGCAGCAGTTAAAATTGCTATAAATATAATGAAAAAGTATAAGAAAGCCACAGAAGATCCCTACTTGGGACTTCTGAACCTGAGAAATACTTCTCATGAAGGCTTAGAAACTATCCCTGTACAACGCTTAATGGGTAGACGTACTAAAACATTGATTCCCAGTTAGCAATTGCCTCATGCCATCTAATTTTTCCACTGAAAAGGAAAGGAAAAAGCTGATTGACAAAAGATTTGCTGTTGCTGATCGTTAATCAAACAGAAAGCAGTTGAAACCCTTATGTATTGGAGACTGTTAGCGTTCAACCCATTGACAATAAAACAGAAGAGTGGAACAGGCCACTGTCAGTAAAAAGCTTAGTGATCATAGTTATGTAGTGGAGGAACATACTGTAGAAATAGACTTCTAAGAAAATCTATAAAATCTAGAGATAAGTCTCCAGAAGTCCCTTATTTCAGTTCTGAGAGTCCTGTCCCAGTTGATATTGATGCCAATGCTAGTAACATAAATAGTAGAGATGTTCAGTCTCCATGTAAAGCTCCTAATGTGTCAAAGTGTAATAGCACTGAGTCAGACATTATAAAAACAAAGTCTGGCAGAACAATTAAAGCTCCAGAAAGACTAAATCTTTAAGTTGCTATTGTTTAAAACTGTGTTAGTAAAGTTATCTCTCTTGAATGATGCGTTCAATTGGTCTCTATGAGAAGGTCTTGTTTTGAATTTTTGATCCCATTTGTGTTTTGTTATGCCATTTCCTATATTGCATGTGCTGATGCCAGTGATGTTGCAGGTACCCTGATGTGCTGATTATGTTCTTAAAGTTTTGTCTTGTTGTTTGATCTCCTTTTCTTAAGAAGGGGGATGGTAAGTGAAACTTGTAAAGTAAGATATCTATGAGATATGCAAATATATCTATGAATCATTGTACGAAAGCAGTATTTGTATGCTGTCTATTCTAGAACTGTAGTTTACACTCCGCACTTTAATAGAATAAAGCCTCGTGTCAAGATGTGACATATATTTTTATGTAAATGATTATTACCAGGCTGGGAACCAAACACTCCCCAAATGCAAAGGGAAATAAGAGTGCAAACATAGTTTTTTTGTGTAACTCTTTCCCTGAAGTGAAAAATGCAATGCGTTTTTGTCATCTTTCCACATTTTTCGTCTAACCCCGCACCCAAATATGTCGAGTGCAAAGTGTCTGTCTTCTATCTTCAGATGGTTAAAATTCATCAACCTGTAATCTTTTCAGTTGTCCTGCAAAAAAAAAAAAAAAAAAAAAAAAATCCAGATGACAAATTTTGACTACAATTTCACCAAAATAAAAATAATGGCAGATGTGGGGTCCCACAGGGACCTACACAATCGTCGATCTTACCTGGCCATCTGAACTCATACCCTGGGGCATCTGCTCCTCACAAGAGGCATTTCCTGACATAGGCGCCAAGCACATGCGCATAAGGCCGCCACTAACATTGTTATACCTGCAAAGTTAAGCATGTGCAGGCAAAACTGAACCCACAAACTGCACAGTTATGCCTGTGCAGGCAAAACTGAACGTTGGTGGGTTCAGTTTTGCCTGCACAAGCTGACTGTGCAGGCATAACTTTGCAGATACAACTGAACATTAGTGAGTTCACTTTTGCCTGAACATGTCGACTGTGCAGGCATAACTGCGCAGATATAACAACGTTAGTGGTGACCTTTAATAAGAAACACAGCCAACACCATGCATCCTTTTTATGTATATTGTCGTCCATATTCATGTCACGTCAGATGTATCATTCCTTATAGGGGCAATACAATTTCAGCTTTCCAGCTATATCATAACTGTTCGCAACTTGTATATAAGATTATGTGCCATTCTCCATTCTCGAACAAACGCAATTGACTGTATATTAATCTTTGCTGTTCGCCTCATATCAGGCACTGTTTTTCCGCTTGCAAGAGCCCGTGAACTTTCTCTTGTTGTTTTGAATAAATTAAGTTTGTAGACGCTGCCTCTTACGCCTTCGCTGCATTGTATCTCACAATTGAAGGAATTTATGCATCAGAAGATGAAACAAAACTGAGGCAACCTCCTGGTTTTACCTCACACTTATACCTGTATCTTGGTTCTAAGGCATGACATACATAAATTAGATACTTAAGGTCATGCAGAACATTAGTGGAACTTAAGGGTGGAAATGGTTCGTTTTCTGAATCAGAAGTGAGCTCTATCCTTATTCACCTTCATAAGGGATTTCAGTGATAAGACTACTGTTGGCTGAAAACACGGCCATGACCTACATTTGCAACAGTGTTTTTTCTTAATGTTGTGTTTCTTCAATGGGCTTGAAAACCCTCAACAGTGGCTTAAACGAAATATATTTCATCAGCATCGACCTTTACTAGAGAAGCCCTTGCAGGGGAGGTAGTGCCATCAGTGCATCTCACGTGGTGCACTGTAGGCATTACTTAAGGTTCTTTGCAGTGTCCCTTCGACACATAGCTGCAACCCCTTTCATTCCTTCTACTGTACCTCCGTTTTTATTCTTCCATCCTACTTTCCACCCCCTCCTAACAATTTTTTCATAGTAAAACTGCAAGGGTTCCTCCTGTTACTCCTTTTGAACTTTTCTACTTTTAATTTTCCTTTCATTGCTGAATGACCTTGTAGGTCCCAGTTCTTGACCTCTGGCCTAAATGTCATATTCCATTGCAAATTCTCACATTTACATAAGCATGACATTTGTCAGTATGAAAGTCTTTGTAGGGGTTAATGTAATATCTTGACTAATGACTGTCCTTTTGATTGCAGACGTCAACACCTGTCTTCCAAGAAGAGGAGAATGCCTGTCACCTTGCACGTGAGTCTTTGTCTTTGGTTTCTTTGGTGTGACACATCTTTTTTTCCCACTTGTCAGCAGTTCGAGGGTACAGGGTACAGAAGGGACTGGCAGTCACCATGCTTGCTCTACAAGTAGGGGTTGTGAGTACTTCATAGAATCAAGTCCTGTGCTTATTGCTTCACTTCGTCCCTCGGAAGTTGTTGGGTCAGACTTAAGTTTGCTGTCGTAGTTCGCTGTTAAGTTATTGAAAGGGGCAAGTCAGACTGTCAGAACTTCCTGTTAAGGGTACTGGGAGAATGACCAGACGTTTTGGGCTGAGTGTGATTGACTAATGTGTCTGTGGAAACCATGAAAAGGAATTCTTGGATAGGAAAAAGGGAATTAGGTGTTGTGCCAAATCACGACCAGAATTTTTTAGGCCCGTGTCCTGCAGCAGAGTCTTCTTTTCCTTCAGGGCAAGAATCGCAAGGTCTGTCAAAATTATTGGAAACTGCAGTTTCTGAAGTGTTAGTTTTTCAGAAATTTTGGTCAATTAGAGGGTGGTCATGTAAGTGTAGTTTGTCATTTTTATAATTTTCCGTGAATAACCTGAATGAAACCAAATAAACTGTCAATCTTAACATACTGACCATAACCAGGCTCTCATATTTCACTGTGATAGAATTTCCTGAGGTGATCTGGGTAATATACTTGGGGGACCTCTCCCTAATCACTTTGATGATAGGACGGGAATGCTCATGCATCTGGTGGAGATTGTTTCAAGGCGAAGAACCTACAGTGTTCTTGCTGTGGAGACTGACTTTCTGGGTTATATTGGTTTGCATGACTCTTATAATACGTCATACAGCAAGTTTCCTTTGCATGTCTTTAGGTACATTATGATTTTTTTCACCGTTTTCCCATCATTCTCACAAAATTCATAGAATTTTTTGTATGTTCAACCGAATTATAAATATTTAAATTGTCATAGAAAGGTAAAAAATAAATTCCAAATATTAATGAATAAAACTTGAAGCTTTCCAAATTTGGGTCATTTCCTCTACTACCAAATGAAGCTATTGCTGTTGTAAATTAATCAGTTTAAAAACTTATACAATGCACATCACATATAGCCTACTCGTTTGCGTTATTCATTGCATTCCTTAGCTATTTTTTCGTAAGATATTTGTTCCATAGGTTATTCGATTTACTGTAAGGTAAAAAGTATAGGGGGTTTAATGAATGAGAATTAAAATACCATTCCGACAGGAAGTTTTTTCCTCTGTCATCAAAATGATGTAGACATAAGAATCATCTTTGATCATATGGGTGAATATGTATTCTGTATTAAAAAATCGCCCAGTAGGCTTTACTTAAGTTTTTTTTGAAGCGTCCCTTCGGCCCCTAGCTGCAACCCCTTTCATTCCTTATACTGCACCTCTGTTAATATCATCTTTGTTTCATCTTACTTTACACCCTCTTCTAACAGTTGCTTCAACAGTGCAACTGCGAGGTTTTCCTCCTGTTAACCTCAAACTTTTCTACTCTCAATTTCAGTTTCTGTGCTGAATGACCTCATAGGTCCTGAGGCCTGGCCTTTAGCTTAAATTCTTTATTCTAACCTCTATCTAAAAACCGCAGGACTGTTGGTGGTAGAATTGCGATAGAGTGGATCACATCACATGTCACAAATTCTGAACAGATAAAAATTAAAGATTTCTAGTGAATACTTTTTATTCCAATATAACGTCGAAAATATAAATAGCTCAATTGTAAATGGAGCATTTGTAAATGGAAAATTGTCATTTTACATTAATTACTTTGTGATTCCTCTCCAGCCTTTTGACTACATGAATTTCAATTTGTCTGGGCTGATCAGGTATTTGTTTAAAGTATTGTGAATGTAAGGAATTGCGTCTGTAGTGCCTAAAGAGGTTGAATCTTTCTCAGTCTGCTGATGTGGTTGTAGGGGTGCATACATGAATGTTGGAACAATGCAAGTAGAGCACTGCTAACTTTGAATGTTGTATTAAAATCTCTTGTAGAAATGCTTTCCATGTTGAGAGTACTGTATCGTAGCCACATCAGAATCCAGGAGAGGAGGCCTACTGTTGGCTTCCATTTCCAGACGGTGTAGGAGGTAGTGGCAGTGTTTATAGTAATTGCCCTCATATAGAAGTTGCATTGGTTGAATGCTTCAATGGCTGAGGCTGTTATTTCCCATGATTGTCACTACTACATGCATTAATCTGCTGTATGCAAGGTGGAAGTGCTGCTCTTACAGGGGAGATGTGTATATTGTGTAATGATGAGCATACTTTGAAGACTTCTCACTGCCTTAATCTTCCAGTGGGGTGGTAATGCTGTCAGTGCACTTCGTACAGTGCACTGTAGGCAATACTTAAGGCTCTTTGCATCATCCCTTTGGCCACTAGCTGCAACCCCTTTCATTCCTGTTATTGTGCCTCTGTTCATAATCTTTCTTCCATCTTACTTCCACCCTCTCCTAACAATTGTTTGTTCCTACATGATATACAGACCATCGGTCCTTTACATTAGGAATTACTTACAGCGGAGCTGGAAACAGCCGTTGAACTTTCAAACAAGATGATTAGGCAGTTAACTACCGTCCGGTAGGTGGGAATCCCGCCTGCCTGGACGTAAACATTACAATTTGCTTTCGGCTGTCGTGTGGTGCAGACGTGTTCTTCCCTCTCTGCCCTGATTGTCGTTAAGCTGTTTTTTCCCGGTGGGATCTTTCTTTGTTGTTGCTAGTGTTATATGTGTGATATTGATCATGCTAACCCACAAATCTGACAAGCCTGTTCGTAAGGCCGCATGTGTCTCCTGGGGTTGGTGGCAAGAAGTGCAGTAATTTCTATTAGTGTTGATGTTGATCCTCACGCCCTCTGTACCTCCTGCAGGGAACATGATTGTTTTCATGATTCTACTTGTGCTGAGTGTTGCTTATGGTCAGCTGAGCAGTGGGTGAATTTTGGAGGGAGGAAATGGTATCGGAGGAAGGCTGCCAAGGCACTGTCTGAGCGTTGTACACCCCGACTACGCCCTTGGTGGCCAACCCTTCTTCCACCCTCATTTCTCTCTCCCGGCAGTCTTCCCCTTCTGGATGTCTCTCCTTCAGGAGAGAACTCTCCTTCATCGGCTGTGCTCACTTCGTTGAGCGTGGAGTGAGTGTGGGGGCCAATCAGGACGACCTCATCTTCACGAGCCTCTCCTCACTCCGGGTGGTAAATTTTTCCCTCAAAGCAAGAGGAGTCTCCCACCACTAACCCGACCTCCTTTTCTCCTTCAGGTATGGTAGTCGGGCATCTCCTTGGTAAGTAGACGACAGATTTGAAAGCAGCTTGGTTCTCCTTGGGCTGAAGGCCCCCCATCCCTGTAGGGCCTCCTGTCTCACCTGGTGAGCGCTCCGGTGGTGACCCATGCTACTCCTGCTGTGACCACTACCATGGTGACAATGACAGCATTTATGAAGATGCCGGTGACTGTCCACGCACTTCCCAACTCAAGTGACTTCTGTCCCAGTATCCCAGCACACAGTGGCCCTGCCTCCGGGTTTTGCTGTGATCCCACCATCCCATACTGTACCGTCAATGATGGTCACCTTCTCTGTACCCCATATGATGATTCCTGCTCCTGTGCTCTCTGCTGTCCGGGCCGCTGTTGCTGCTCCGCTTGCTCTGGTTGTCCTGGCCGCTGCTGTTGCTGCTCCTGATGTTACCGATGCTCCTGCTGCCTGGGCCACTCCTGTCGCTCCTGTTGCTCTGGCTGCTGTAGCCGCCCCTGTGATGTCTGCTGCTCCCTCTTGGATGGGGGACTTGACTACCAATGAAGATGATGAAGTCGTCAAGGAAGAGGTCCCGCCATCCTGAAGATGATGATGAAGTAGTCAAGGAAGAGGTCCCGCCATCCTGGAGATGACGATGAAGAAGTCAAGGAAGAGGTCCCGTAAGGTGTTGTCATCTTCAACTTCGTTTTCGTCTTCATCTGCTGCCGCCTCCCCTTCCTCTTCTGAGGCTCGTTGGCTGAAGAGGAAGAAGGCTGCCTCTCCCCCCACAAAGAAGTCCCGCCATAGGGCTTCTAAGGGACTCCCTCCCTCCACAGGGGAAGCAGTGGGATCTCTTGTCTGCTCTTCCTGGCCTTTGGGCTCAGGAACTGAATTGCTTACCTCACCAGGGTCTTGTGTTTTGGGAGCCGCGGGCTCGCAGACCTCAGTTTGCGCTCCTGTTGCCAGTCCTAAGAAGTCCGCTTCTAAGACTGGTACTGTCTGGTGCCCAACAATCGAGTCACTCAGAGTGCTCAAGTCTCTAAGGAGACTTCTCATCCCGGTTCAGGCACAGGGCGAGAGAGAGAGCTAAGACATGCAGGTGTTTCGGTTCTTCCTGCTGGCACTACCATCAGTGCTCGGGCCAGGTTCCCCCCAACCTGGTGTCTCGATCCCGAGGGTCCGAACACCTGGAGAGACAGAGAGAAGGTCCCCCATCTAGTCTTCTCACGAGGTGTCAGCCTCGGAGAAGATTGGGCTCGTCAAGAGGACAGCTCATGCTCTCGCAGGCCAGCTGCGCAATCGACCCCATCAGCCCCATATCATGTTCACACAATTGGCTTGGCTCAGCTCGCGTTAACCTCTCCCTTCTCCTCAGGACAGCTCCTCACCAGGGCGTAGGTACTCTCCTGGACCAGTATTGCTGTCATCACCGTGGGTTGATGACTGCGCTCAGCCTGCCCTTCATGCTGGTTCTGCTGGCAGGACAGGTGGGAGTGCCCAATCCTCCTCACCTGTCCCCTCAACCTCCTGGGGTTTTACTGGGAGGTGCGAGATGGACAGGAAGAACTCTGGATAGTCCTCTCCTTGAGTTCAGTTACGAAGGCCTACATTCCTGGCTCAGTCCTCAGATTGACTCTATTGTAAACCCAAGTAGTTCAGGATAGATCTAAGGGGTCTGTTGAGGTTCTCCCTCCTGCCAGGAGAGTAGATTGGGAGGACCGCACCCTGGAAAGACTCTTAAGGATGTGGAGATTCCCGAAATACTGAAGACCTTTGCAGGGATCATCGCGCTGATTCGTCAGCACGATTTCGTAGAAGGGGCCACAGCCTCTTCTGTGGATCGTCCTTTACACCTCAAAACATTTTGGGGCCCTAAGAAGAAACCAAAGGTTTCAGTGGGGCTGCCGTGGTCCTCGCTTGCTGAGGAGGTGCTTGACCAGGTGAATAATCTTGTTTCTGGGCAGAGATTTTGCTTCAGTCGAACCTCTCAGACAAGTTCCTTCCCCCTCTGCCTCGACAGAAGCGATTTTACCCGCTCTCAGAGGAGTACTTGCTGACCAAGCAGGTTGACCTGGACCTGGTTCATCTAGGCCTGGGTCTCTCGCTACAGCACCTTTTTTCAGAAGGGGGCTCCCTTTCCTGAGCAAGAGGCAGTGAGCCTGGTGGCTACTGGCAAGGCAGCCCCCCAGGCAGTCTCTTGGCTGGATCTGTGGTGGTTCACAGTATCCAAGGTGGCTGCCTCCTCAGGTGCTATTGTTGCTGGAGAGAACTCTGCCTTTGGGAGACTGAGCCAGTCTGGAGGTAGAGCCATCTGCTTTGTCCACTAGAGGGCAAACCTGTGGGCAAAACTGGTGCTGAAGAGAAGGGATGCTGTCCTGACTCGGATCGCCAGGTCTGTAAGTTGGTGGATGCTGCGGTGGACAAGTGTTGGGCCGAAGACAGTGACCGCCTTGTTCCTCAGGCAGTGGCTGAGACCTCCAGGTCTTCGCGTGCCAATGCAGCCTGGCCTTTGAGTCAGGCTAGCACTTCCTCCCCGCTAAGAAGACCCAGGCTTCGAAGGGCACCCGCGTGAACAGCCAGCCTCCTCCTCCTGCCAGGAAGGGTGTGCAGTCATGTGCCTTTCATCCTGTTTTCCAGTCCAGGAAAGGGGGCAAGGGGAAGAAGGGGAAATGCTAAGAGGCAGCATTCCCCTCCAGCTGCTGCCATTGGTTGAGGGTGCCTGTCGAGCCATTGGGCAACATGGCAGCGATACAGAGCTGAGTGGGTAGTGGATGTCCTTCAGGAGGGATGTCTACTCTCCTTCGAGTCTCGGGTCACCCCTCACCAACTCTCCGGTCTGTCTCCTAACCTACGTTCCTGGTTCGCCGAAGGATCTCGCACTCAGGCAAGAAGTGCAACCCATGCTGAACAATCGGGGGCTTGGAGACCAATAATAGACCTCTCTCCGTTGAACTGATTTGTTCGCCAGACTTGGTTCATGATGGAGACGGCGTGCTCCTTGCTCACCTCCATCAGGGAGAATTTCATGCTCATGGTGGACTTGAAGGATGTGTACTTCCAAATACCCAACCATCCATCCTCCCCCAAGTACCTTCGCTTTATCCTTGGGGAGACGGTGTTCCAGTTCAGGGCACTCTGTTTCGGGCTCTTGACCACTCCTCAGGTGCTCACGTGAGTGTTCACCCTGGTGTCGGCTTGAGCCCTTCGCATGGGATACATCTTTTGAGGTATCTCAACGATTGGCTTGTTCTGGCGAGCTCCTGCTCGCAGTTGCTTCAGGACAGGGATTGGCTCCTTGAGTTTTGCTGCAATCTAGGGATTGTAATAAATCTCAGTCCAATCTCATCCCTAAGCAGAGGATAAAGTAGCTGGGCATGCTGATAGATACGGTAGCAGCAAGAGTCTTCCCCTCAGACTCTCATATCGGCAGGTTCAGGAAGGCAGCACAGCTGTTCCTGTCTCGACGGGAGCAGCCAGCTCAGCACTGGCAAGTCGTCGTCGGTCACCTGTCATCCTTGGAGAAGCTGGTCCCTCATGGGCGACTTTGCCTTCGTTCTCTACAGTGGAGACTGAAGGAGTACTGGCCCCAGTCTCAAGACCCTCAGTCCTCTCTCGGAGGAAATGAGAGAGGATCTAGACTGGTGCTGGATGACAGGAATCTCTTAATAAGACTATGTATGCATACTCACCCCTCGTGACTTCCTTCTGTTCTCAGATGCATTGACTGAGGGATGGGGCACACTCCTGGAGGAGTTGCTGACTTCAGGAGTGTGGAACTGAGACGACAAGTACCTTCACATCAGCATCCTGGAGCTCAGGGCGGCCTTCCTGGTCCTCCAAGAATTTCAAGATTGAGTGATGGGACACTGTGGTGTTGATGAGCAACAACACCACAGTGGTAGCATATGTCAACAAGCAGGGGGGGTCTTGTATCCTTTTCGCTTCACCAGTTGGTGATGCAGGTGCAAGAGAGGGCCGTGGCTCACTTGGTAGAATTGTCAGCCAGATACATTCCAGGCAAGAGGAATGTAGTGGCAGACAAGCTCAGCTGCCAGAATCGAGTGATAGGGACGGAATGGTCCCTGCACTTGTACATCACAGAGAGGCTGTTCAGTCTGTGGGGGCATCCAGTCATAGATCTGTTCACCAGCCGGCACAACAGAAAACTTCGTCTTCTGTTCCATCAGGCCGGACACATGGGCCGCTGAGGAGAACGCTTTTCAGCACCCGTGGGACAACCTTGATGTCTACGCCTATCCTCCATTTTGTCTGATTCGCAGGGTGATCAGCCAAGTGTTGATCACCCTGAATCTCAGGATGATTCTGGTGGCTCCCAAATGGCCGCAGGCTGTTTGGTATCCTGACCTGCTAGCTCTATTATCCGAGGCACCGAGAGGGGTTCGTCCCTGGCCCAACCTTCTATGTCAACCCTACGTCGAGTGGTACCACCAGGCAGTGCAGCCCGCGTCTTCACAGCTGGTGGTTATCCAGCATCTCTTGTGAGTGAGAGGCTTTCTGCGCCACGCAACAACAAAGATGGCTGGATATCTCAGACAGTCCTTTGCAGTGGTATACCAGGGAAAAATGGGCTGTCTTCTGTGGTTGGTGTCATAGACAGGGTCTCTTTCTGGTCAGAGCTACTGTTCAGCTAGTTGTGGACTTAATCCTCCTTCACTGAGAGAAGCTTCTCTTCGTTTCAGCCGTGAAAGGCCATAGGGCTTCACTCGGCCTAGTCTTGTGGCTGAAAGATGTAGACATCACCTCCTCTTTCGAGGTTTCGCTACTGATGAGAAGCTTTGGAAGGTCTTGCCCACCGAGGGACCTCAGGCACCCTGTGTGGGATGTGACTCTCGTTTTGAGGAACCTGACTCTTGCACCGTACAAGCCTTTATGAGAGTCATCAGACAGGGATCTGACCCTCAAGACAGTCTTCGTGCTTGCCTTGGCATTGGCAAAGATAGTAGGAGAACTGCATGGACTTGAGGGGATGGGGATCAGTCACACTCACTGTTGTCACAACCCAGATTTTGTAGTGAAGACTCAGAACCCTTCAGTCCTTGACACTAGGTTCGAGCCCTTCATGATCCCCTCCGTAGAGGACTTTGGAGATAATGACCCAGACGGGAAGCCACTTTGTCCTGTTAGAGTGCTGAGACACTATTTGAAGAGAACTTGTCATCACCGGCCTGAGTGTCAACGACTCTTTGTTAGCACTGGCTCGTCCAAGAAAGAAGTGTCCGAGAACGATTTCTTTTTGGCTTCATGAGACAATCAGGACAGTGTACTCTGCTGCTGGCGAAGATGACACTGGTACCTTCTGCTCGAGAGCTCACAAAGTCAGGGGCATTGGTCAAACCCTCACATTCCGGAAGAACCTGTCGGTTCCTCAGGTACTGAAAGTGGGGGTGTGGTCCTGGGACATTGCCCACAAGTCCTTGGACACTTTTTCTTTGGGACCTGTGGTGGCTGCTCAACAAGTTGTGTAGCTTACCTGGCTCCTCTAACAGAACAGGGTTGCATCTCGCCCAAGGTGTTCAGTTGTGGATGTGAGAATGACTGTGGGAGTGACTGGCCTCTCCTCCTCCTCCTCCTCACTTTTCATCCTTCCTCTCTTCTTTTGGGCATCGAGTTTACTCGAGCCGTTACATACTGGAACTGGCGGTCGATGCAGGTAAGTCTATACATTGAGCTTCTGTTCTATTTTTCCTTCCAGGATTATAGAAGCAAACCTGCACCTTCCTCTAAGGGGAGGAAGGAGACCCTGACAATAAGACAAACCCGATACTTGTATTTGTCGGACTGTCTCTGACTCTTGAGGTTCATCTTGGCTTATTTTCGTATGAGGTTACATTTTCCTCCCTCATGCGAAAAGACCGAGAAGTCTGACAATTGATCATGCGTTACTACACTGTGATCAGTTTGTCAGAGGCAGGTTTCTCCTCCTTGCTCTGTTGACCAGGAAGTGAATCCTAGGTGTGGCGAACTCCATTCAGTTCAAAGACACTCACTCAGATTCCTCCCTCCAACCAGTGAGTCTTCCTAATGTAAAGGACTGATAGTTTGTATATCCTGTAGGAACAAATCAGAGTTTTTTAAAGTAAATTGTATTTTTTGTAACTGCAAACCTGAGGTCCTTTACATTGCATTTTATGCCTGCCTCATTCCACCCCGCAATCTGACATCCTGGGTTGAAAGGCAAATTGGAATGTTTGTGTCCGGGCAGGCGGGACTCCCTCCTACCAGATGGTAGTTAATTGTTTAACCACCTTGTTTGAAAGTTCAATAGCTGTTTCCAGCTCTGCTGTAAGTAATTCCTAATGTAAAGGACATCAGGTTTGTATAGTTAGGCAAAATACAATTTACTTATAAAATTGTGATTTCTTAGTTACACCTTTCAAACCTTCTGTCAATTTCAGTTTCATCACTGAATGACCTCAGTGCCTGGCTTTGGCCTAAATTCTCTATTCTGTTCTATTCAGTACCTTAATCCATGAAGCTGTTGATGATAATGGGACCTCTTGTGTAACCATAAACCTCACAGGACAAGACTGCAGTAATTTCATTAGTTTAGGACACAACCCAACCTTTCGTTTTAATATTTAATGCCGGACAGTTGGGAGTGCCTTATATAGCATTGTTCTGTGTTGTATCTATCTTTGAAATGTTAAGACTTCCTGCTGCACAACCCAGTTTAGTCTTTGATAGAAATATAGAGCTTTTACTAGTAAGACCTGTCTTGACTGATCTTCGTACATTCTGAACCTCACTACATTTATGTTCTCGTGAGGTCTGATCTTTGTGTTATTATATAGTAACTGTACCATGAGAGTCTTTCAGTGACTGCTTTCTCTCACCTGCTGTCAATTTGATCCTATTAGGGATGTGATGAGACTGGTAATGTCGTAGTTTCCAAGATTAAAGCTTAAAAACCTCAGTACATTTGCCATAAGCATAGGTAGTGATTAGGTTGTACTTGGTGTTCCCCCACCTCTAGCAATACTCCTTCAAAATTTCATCTTCCAAATAGTCTTTGATAACAGCCACTGATTCTTTAAGAATCACAAAGTAGATAAATCAGTTCTTAAGCCCCTAGAAGGTCTCTGAACGAAGTATCTTACGCCTTAAGCATCTATCTTTGGGTAGAATGTTGTTTACTATGCCCAGGTACACACCCAAATAGATTGTTGGCAAACAAATCATGAGTAGTAATTGCTTTCACACTTATTAACTAAGATTTTTACTGATGACGATATTCTATTTCAGGGTTTTAGTTTAGATAATTTTAGAAAAGTGTTATATCTGGCAGTGCAGGACACTGCCTTTGTTTTTAATGGGAATATTCCCAAATTGACAGAAAGCAAATGGGCAGTCCTTTGGGCCCAGCTTTTGCTAATATTTGTGTGTGTTACCTAGAGAAGTGATTGCTGGACAGTTGCCCCCCTGGCCTATCACCCACTCCTTTACAGTCGTTATGTAGACGATACCTTCATTTTATTCAGAAACAGAGATGAAGCAGATGCTTTTCTACAGTATGCCAATAATGCTCATCGTAACACAAAATTTAATATTGATTATGACAAGGAAAATAAATTGGCATTTTCAGATACTGAGGTTTCACGTAACTGAATGGTTTATACATCTGCTTTTAGGAAAAGGACATTTACCGGCTTAGGTACACATTTTTACAGTTTTAATTTTAAGTAAAATTCTCGTAATACCCTCTTCCACAGTGCCTTTACCTTAATGTCAAGCTGGGCGGAATTTCATAAGGAGGTTTTTACAAAAATATTTTTTTGACTATATTCCAAACAACTGTTTTTTAAACATTTAAATAAAATTTCCTTAATGGTAAAATTATACCCAAAGTTTACTTCCCTAATGTTCCTAGGAAACCATTTTATGCCAGTCTTCCTTTTTATTCAAAATCTTTCTTTAACAAACTTAGAATAACTAATACATCAACATGACCCTGCCCTAAAACGCCAACTAATAACAACAAATCCCCTGACAGTCGGGTTTCTCTTCAGATATAAACTTGATCCCCTATTGGCATCAGATGAGGTCTACTTATTTACTTGTCCGCGAATCGGGAAAAATATGTTGGATCCTTTGGTAGGTTCCTCAAAGTTCATATTGATTGCCATGGGGATGTGAGTTATCACAGTGGAGTTCGATTGGCGTCTCCAGAATACTCTAATATTCGGAACCATGCCTATAAAAATGTGAATTTAACATGCAATATGATCAGTTCAAAATTCTTACAAGGGCCTCTTCCCCACAGCAGCTTGCGATCTAAGAATCACTTTTTTATTAAACAAGTAGTTTCAGAGTTAGAGTCAAACGACCTCCACCCTTCTCTTCTTGGCGTGAACTTATTTTTAACCCACGCATCTTGTGACTGTCACTCGTCTTCCCTCCTGTTCCTTGAAAGGTACTTAGTATTTCCTTTTTAGTTTTTTAGTTTCTTTTTAAATAAATTACCTTTTAATAATTAGTCAAGTCAATTTTATATTAATGTTTGTATGTTTAAGCTTGATGATGAGGCTTGGCCTTGAAACGTTGCCACATAAATAGATAAAATGCTGCAAGACATCTCCTTTTGATACATGCATTCGTACATTTACAAATATACACAAACGTGCGTATGTACAGTATATATATATTTAGGCTATATATATACATATATATATATATATATATATATATATATATATATATAATCTTCTTCTTCTTCTTCTTCTTTTAACGTGCTTTTTTCCCATTTCTGTATGGGGTAAGCACGATGCCTTCTTTTGAAGGACTTTTGATTTGGCTTTGGGGTAGACCGTAGTCTCGATCGGCTGCCCTGCTTGACATCGCTTAGACCCCGGTAGCGTATGGTACATGTATCATACCAGACCCATCGCCCTTTCTCCCAGCAGCGAGAAGTTGTTGCGCGGGTAGGTCGTGAGTTCGAGACGTGTGAGAAGTTTTGTTATGTTTTAAATAATGTTGGAGTGGCTTTGTTTTGTGTGTGTATTTAGTCTGTAACACCCTATTGCTTTTTAAGCAAACCTATCCGTTGATTACATACATAATCCCGGGGTGTCTACACCGATAGCAAAGTGTCCGCCTCTCTGATCAGCCGGCTGCGGATTTGAACCTGCACCACAGACCTCTACGAAGTCTGAAGCTGCTGCTGTAACCGACTGTGCCATCGAGGCTCCATAATATATATATATATATATATATATATATATATATATATATATATATATATATATATATATATATATATATATATATATATTTATATATATATATCTACATATATATATCTACATATATATATATATATATATATATATATATATATATATATATATATATATATATATATATATATATATATATATATATATATATATATATATATATATATATATATATATATATATATATATATATATATATATATATATATATATATATATATATATATATATATATATGTGTGTGTGTGTGTGTGTGTGTGTGTGTATTATATATATATATATATATATTATATATATATATATATATATATATATATATATATATATATATATATATATATATATATATATATATATATATTACATATATATATATATATATATATATATATATATATATATATATAAATATATATAACATATATATAATATATATAAATATAAATATATATAACATATATATAATATATATATATATATATATATATATATATATATATATATATATATATATATATATATATATATATATATATATATATATATATATTATATATATTATATATTTCCTCTAAACTGACCATGTATGTGTTTGCCAGTAGGTTGCCTAGGGGAAACTTCATAGGTACACCATCTGCATGGCAAAATTATTGATGCAGCTTTAGTGTGTGTCCTACCGATCAGTTGCTTCGTTAGTGTGTATCCTACCACCACATTTGTATCCGACACTATCTAATGTAAGGGGAAGAACAAAAACAGGAGGAGAATTGCCATTTATTGTTGTATTATAACATTTAAAAATAGTAAAAATGATGAAACAAGAAATTTGACTAAAAATTCATCAAGCAAGATATTTGAATCCTTTAAACAAGAACATTCTGTATGTCGTTTAATTTATCAAGAAAAAAATTGGCACTATTTCCCTTTGAAAACCTCCAATAGACCTCGTCTAAATGCCCCTGCAGGTGATGGCTAGGCATTCCTCATTTTTTCTTAATCTTGCTTTCTAGCCAAGTTCTCTCAATTGGTTGGGTATGAGCAGAAGTATTAGGATCTACAAAATTGATCTGATGGTTTACGGTGTAATGTACACATCCCAATTGTGAAAGTGTGCGATATGCAGGCCATTCATCAGTGTATCCATGATCCACTTGGTACTTCCCATTCAGTGGTGGGTAAAAAAGTAGCTGCATCTCTTTAGAATTCTACGTGTAAATATCGCACATCGTTGCCCTGGCATAAACCAAAGACCCAGGTACCATCTATACGCTTACCATGATTGCAATTGTTTGACATTTTCTGAATCTTCTATAGCTGATGATTGGTCTCCTTCTAAAATCCGATCCATGTTGTATTTGCGCCGAGCGACGAATCTTGATTCATTGATTTGAACAGGAATGTTTTCCGTTCCAACCATTTGCCCTCTTCAACTGACAGAAACTATGCCAGAACCAACCTCCCGGCAAAATTGAACAATTCAATTACAGTAGCGGATGGTAATCCAGTTTACTTTGTAACCTGTACTACTGATAGGTCCATAGACCACAAAAAAATGAGCTCAACGATTGCACAAAGGCTCAAGTTGCAATGTAATTTTCCATTTAAATTGGTATACGAAAAGAAGTGATTGCCTTTTCTCACAGAGCTGACTGCTTGACAACCCTTTCTCCTGCATCTCCATACTGGCCAATCCTTTCCTCGTGATTTCTTAGTTTGAATGGCAGGTCCATCACACCCGAAAATACATCTTGTATGGGTTGTACAAGTCCTTTAATAAAGAGCGTGAACAGAAAGTCGAAATGACCAATATATTTACAAAACCACCGAGCTCGGCATTTTGGTGATGAGTTGTGAAGTTATCAAAAAATAGATAAAAAGATAAAAGATAGTTTCGAGCTATGTTTTGGCTATTTGGTATTTATCAGGATTTTTTTGGCAGTTTGGTGGTGAGTTGTCATCTAAAAATAGTTAGTTATCTAGATAGATAGTTTTGAGCTATTTTATGCAGTTTGTTATTTTTTGGCATTTTGGCTTGGTAGGATGCACGCTAAAACAGATAAATTCAAAGGTAGGACACAAAGCCTGGTAGGATACACAGTAAAGTAGCACCAAATCACCTGTGGGCGTAAAAGCTGCTTGTTTTTGTGCATGCTTCGAGCATACTCCTCTTTATGGTCTTTTCTCAGATTTGGGGCAGGGTTGCTTGGTGGAATGGTACATATGATTCCCAAGATTGTTTATATTAGTGTCTACTGGCATGTTATAAGTAAACTTTTGACTTCCATTAATAAATTTTTTGCTGATTTCAGTGTATATCATCAGTGTGTGACTAGTCTGAGCATCATAGCATGTTAAGGTTTTTATGAGTTTCAACTGTGCCACAGCTCTAGCTAGGGCTGGAGTCGACCACGATGTCTGTGAAGATGTTCTTATTGCACTTTTTTATGGGCTTCCCTTGCTAGTCATGCCATGTACTCCTTTAACTGACCTATGGGTTCGTTTTCTTTTGATTCTCATGAATTTTGTCAATGTTTTCCATTATTTTTTTTAATATTACCACATACACTGTGGTTATGGCAACTGTGTATCAAGTAGTTTTTAGGTTCCATAGCAGATTGCTTTAAACACACTTAATATCTTACTTGGGCCGTTTCCTCTCATCTTGTCAGCCTCTCCTATTAGCTCCTTAATGCATCAGTCTTCCATGTTGATTTTGCACTTTTTAGGTTTTTGTAAAAAACTATTGAAATGGCTTTATCTGTCCGTCTGCCCTCAGATCTTAAAAACTACTGAGGCTAGAGGGCTGCAAATTGGTATGTTGTTCATCCACCCTTCAATCATCAAACCAGATTGCAGCCCTCTAGCCTTAAGTTTTTGTTTTATTTAAGGTTAAGGTTAGCCATGGATTGTGTGTCTGACACCGCCGAGTCAAATTCCTTGGACTCAAAATTTTGTTTACTCTTAGAGCTTCACTCAGTACAGGGTGTAAAATAACATATAAACAAAATTTGACTCATCGTAATACGTGTTTAAACATTTATTGAGGTGTAACATTTTTCTTTAGACCTAACAGTTTCAAAATGTGTTTTAAATTCCACCCACTGATCACAAATTCTTTTCACACCTGATGCTATAGACATCCAACGTGTTTGACAGGCCTGGATGATTTTTAGTGGGTCATGACCATCATTTATAAGCTTAGAGGTTAGCATATGCTTGTTGCCGTGATGATGATCTTGCAAACCAATTCTAAGTCTCGGTAACCAGAAATTCCAAATTTCTAGGCAACGTTTCCGAACATGCATGTGACACTAACTGCATTGAGTTGCATACACATTTCTTCCTTTAATTCCAACCATACACTGGCATTGTCAGTTTGAATACCAATAACATCACACAAGTTGAGACCATATATTTGAAAAGTTGATTTTAAGCCATTAACAGTGCTGTCAGCGTTACAATCAGCAGGTGGTTTGAAGAGCAGAAATGTTGACAATTTTGTTTGCAGTGTCACTGAAATATTGTATTACGATACCAAGATATTTATTCATGCTTATGTCTGCACTTTCATCAATGAATAGCTGAATTTTTTTCCGTCAATGTCCTCTTTCAATTTATCAACAAAATATGGCATAATGACATTTTTAAGAGTGGCAATGCATTTAGTTCCATGCATAGATATTTGTGTAGCATTTTTTTCTTCGGAAAAACAAGCTTTCACAACATTAGTAGGATGATCACACGTGTTAATTGAACAGTGTTCTGCTGTGAAAAGAGCGAGCTTTGCCTCAGCACGAGCAACATCATTAGACTTTGCAACTTTTTCAACGGTTGGTTTTTGCTGGCGTGGTGATGAAAAAGGCTCACAAGATCTTAAATGATTTTGCTGTAAGCATGAATCTCTGAGCTATGACTCGTAGATGAGAGTTTTGTACTGCAGCACACACACAACTCGATTGCACTGAAGAAACTTTGGTGCACTTTTTACTAGTTTTCAATTTGGAGGTTTCTATTTTTCTTGTAGTGCAGTTGTTTTAGTCTTCATATGCACTATTTTTTATTTCAGTCAGGTTGGCATAACCATCTTTTTGTTGCTCATTTCTAACTCTTCCACTATATAAGTTGTGTAGTTACTTCACGTTTCTGGTGTATGTTATTGGCTCTTATCTTCCTTCAGATGACATTCTTAATTTTTTTTTTTTTTTTTAGCCTCTGAGGTTGTGTATGGTCTCCCATCTGGTCCTCTTTTGTTGAAATCTGTTGGTGAAGGCGTGCACCAGGGGTTGATAGTCTGTTTGCACTACGAACTGTCGTTCCTCGGGCATGTGGCAGAAGTGGCGGACGGCTTTGTAGACTGCTAGGGGCTCCCTGTCGAACGGGGAGTATTTCTGTTCCACTGCCGTTAGTGTCTTGCTGAAGAATGCCAGTGGGTGACAACCATCATCTGTGCCCTGCTAGAGTACGGCGCCCATCGCTGCAATACCTGTGTCTGTTGTCAACGTGAGAACCTTTGGGGTAGAGGAAAAATGAATGTGGTTGCAGAGGTTATCACTTGTTTTGTTAAAAGGAAACTGTTATCTTGATTTCCTGACCAATTCAACTTTGTTTTCCTTTTAGGCATTCATATATTGGCCTCATTATTTTATGTTAGGTATAAATCTGAAGTAATAATTGATTAGTCCTGAAAATTCTTGCACTGCTTTAATTGTTATTGGTTTTGGGAAGTTGGTGATTGCTTTTGCTTTTACTTTTTCTGGTAGGGGTTTAATGCCTTCTGGGCTTAATTGATGTCACAGGAATTCCACTGTTTTCTTTGCCCATTTGCATTTGTCTTCCCTTACTGTGAGTCTGTTTTCTTTGAGTATCTGTAGTACTTTCTTGATGTCTTTGAGATGTTGCTTGAGGTTGGGGCTAAATATAAGGATGTCGTCGATGTAGACTACGCAGAATGGGAGGTCGCCGAGCAGTTTGTCAATAAGTCTTTGGAAGGTTGCCCCTGCGTTGCGAAGGCCGAAACAGCTGTAGTTGAATGTGTAGGTGGCGAAGGGGTGATGATTGCGGTCTTTCTGTGTCTTCCTTTGCTACTGGGCCTTGGAAGTATCCCTTCAACAGGTCTATTTTAGTGAAGATCTTTGCTGCGTTCACTTGGTTGGTTATGTCTGCTATGTTTGGCAATAGGCATCTGTCTGGCTTTGTTTTGACGATTAGTCATTGGTAGCCTGTGCATGGGTGCCATGTTCCGTTGGGTTTTGGTACCATGTGAAGGGGTGATGCCCATGGGGTGGGGGCTTTTTGGCATATTCCTGCTTCCTCCATCTCTCTGAGCACTTGTTTGGTGTAGGCGAGTTTCTCTGGGGCTAAATATCTGAAGCGTGAGTGAATCGGGGGTCCTTCAGTTTCTATATGTTGCTGGATGTTATGTTTTGCTGGTTTGATTAAGTCGTGCTGCAGGTCGTCTTTGAAGACTTCTCGGTAGTCTTGTAGGAGTTGTTGTATTTCTGGTCGTGGGGCGGCTGCTGCGATTGGGCATATTTGTCGTGTCTGCAACTTTGGTGGTGGTGTGGAGGCAGTAAGTGTGCATGGCTGTTGTGGATATGATGTCGGAGTTGTTCTCGAGATCTGTTGTTTTGATGCTACGTTCACAGCAGGTGTGCTGTTAGGAAATCCGCTCCCAACAGTGCTGTTGTCATGTCTGCCATGATGAAGGTCCAACTGGAGTCTCTCCCGTTGAATGACACATTCATGTCTCGTCTTCTGTACATCTTGAGTGGTGCTCCGCAAGTGATGGATACGTGAAGGTTGGTAGGCGGAGTGGAGTTGAGTTGTTCGTTTGGACTGGCTGGGACAAATGACCTTCATGCTCCGGTGTCGACGAGGAACTCTGTGTCAGACCTCTCATCCCTGATGAAGAAGCACGTGGATCCTTTTCATTCGTACCTGGAAGAAGACAGTTGGGGGGGCAGGCGCACTTTCTCTTATGAGGCAACTGGTCTGCTCACCGCTGACTTTTAGTTGGTTGGGTCATGTGTGCAACCCTCTTGCATGTTTTTTGAAAAGAGGCAGCCTTTGTCACACTTGCGGGATTTCTTTCTGAATCTCCAGTGGAAGTAGCATATTCCCTCTGGTGGTTCGTCTTTTTTCTGTTTGATCTTCCCCCGCTAATCGGCCGCAATCAGCTAAGGTTGGGGGCTCCTTCTCGGCGATGTGCGTAGCGAGGGGCGTAGAGTAGGAAGTGCTCTATTTTTATTTGTTCGATCGCCTCGTTGAGGGTCATAACCCCCACAGACTCGAACCATTTGGCACGGGCACGCTCGGACTGGTATGCCCAGTCTGCCCAGGTCTGATTGGCTTCCTTCACTAGGCCGCGCCAGCGCCTCCTCCAGTGTTCAGGGGTTATTTCGTACGCCTTTGCGATAGTCTGGCGGATGACCTCCCAATTTTCCTGCTCCTCCGGAGGGAGGGCTTTGTAGGCAATAAGGGCCTTCCCTCCAAGGAACTTGCCCAACACCAGGGATTGTTTGGCTGCACTCAGGGGGCAGGCCTTTAAGACTGTCTCGGCGCTGTCGAGCCACACCTCGGGCTCAGCCTCTGTCCATTTTGGCATGCAGGCGAGAGCCTGGCTGAAGGCACTCATCCCCTGGGTGGCAAGTGGAGGTGAGTTCATGGGCACGCTGCTTTCTTCCCTTTCCACTTCTTCTCGTTTCTCTTGAGGCTGTCTCTCTGCTTCTCGTTCCTGTCTCTCTGCTTCTTCTCGTCTCTCCTGAGGCTGTCTTTCTGCTTCTTCTCGTCTCTCCTGAGCCTGTCTCTCTGCTTCTTCTCGTCTCTCCTGAGCCTGTCTCTCTGCCCCTCGTTCTGTCTCTCTGCTTCTTCTTGTTTCTCCTGAGCCTCTCTCTCTGCCTGTATTGCGTCCATCCTCTCCTGTACCCAGTCTCTTAGCTCTCTTCCGGAAAGGCCGAGTTCCTTCCCGGAGGACATGAAGAACTTGAAATCCTCGCTCTGCTGAGATCGTGTCAACCTTTTGCGGGTGGGAGAGGACGCAAGTAACACAGAATTAATTTCCCAGCGCTGTGGGAATTTGGAATCTTCCCCAAAAGGGACGTATGAATGATCTCCCGCCCTGGCACAGCGTGCTACAGTGGGGAGTTAGGAATGGGAATTCTCCGGTCTCCCAAGTTACCGACAAAACGGCCTTATTGGGGACGATATTGAGCGAATATTTGGTCTCCCAAGGTACCGACAAATGGGCTGACTTGGGGACAAGACTGGAATGTATAGGCCTCCCGAATTACTGACAAGGCGGGCTTATCTGGGGACTGAATTGAAGATGAATTGGGCTCACCAAATTACCGACGAACAGGTTTATTTGGGGACTAGATTGGAATATATATGGGTCTCCCGAATTACCGACAAGGCGGGCTTACCTGGGGACTGAATTGAAGATGAATTGGTCTCACCAAATTACCGACGAACGGGTTTATTTGGGGACTAGATTGGAATATATATGGGTCTCCTGAATTACCGACAAGGTGGGCTTATCTGGAGACTGAATTGAAGATGAATTGGTCTCACCAAATTACCGACGAACGGGTTTATTTGGGGATGGTAAGGAGCAAATGATTGGTCTCCCAAGAATTCCCGCACAGATGAGGTCTGATTAGCGAGAGCGCTAGTTTTCCTTACTTATGGGAGACATGTTATTCTCAAGGGCAATTAGGTGGGTGGCAATCCCAAATTCATAAACAGATAGGCAACACACACAGCCGTGGTAAAAGCACAAAAAAAAACACAAAAAAAAAAAACAGAACAATACAGAACATATAATGTCAGACCCCCAATAATGCAAAACAATTTGGTAGAGCGAGCCGAGGGAGAGCGAAGAAAATCAAACAAACAAATTTCTACACATTCCTAACTGGGCTATGAATGCCGGTCAAGGTCGTTTCTCTTCCCTTCCTGTTTATCTCATAGGCCTGTCTGCGACGAATGAATGAATGAAGTTACTGTTGGTAAACAAACCCGGGACTTCCCCGGACTGAGGGAACGAGACAATGGTTGTTGACCTTTTAAGTCCGCGTTAGCCTAGCATAATATACGATTTTGCCTTATTTCTAAATGAGAGAGAGTAAAATAAGTCAGCGATGCTAGTCTGACTTTCGAACACGTGTTTGCAGGCGATTTCTCGCGCCTATTTAAGGATTCGGGTTCGAACTCTCAGGTTTTCACAGGAGGAATACACGCACTATTCCTTTAATGGGTTAGCACCTAAATAACCTAATTGAATGGCATGCAAGCCGCGTGCAAAGGCTTCCAAAGCTAAATTTCGGCGATCCTTTCTCTCGTTTTCCTCTGACATGCGCCCTACTATATAAACAAAATTCCTAGGTTTAGTCACGTTTGCTAGAGTGTCCTATGCTAAATAAACACAGTTTACTGTACTTACGCAGAATTTCCTTGGCCTGTTGCGCTGGCTTTTCAAAGGTTCATAATCTGTCTCGTATCCAGCTTAGCTGAGCTAATTGCTGATTTCACAAATTGCAACACAAACAACAAAGGGGGAGAGGGGGGATGCAATCATTACGAGAATCACTGGCCAGGTCGCCATTTTTATATGTTTCCTGGTGCAGGTGGTTCTTAAGTATTCACATTTAGTACTTTACTCTATAATGGCCTTGCAAGATAACCAGGATATATAAAACAAAAAATAAAAGGAGTTATACAAGAAGCTGAGGGCTCTCTCTCAATGGGAAGTGCGTGAAACATGTGGATACAAAAATAGGTATATTTACATGACAAACAAGATCAAAAGGGAAAATGAACTGAAACACGTTAAATTGCTGCTGCAGAAGTCCTCCCGAAGGGTGGGGGGGAAGCTTGGGAATGCCAGGAACACGGACCAAGGAGAATTCTGCTACGATCGTTCCTCTGAAACGATATGAGGACCTAGGTTACAATCTAAGGCTGGAATTTGGGGAATGAATTACTCGGGTGTGCGCTGAGGGCGCCAAGGACTTCCCCGAGGTTGACTTGTGACTCAGAGCAAGGAGGCAGTGAACACGTGGGCCGGGATTGAACCCAGAAGCTCAGGGAATACCAAGTTATAGGCTCAGAAGTTTAATAAATGCACAAGGGCGAACATGACGTGACTAAGCAACTCTTTCTAGGTACTTTACCAAATCGTAGGGGCGTAAGGTTGACGTCGGCATCCAGCGCCGTATTCTGCCAGGGTTCACGTGTGTGCGTCAACAAAGGGCCTCCTTCACCAAGGAACTGCTTTCAAATCGTAGGTTGGGGGCGGACAAGGGCGCCCTTGTGATAATGAAAGACTGCAGTTGAGTTTCCGCTCGCTTTGGGACTTGCAGATCCCCACGTGCACTAGTTGCTGGCCACGTGGGTGGGGTACAGAGCAAGGGCAGCTACTCCACATGGCATCGAGGGAAAGACAGGGAGGGGAGGTCTGCACTCGTGACCTCCTACTTTCACTACTGGACTGCGTGTGAGAGAGAGCTTCTCTCGCCCTGACCTTTTATTGCTTCTGGACGGGCGTAGGGTGGGGGGGGGGGGGATGTCCTGACTGGGTCACGCTTCTGTACCAAAGAAAACGGTGCTGGCCAGTTACTGCCCTCGGCAAGGAAAGATTGAGGGTCTCTTATAAACCCTGACTTCTACTGGTTGAAACTAACCCGAACCAGAATTCACTACCTCTCACAGGTTCAAAATACAGAGGCCTATCTATCGGCCAAGCAAAGCAGAAAGGCGGGGGCTTTCATAGCGTATTTTGGCGCTAATCTTTACAATATATATAAACTGTGCGCGCACGTGTATGACCATTTCTTATACATACAGTGACACAGCCATCATACAGTCTTTACACGACCATTCCTTCTTTATTCATTGCTGCAGTACTCAAAACCTGTTGTTGAGAGGAAAGCCAAGGCTTTCTGCTCAACAGATGCACATTTGAGTTTCTCTCGTGGCAAATCAAGGAGTCAGAGAGATGAGTTTCGATGAACATTCACTTTAGGGATTGGTGTAGTAATGTTGAATAACCCTCAGTAGTGTCCCAGGACTTGGCCTTATGGACAAAGCTACTTATATATAGGCCTACTATGCTGCAGTGGTCTTGCTACTGCACTGTTTAATAAATCTAGGAGATCAATGAGACATTTATCTAATACATTAGACATTTTATTTCATATGACCAAATATGGCAAAAAATGAAAACATACAGAAAACCTTTTTATGGGGGTACCCACTAAAGAAAAAATAAAAAGCTAAATTCTCTTTCAAACAAAATCCAAACTTTTATCAAAATCTTTTGTGAGGGGTACCAAATAAAGGAAAAAAAATGCCAATGCTCTTTGAGAACAAAATTCAAACTTAAAAATGCTAATTCTCTTTGAAAACAAAATCCAAACTTTCATAAAAAAAACTGCTTAAACTGTGCTAATACAAGAGTTTTTGCTTGTTCATCAGAGCGTCACATTTTACTCCCTCCAAATCTAATTGCAGTGGTTTCTCTAAGCTCAATTGATGACGGGCAATCCCTTTTCTTTTAAGAACATTTTTAGTGTGCAATAAACTTACAACACTAGTATTTTTGAAGCTGTTTCTAAGATCAGTTTTAATCATCCTCAAATGACTAAATACCCTCTCTACTGAGGCATTGGAATGGGGCAATGATAAACAACAGCCGACTACCTTAACTAGATTGGGGAATTACACTCTCCTAGTTCATTTTTCAGTAATTGCTGATTTTTCCAAAATTGGCAGGAACCTTCCCCCTCTTTGTATTTGCATTCCAAACTCAGCTGTCTCCACTCATAGTCTGCTAAGTTTCTATCACACATTTCTTGGAGGTAAGGTAGAGCTTCAAATAAGTTCCTCAGACTGCTAGGGTTTCTGTTACATTCTTTGGTTTCGGAACCTCTAGTATTTCAAAAGGTTGTTCTAAACCTAGATCTAATATGATCAACTAACTCAATTAAAAATACCTGACAACTTAGTTTAAATTTCGTAATTCCCTCAGTGTCCTTACTTATGGGATATTCGGAAAGGGTGTCAGTAGCTTTAATACCAACGTATACTTCTCTGATGGATGCTCTTAGATTTTCATTGTGAATATCGGCTGTAAATAGGTTGCAATCTCTTACTTGCTTGAGGCTGATAAAATCACTCATGATATCGTGCAGTAATTTCTTTACTTGAGCATGTTGATAGTGTAAAATGGATCTCTCATTCTGGAAAATCTTATTAAATCCATTTTATACGGTGCTATTGCACTTCTAATAATTTCATCTGAGCTTTAAATAAAGGTCTTTTTTAAGCTGGTGAGGATGCTGTCTGTTACATATGGGGGTCTCGTTTTTCGCTGATGGCAGCAGTGAAATATAGTTTTAGTGCACCCCACTGTTCAAGATGTCTGGTAACGTAAGCTTCTAAAGACAACCATAGTGTCTGCCCAACACTGGAAAGTTTATGTGGGCTTATATCAAGAAAACTTTGAAATTCTTCTAATTCATGTCTCCTTAAGCTGGACCTGGTAAAATAAGAGAATACATTCCTACATAAATCTTCTAATGTAGTTGATGGTTTTACACAAGCATGTGACACAGATGTATCATGTGGGAGGCACATCGAATAAATGTGATATGTGGAAGGTCGGCTTTCATAAGGTTAGTAACGCTCTTATGTTCTCCGAACATGACATTACACGTGTCGGAAGAAAACCCACCTATTGTTTTCCTTTATTTCCTTTTATGGTTTAATTCTTGTTTGCACTAGAGTTTGGTATCTTTTGCCTACGGTATATATATCTTATCAAATGGAATACTTGACACTACTCTCAGCAACTTAAATGAACACTAATTACATGTCGCCTCTTAATTACATAGCCAATAACCTCGCCGGAATGACTATATCTTGTCTCGGTTAAGAATGCAATAGCGGCTATTGGTTATTTCTCCTCTAGTCACATAGGAATGGCTAATTTCCTGAAATAAACATCTCCGGCATTCTAACTAACAAACAAACAATAACAAAATTTGTGGACCACAATTAACTGTGTATTGATGAATAAGTTGATAGCGCACATAAAGGTGCCAGTGACCAAAAGTTAGAGACAGTATAGTAGTCAGCAGCAGAGCAGACCAGGAATGCAGTGCAGCATAGGCATAGTGGGTACTGTGAGGACCATAGGGAAGGTCTTGTATGAGAGGTGGGGATCCCCGGAGGAGGTTAATCTGTCCCTTCCCTAGTTTAAGTGCGAATGAAACGTGGTTCAAACGTGACATGTAACGTCATGAGTCAGGGAGTGAAACTACAACATTGTGCATAGTTCTGTTTTCAGGAGGGTGGCTAATTGTTCGTACTTTTCTGAACAATAATACTATAAACTCGGGATTTCCATGACATTTTCCTAAACTTTTGAATATTTCCTTAGAATTTTCTTAAAAATATATCCTTCAACATTACCCTAAAAGAGCCAAAATTTCCTTAAACTAAGGGAATTTCCTTGAAAGTTACAGCACTGCTGAGCGCTTCGAAGTCGTAGCCAGGGTTGCCAGATGATACTCCCCACTTATGGTAAAGTCAAGCAAGCAAAATGGCCAGAATTCGGCTTGAATTTCTCAGAGAAGCTAAGAATTTGGCTAACCTTTTAAATAGTAATTCACCATGTATTTTTAATACCTTTTAAAGAAAGGTCGTAAATTTAAGTACACACACACACACAAATATATATTGTCTACTTACCCAGTGAGTCACTTCTCTGTGATGACAATTTCACCGTTGGGTGATTGCTGTCTGGCACATTTTAACAGTATATAATCAGTTTACAATTAGGACAGTTAAGAATTTTGAGCAGCGATCTCGCAGGTTCTGTTCTGTCTAAACTAAGATTTGACTCGACCAATTTTTTTCAGCATTGTACCCAAGACAGATTTTCAGTGCTAGATAATCTTCTAAACTGCATGTGAATGGGTCGATTCGCTGAGAAGGGAGCACCACTCTTCGAACTAACATTTCAGTGAGATGCATTAAATCTCTGTAATAACCTTGTAGGGTCACAATCCTCGGAATCAAAAGATTTTTGTTTACTCTTTGAACTTCACTCAGTACAGAGTGTAAGAATAACACACAAACAAAATTTGACTCCTCATAATACATTTTTCTTTAGACCTAACAGTTTCAAAATGTGTTTTGAATTCCACCCACTGATCACGAACTCTCTTCACAGCTGAGGCTATAGACATCCATCATGTTTGACAAGCCTGGATGGTTTTTAGTGGGTCATGACCATCATTTATAAGCTTAAAGAGGTTAGCATATGCTTGTTGCCGTGATGATGATCTTGCAAACCAATTGTAAGTCTCACTAACCAGAAATTCCCAATTTCTAGGCAGTGTTTCAGAACATGCGTGTGACACTAACTGCACTGAGTGGCATACACATTTCTTCCTTTAATTCCAACCATAACACTGGCACTGTCAGTTTGAATACCAATAACATCGCACAAATTGAGACCATATATTTGCAAAATAAATTTTAAGGCTTTAACAATGCTGTCAGTGTTACAATCAGCAAGTGGTTTAAAGTGCAGAAATGTTGACAGTTTTGTTTGTAATATCACTGAAATACTGTATTACGATACAAAGATATTTATCGACGCTTATGTCTGCACTTTCATCAACGAGAAGCTGAATTTTTTTCCATCAATGTCCTCTTTCATTTATTCAACAATGACATTTTGAAGAATGGCAGTGCATTTAGTTCCATGCATAGATATTTGTGTAGCATTCTTTTGTTCGGGAAAACAAGATTTCACAACGTTAGTAAGATGATCACACGTGTTAATTGAACAGTGTTCTGCTGTGAAAAGAGCTAGCTTTCCTTCAGCACGAGCAATATCGTTAGACTTTGCAACTTTTTCAATGGTCAGTTTTTGCTGGCGTGGAGATGAAAAAGGCTCACTAGATCTTAAATGTTTTTTGCTGTAAACATGAATCTCTGAGCTACGACTCATAGCTGAGAATTTTATACTGCAGCACAGAGAACTCGATTGCACCGAAGAAACTTTGGTGCACTTTTTACTTGTTTTCAATTTGGAGGTTTTCTTATCTATTTTTCTGCAGTACAGTTGTTTTTAGTCTTCATGTGCACTATTTTTTTTTATTTGTCAGGTTGACATAGCCATCTTTTTTGTTCTCATTTCTGACTCTTCCACCATATAAGTTGTGTAGTTACTTCACGTTTCTGGTGTATGTTATTGCCTCTTATCTTCCTTCTGATTACATTCTTAGTTTTTTTTTTTTGTTAGCCTCTGAGGTTGCGTATGGTCTCCCATCTGGTCCTCTTTTTTTGAAATCTGTTTGTGAAGGCGTGCACCAGGGGTTGATAGTATGTTTGCACTACCAACTGTCGTTCCTCGAGCATGTGGCAGAAGTGGCGGACGGCTTTGTAGACTGCTAGGGGCTCCCTGTCGAACGTGGAGTATTTCTGTTCCACTGCCGTTAGTGTCTTGCTGAAGAACGCCAGTGGGCGACGACCATCATCTGTGCCCTGCTAGAGTACAGCGCCCATCGCCGCATTACTTGTGTCTGTTGTCAATGTGAGAACCTTTGGGGTAGAGGAAAAATGAATGTGGTTGCAGAGGTTATCGCTTGTTTTGCTAAAAGGAAACCATTAACTTGATTTTCTGACCAATTTAACGTAATATGTTTTCCTTTTAGGCATTCATATATTGGCCTCATTATTTTATGGTAGGTATAAATCTGTAGTAATAATTGATTAGTCCTGAAAATTCTTGCACTGCTTTGTTATTGGTTTTGGGAAGTTGGTGATTGCTTTTACTTTTTCTGGAAGGGGTTTAATGCCTTCTGGGGTTAATTGATGTCCCAGGAATTCTACACTTTTCTTTGCCCATTTGCATTTGTCTTCCCTTACTGTGAGTCTGTTTTCTTTGAGTATCTGCAGTACTTTCTTGATGTCTGAGATATTGCTTGAGGTTGGGGCTAAATATAAGGATGTCATTGATGTAGACTACGCAGAACGGGAGGTCGCTGAGCAGTTTGTCAGTCAAGTCTTTGGAAGGTTGCCCCTGCGTTGCGAAGGCCAAAACAGCTGTAGTTGAATGTGTAGGTGGCGAAGGGGTGATGATTGTGGTCTTTTCTGTATCTTCCTTTGCTACTGGGCCTTGGAAGTATCCCTTCAACAGGTCTATTTTGGCGAAGATCTTTGCTCCGTTCACTTGGTTGGTTATGTCTGCTATGTTTGGCAATAGGTATCTGTCTGGCTTTGTTTTGACGTTTAGTCATTGGTAGTCTCTTCAAGAGTGCCATATTCCATTGGGTTTTGCACCTCATTGGTAGTCTCTTCAAGAGTGCCATATTCCATTGGGTTTTGGCACCATGTGAAGGGATGATGCCCATGGGCTGGGGGCTTTTTGGCATATTCCTGTTTCCTCCATCTCTCTGAACACTTTGGCGTAGGCGAGCTTCTCTGGGGCTAAATATCTGAAGCGTGAGTGAATCGGGGGTCCTTCAGTTTCTATATGTTGCTGGATGTTGTTTTGCTGGTTTGGTTAAGTCGTGCTGCAGGTCGTCTTTGAAGACCTCTCAGTAGTCTTGTAGGAGTAGTTGTATTTCTGGTGGTGGGGCGGCTGCTGCGATTAGGCATATTTGTTGTCTCTGCAACTTCGGTGGTGGTGCGGAGGCAGTAAGTCTGAGTGGCTGTTGTGGATATGATGTCAGAGTTGTTCTCGGGATCAGTTGTTTTGGTGCTACGTCCACAGCAGGTGTGCTGTTAGGAAATCCGCTCCCAACAGTGCTGTTGTCACATTTTCCATGATGAAGGTCCAACTGGAGTCTTTCCCGTTGAATGACAAGTTCATGTCTTGTCTTCTGTACATCTTGAGTGGTGCTCCACTAGTGATGGATACATGAAGGTTGGTGGGTGGAGTGGAGTTGAGTTGAGTTCGTTTGGACTGGCTGGGACCTTCATGCTCCGGTGTTGACGAGGAACTCTGTGTTAGACCTCTCATCCCTGATGAAGAAGCATGTGGACCCTTTTCATTCGTACCTGGAAGAAAGACAGTGGTGGGCAGGCGCACTTTCTCTTATGAGGCAACCGGTCTGCTCACCGCTGACTTTTAGTTGGCTGGGTCATATGTGCAACCTTCTTGCATGTTTTTTGAAAAGAGGCAGCCTTTGTCACACTTGTGGGCTTTCTTTCCGAATCTCCAGTGGAAGTAGCATATTCCTTCCGGTGGTTCGTCTTTTTTTTGTTTGATCTTCCCCTTGGTGAGTTGCTTGGGGAAGTTTCATTTGTAAATGGGGGCAGCTGGTCCTTCTTGGCTGCTGTCCGATTCTATGTCAGTTGACCGCTGGGCTTGTTGTGGTGTTGCTGCTGCTGCTGTTGGTGGGTGTTGGGGGGGCTCTGCTGTCTTGTGGGCCATGTGGACTGCATCGACTAATCTGAGGAATTCTTCAGTTGGCACGGTGGAGGCATTGGGCATGGCCGCCACTGTTGGGGGGGTAGTGTTGTGAGGAGTTGGCTGTCTGTGGCAGATAGCATGATGAGCCCCCGCAATTGTTTGTAGACATGTAATGGTCTCTCTTCTCCTGTGGGAGCCCCAGTGTAGTTGAGGAATTTCTTGGCTCTTAGGGCGGGTGGCATGCTGAAGGATGACTTCAGCTAGTCCTTCAGCAATTCATAGGTGACAGGTTTGAAGTTATTCGAGCCATCCTGCTATTTGCTTGAAGATGTCGTCTGACAGGAATTTGAGGACGGTGTCTGCTGTGTGTGTGTGTTGCGGAGGTGATTCCAGTGTGGCGATGGGTGTGAGTAAGGGTCAGAGTTCACAGCTTACTAATTTTTATTCAGACAACAAACACGCAGAAATTTAGCGCCTGACATCAGGCAGGTAGAAACAGAGATTAAATGCAATCACTTGTGTTTATTGGCAGATGGAAATGTACGTATGAATTGGTACATAGTACAGGACTGAAGTTAAAGACACATACGGCTAAGAGCTGACAGTGCAATGTGCATGATGATGACGATACATTTAATATGATAATAATAATAGAGGAGATATATGTACAAAAGATGCGTGACAGATGCTGTTTCTTTCATCCGCACATTGTCGCATGGGGGGGTTGGGGTTGTGGGACTACTGGCCGGTATGATGATCGTTAACTGCGTATAACTACGCCTTGCTATAACTTGACTAAAAAGAGTATTGTAGGTGAGTAATCATCATCTTTCCATTTCCCTCTGTTTTGTGTTACCAGTAGCCATTTCATAGTGTTCCATTGTTTGGTCAAGGCTGGCGAGTAACACTACCATTCTGTAAATCAAACCTTGAATTTTAAGTGATGTTTATCGGTAGTGTAGCCTCAGTCATGGTGCGATAACCACCGACATACATTAAGAAATAAACTGATAATGAAGGTAATAAAACCTTCATTATCAGTGAAATCAATTTTATCCATGTGAGCACAGCTGAGGAAATGCAAACATCGAGTTATGGTTGTGCTCACAGCAACCCAAGGTCTTCTCAGGCCACCTTAGTGCACAGGTAGCCGGATGGTGGGATGGTGGGGGGGTGAGAGCGGTGATGTCACATGGACCATGCCATTCCTGAGTTAGTTGTGGAACTTCCATATTAAAAAATAAAGGAACCATGGTTTCTGCTTTATTTTTTAATCTTTTTAGAGATTTATATTTTATTGTTGTACATAATTTTATTACATTAAAACTAATATTCCTGTTCAAAACACGAATGCTAAAGAATGTACGACATCTAACAAATTGAATCGCTTTGTATGGCAATGAGATGCCATTGCTTTTAAAAGGAAACTAGACAAAATGCACCATTGCCTGAATGCACCAGACCGAATGCATCATTAGCCTAGACCGAATGCACCACCAGCCTGGACTACATACACCAACCACTTGGTCTGAATGCATCATTTTGTAAAGAATAGTCTCTTATTTCTTTACTAAAGCTTTTATATCATTCATCCTTTTTATCATATTTGATATCAATATTTATTTTATTTTATGTGCATTGTGCCCCAGCTCAGTCTATAGGATATGAATTTCTCTGGCAGAAGCTTTAAAGTGTCTTGTTGGTTTTGTAATCTATTTTTATTCAGAAACAGTTAGGCATGAAGTTTTCATAATAAAACTAATATTGTAATACCTGAACACCTGAATTAGCCTTGGTCACTTAGCAGCCTGAACTATATCCCCATAAATTTACCCACAAAGTGGGTAATTAACTGCAAGCGTTACCAACACCAGGTAAAATCTTGTCAAATGAGTTACCTGAGGTTGTAAGAGGTGCAAAAGAAACGAGCAGGTAAAAGTGACTGCTACTTTATTACAGATCCAGGCAGTTTATATAGCGGCAGAGTGGCGTTGAGCCGCGAAAGACAATGAGATTGTGTGTGACCTGAGGTCAATAATAATTAACAATAATATACAGCGAGCAAGTACAGTTTACAATATAAAGACAGACAAAATTCCAATGTGGATATAATCTTGATGCCTGCGAATGAAGAAAAAAAAGATACACAATCGATAATAGGTGATCAAATACATAGTTTAACTGATTGAAATCGCGTGACGTGGCACGTTAGGCGTGACTAATTGTATGGCGAAGAAACTGGGAAGTCACCATAGAAAACTTGCTCAGCTTAGACTTAGTGAATGACACGTTCGCTGGAGACTCCGCTGACGGCTCTGTAGGTGACGTTACAAATACTCACCTACAGAGCCGTCAGCGGAGTCTCCAGCGAACGTGTCATTCACTAAGTCTCCGCTGAGCAAGTTTTCTATGGTGACTTAGTGAATGACACATTCGCTGGAGACTCCGCTGACGGCTCTGTAGGTGACGTTACAAAGTACTGTTGACAACGTTGCTGGAAATACCGGCTGACAGAGGCCGACATCCTCAATTGAGTCACTTACTATCAAAATTGAAATGGGAAGGAGGGGGGGAATCATTCAGGTGGTGTTCAGGTAAGTATTACAACATTAGTTTTATTATGAAAACTTCATATTGCAATACACTCCCTGAACACCTGAATTAGCTCGATTAACAAAATTTTAATGGAGGTGGGATCAATCTAATTCAGCCTGACCTGTCAACGGAGAATAAGCAGGTAACTCATTTATCAACCTACTATGTGTAAATGTATGTGTCCTCACCTAGTTGTCAACTTGGTAGGTAAGGATGCTTGTAGAGAGAGTACCCCAACGTCAGTCTTGTGTCTAAGGTACTGTCTGAGTCAGAAGCGCCTCCTATGTGGTATTCTATGCTTCTCATGAATGGAGGGGAAAAGTCAAACCTTCCATGTGGCTATTCAGCCTCTCATGTCTGGAGGAGTTGAGTGTGCAGGACCTTCGAGTTCTCTACTGCTCGCTGATGCAGATGACTGTGCAGAAGAAGTTGAAGATATTCCGACATGACCATTGGGATCTGCCTAACCTCAAAGACCTAAAAACAAAACAATACGGTATATATGAACCCTGACCAGCAGAGACTCTTAAGTTCCTTTAGACCACCACTGACTATTTAATTTCGTAGCACCCTAACAATACAAGCTAACTATGAAATTGAGCTGGCTGCAACAAAAGGACCCAGCAAGTAACCCTTCTCTGAAGAAAACTGAATATCCCTAAGGTAGAACATTGGGAAACCGACACCAACTTCCAAGTAGCCGCCTCCAAGATTGCCAACACCGAAAAATTCCTCAAGAAAGCCGAAGAAGTAGCCATCCCCCTGATACTATGTGCCCTTGGACGCGAAGAAGAATTCGAAGGCACCAAAAGCGATGAAGAACCCTCTGACGCTTGACTAATAATCTCTCGCAAGAAGAAACTTACTGCATTTTTGGAAATGGGACAAGATGGATACCTAGGGGAAACAAATAAGGTTCTCGGACGAGGCAAATGTTACTCAGTACGTGACAAACTTTGAGAGCTCTAACTGGACACAGCATCATTTCGGATGTGTCACCTCCTACAAAACCATCCAATGATGAAACTTTAAACAATTTAGGAAGAGTATTCATTTCAGATTCAGACTTCGCAACAAATTCTGGCAAGTAAGAAAGAAAGATATCCTGCCCGAAAAGGATACCGTCCTAGCCACTGCCTGAATCTCAACAATTCTTCTTGCTGTAGCCAGAGCAACTAAAAAAAACACCTTCTTGGTTAACTCTAACATGTTAACCACCATTTGTACCATCGGTGGTACATTGTAAACAAGACTTAAAGGCCACATGTACCACTGGTGGTACAATTTTGGATTTTTATGATTTTTTTTATCTTCATTTTATACAAGTATATAAAAGTATACAAAATGCTTGCAAATCAAAGTTTAATAATTGAATTTTATAAAAGTAAAAAAATAAAAGCAACCCTTCTGAATTATAAAGGAGGAAATTTGTCATATTCATTATAATGTGATCATGTGAAAAGTAAGCAAAGTCGGCCAATATTTCAACTTTTTATGGGCTGAAAATCATGAGCATATCAATATGACACATTTTAGACACATACTAGTAACATTAGAACTCATCTGAACACATTCTTTCAAAGCATGAAGGGCATGAATGTAGCTTGCCTTCACATTGACCACATACTGTCTTTACTAACATGGTTTTATATGCTGCAATTTGGCTTCCTTCATTTTCACTAAGTATCTCATAACATCCTGTGCATCTTTTCCTACATTTCTCTACATTACCCTTCCAACTCAATCAAAATTGAACTGATCTTTTTTTCCCCAGCGGGTGAAAACTCCTTTCCAGTCTTTATATCTTCAGTTGCTTTACCTGTCAAAAGTGAGAGCACTACAGATTCACGAAGTTTTTAAATTGAAATTGATTGGTTTGTGTGAAATTTGTTGAGTAGTATATAGGCACTGACTACTGCTGTTCTGAGAAGTTCAAAAGCCTCTTTCTTGTACCACTTTCTAACTTTTCGCACATACAAAGTTTCTGGGGGAGAACAACAGCATCTTTCCATACAGTACTTACATTTGATTCAGATGATTGTTGCTTGATTTGTTACATTAGCGCTAATGTGGTAGCAAAATACCATCCTCTGATTCGTTATAGCCACTAATTTCTTCATCTAAATAAAATCAGGTTCACTTTGGGAAGAAACTGAATTTTCATCAAAGCTGTAATCATCATCTAATGGTGATTCTGCGTGACCATAAAAATTTTGTAGTTTTTAATTACTGATTTACATAGACACTTTCTTACTGAGTAGAATTTCCTTCGTCCATACGTAATGCATACTTTCTACATTAAATTGTGTGTGTGTGTATATATATATATATATATATATATATATATATATATATATATATATATATATATATATATATATATATATATATATATATATATATATATATATATATATATATATAATATATATATATAAAATTTAATGTAGAAAGCATGCATTACATATGGACGAAGGAAATTCTATTCAGTAAGAAAGTGTCTATGTAAATCAGTAATTAAAAACTACAAAACAAATCAAGTAGCAAAAATATTAAGGTCTGACCATGTGTTTTAATTTTTATATATTGCAACCCTGAAATCAATACATAATTTGCCAAAATGATTAATTAATTTTTTATTCTCTCTCATATTAACTTTATCACATACACAATTGTTCTGTGCATTAGTAGAATTACTAAAAGGACCTCATTCAAACTGGATGGTATCTAATGGAGTTTTTATTCAAAAAGTTACAAGCTTTCTTGGACAAACAGTCCACATTATCAAGTATCCGTACAATGAGCAAATGCATAGTCCGGCTGTATTTATATCTGTGTGCTGGGTACTTTTAATCCTAT